>CAXFZR010000038.1:0-52542 GCA_964007535.1 Brachyptera risi
ATATATATATATATATATATATATATATATATATATATATATATATATATATATATATATATATATATATATATATATGTATATATATATATATATATATATACATATTTTATCGCGGAGATTTTAGTGACCGATGTTAGATGGTAAATATGTCTCTACGGTAAATTTGCCACGTTAAAATGCACTTTGGGTTCTAAAAAGAACCTGTTTTTGGGACGTTTCGCCGGAATTTCACCCGGCATCTTCAGACTATGGTGGTGAGCACCACTGCTCGACTGCTTACCACCATCGTCTGAAGATGCCGGGTGAAATTCCGGCGAAACGTCGCAAAAACAGGTTCTTTTTAGAACCCAAATTGCATTTTAATCGTGGCAAATTTACTGTAAAGACATATATACCATATATATATTTATACATATATATATATATATATATATATATATATATATATATATATATATATATATATATATATATATATATATATATATATATATATATATATATATAGATATATTATATAGATAGATATATATATATATATATATATATATATATATATATATATATATATATATATATATATATATATATATATATAGATATGTATATATATATATATATATATATATATATATAAATATATATATATATATATATTTATATATATTTTTTTTCTTTTTTCATATACTTTCATGCTTGATATTATGAGGAATGAAATTATTCTCTGAAATCCCATATTTTTTAGTTGATCTATCGCCCATCAACGTTTCGACCCTCCTAATGTGGTCATTATCAAGGTGTCAATGACAGATTTGGAATAATAACAATTGAAAAAACAAGAGAATCAAAATTAGGAGAACTAAATTGAAAGAAAAGTAGGAACTCAAATGTTGTCAGGTAAAGAGGGCATAAATACTCAACTCCAACAGGCTCGTAATCAAATACAAAGTTACTAAAGATTATTTGTCTTCAACTGGCTTCTGGTAATCATACCATGGACTTATAATACTGCGTTATGGACATGCATCTGCTGTTTATACTGTGTCCAACATTATCAGCCCGGATGTTTCGTGACGTAGGAGCACTGGCCGCCATTTTGCCACATCAGTTTGCATCTTCCATGGACGTTTGCACTTGATTATGCTTGTAATCGTGTGTTGAGTTTTACTACTTTCGATATTGTAATGTAATTTTGTATGATAATAACATAATGTTACCTACAAGAGGAAGAGTAAGGCGTAAAGGAGCCTTGCTAAGGGTATATTGCGCTCATGGTGTGTGTAATATAAACTCGGTGGATAATGAAGACATTGCTCTAGTGCCATTTCCCAAACCATGCAACGCATTTATTTTATCTGTGGTGGATGACAATACACCTCATAACACTAAACAGTGCACCAAATGCAGCAAATGCCTCAGATGGATTCATTTGTGCAAGCGTTCCGATTCACGTCTACAAAAATTAGAAGACATAAACAAGCGAACGTATGTTTGTGCAAACCATTTCGCTAATGGATTAGGACCTACAGACACTGATCCAGACCCATGTCCAGCCACCAAGCCTTCATTGACGGTAAGTTTATGTGGGTTTCAACTAGCCTAGGATGGGGAAAATTGATGATATTAAATGAGGTAAATTAGGCCTATAGGCTATACCCTAAGAAATTAGTAGGGCCTAGGCCCTATGCTCAACATTAGGCCTATTCAGTAGTTACTGGTATGCATTAATCCTAAGCACCCTAGCCATTGAGTTTATAGGCCTAGTTGGCCTAGCCTAGGTAAGCTAGCTGTAGGTCAAGCGTGGCCTAGTCTAGGCCTAGGCTGAGGCACTATGTGTTGACCTAGCCTAGCAGGAGGCTACATCTTATAGGACTTGATTCCAAGCTACTCAAGCCTACCGGTATATATTGATTAGATACTAAATAAATGGCTAGGGCTCTAGATTAGGCCCAGTGTGACGTACATAGTGTTTTTCACTTTCCGGTGCTTGATGACTCATCAGCCTGTGTACATATTACTATTTTAGGGAGAGACTGCACCGAGACCTTTTCGCCGGCCAGCCCCAAAGAGTAGGGGTGAGCTCTGCACTCTGCCTGCAAAAAGACGTCGGACTCAACCCAATGTAGGCCTTGACTTGCCAGTATGCGAAGACCAACCTGAAGATGTGGCATTAGAAGTAGGCCCAACAGCAGCTATTCAACCAGACCCCAACTTCGGTGTTTCGGTCCTGCCTACACCTCCAACACATCCAGCCAACAATCAGATCAGTGGCGCAACTCAAGAGATCGACACTAAATCGACTTTACTACAGATTGCGCAGACTCTCTTAGAGGAGAATGTAAATATCAGGTTTAATGGTGATCTTGTGACAGTGTTGTATATAAAGGATAATCTTGTTTTAAAAACTTGCACAATTGACAAACAATTCAATGTGAAACTCATTATTTTGAATAAACCTATTGACTCGGACCATTCGATTTGGAAGTCGTACCCTAAACAGTGGTATGTAGGTTTTAATTTCATCGAGTTTATAAAAGATCTATTTGAAAACTGGCATGCCTGCGAGAGCTGCAGTGATAGCAGTGTTGTGACTAAAATTCAAGGTAAACTCAACGAAAAAGATTCCTTCAGATTTGATTCGCTAACAAATAGCATTAGGTCCAAGGACTGCAACTTGCTAAGTAAAAAACCAGTGTGTTTCTACTGTCGGAAAATGATAAGGAATTATAGATACAAATTCCAGAACACAGTGTCAAAATCTAGGCCTATCAAACCTAAAATCAGCCACATGACAAGGAACGAAGCCCTGGAGACACTTCGGCAAACGAAAGTGAAGATGCTCCTCGAGAAGAGAAAAAATAAAAGACTCCGAACAAAACTTAAATCCTTGATCGGACAAGGAATACGTGTCACCGACGCAGACAACAGCGACTTCCTGAGCATATTGTCATCGGATGATAATAAGACACCAAGTTCTGCTTTGGCGAGAATTTTTTTTCAAGAGCAGATCAAGGCGGCTAAAGTCAAGTCTTCCAAGGGGCATAGATGGCATCCGTTGCTCATAAAGTGGTGTCTATACCTCCGAACGAAATCTGCATCAACGTACTCTGCCCTCCGTAAAGTTATCACACTTCCATCTGAACGAAGACTATATGATCTTCAGACACTAAATCATGTAAACCCTGGCTTCCACGATCATGTCCTTGGAGAAATCGTCAAGGAATTCAACGAATCTGGTAACGAAGACCACCGTCGTTACTGTAGTTTATTACTTGACGAAGTGAAGATTCAAGAAGATCTGGTGTACAAGGGAAGTACTGGAGAGTTGATCGGATTTGTGGAGCTAGGGTCGACTGATCAGCTCCTGGAGAAAATGAGCAGTGAGGCTTTAGGTATTCGGAAGACAGACCAGCCATTAGCGACACACATCCTGCAACTGATGGTGAGAGGCATAACATCTTCAATTGAGGCCACCTATGCCTATTTCCCAACAAAATCGATTAAAGCCCACCATCTTCTAGAAGTGGTATGGGAAGCTGTACGACTTCTGGAAGGGAGAGATGTGCGCGTACTCGTTCTGGTCTCCGACGGAGCAGCCGCCAACAGATCAATGTATAGACTATCGGCTGACGAGGGAACAACGTGGTACACAAAAAACATTTTTGCACCTGAGAGACAAATATACTTTGTGTGTGATGCTCCACATTTGTTGAAGACTACAAGAAATGCATTTTCAAACAGCGGCTCGCATAAAAAATCTCGTCTCTTGTGGAAAAATGGAAAACATATTGAATGGTCCCACATCGTCACAGCATACAAAAAAGACCTGTCTTCGTCATTCAGAATCCTTAGTCACATAAGCCACGATCATCTCTATTTAACTCCCTCAACCTTGATGCGGGTCAAGTTTGCCGCCCAGGTGTTGTCGAAAAGAATGGCAGTGGCACTTGGAGAACTGGGTGGGGATGAAACCACAGAAACTGTCATTTTCATTGAGATGTTCAATAAATTCTTCGATTTGATGAACACGAGACATCTGAAGGAAGGGGTGTTCACAAGGAATCCAGATGTGAATGCGTACACTAGTCCTAATGATGAACGCCTCACTTGGCTCAATGGAGAGTTTCTTTCATATCTAGAAGAGTGGAAGAATGAAGTGAAGGAGAGAACAGGTTTCACACCGCAACAAAGAAACAAGATGCTCCTAAGCCGAGAAACTCAAGAAGGATTGTACATAACAGGTAAACGTAATTTACTGTGATTGTGTAGTTGTAACCTCTAAACCATTTAACCCATCTAAGTAGGCTACGTAACGATATTTGAAAATTGTAGGAAAAATGTTTTCAAAAGGGCCAGTAAGCCTAATATAAAAAGACTCATTACTGAGTATTTGCAGACCTATTAACATTATTTACACCATGCCTGGTTGTTATAAATTATAATTGATTTTACTCTATTATATAGGGCCTACACATACGTATTAGTTTCAACTTTCATATGTAATTTTGTCTAATTACGTTTTATCTGTGATTTCAGTCAAATCTGTTACTGCCGCAGTGAAATTTATGCTCGATGCAGGGGCACCATTCGTTCTGACCAGCAAATTCAATCAAGATCCATTGGAGATGATCTTCTCAAAACATAGAGGTGCTTCGGGCGCAAATACCAATCCCAACGTGACCAGGTAATTTTTGTGAAATTAGGTCTTACCACAGAGTAGCCTGTAGGACTAGTGAGTGATAATGTTCAGTTGTTATAAATTTGTACTGTACATGCAAGAAACCATCATCTCATTAATCCATCCAACGCCAATAAATCTTTGCTATCATTACTGTGCGTCGTTTAACCCAATATAGGCCTAAAAAGAAAAAATATATATTTAAATTTGTTTGTCATAAACTATGTAACTGCTGGTTTTGTATTGCTATGTTGTTGTATTGAAATCAGTTATGAATGAAGCAAATTCATGCTCATCTATTTTTCAGGTATGGAGACAACTTCGGCAAGCTCCAGTGTCTTAAAGAGTACGCATACTTCGGTAAAGGAAACGTGTCACAATCCAAGTGAATGTGTGCTCGACGGTTTAGTCACTTGTTAACGACGTAAGATTAGATTCGTTGCCACTCGGGTTTTGTGCCACGGAAATGGATTCTGGCATAAGGAGGCATAAGAATGGGGCAGGCCTACAAGAAATAGATTTCCAGCAGATTGTACATATTTTAAACATACTTTTTGTGTACATATATTTTTGAACAAAGCGATTGTTGACAAAGCTTTAGAACTACCGTTTAGTCACTTGTTAACGACGTAAGATTAGATTCGTTGCCACTCGGGTTTTGTGCCACGGAAATGGATTCTCGCATAAGGAGGCATAAGAATGGGGCAGGCCTACAAGAAATAGATTTCCAGCAGATTGTACATATTTTAAACATACTTTTTGTGTACATATATTTTTGAACAAAGCGATTGTTGACAAAGCTTTAGAACTACCGTTTAGTCACTTGTTAACGACGTAAGATTAGATTCGTTGCCACTCGGGTTTTGTGCCACGGAAATGGATTCTGGCATAAGGAGGCATGAGAATGGGGCAGGCCTACAAGAAATAGATTTCCAGCAGATTGTACATATTTTAAACATACTTTTTGTGTACATATATTTTTGAACAAAGCGATTGTTGACAAAGCTTTAGAACTACCGTTTAGTCACTTGTTAACGACGTAAGATTAGATTCGTTGCCACTCGGGTTTTGTGCCACGGAAATGGATTCTCGCAAAAGGAGGCATAAGAATGGGCAGGCCTACAAGAAATAGATTTCCAGCAGATTGTACATATTTTAAACATACTTTTTGTGTAGGCCTACATATATTTTTGAACAAAGCGATTGTTGACAAAGCTTTAGAACTACCGTTTAGTCACTTGTTAACGACGTAAGATTAGATTCGTTGCCACTCGGGTTTTGTGCCACGGAAATGGATTCTCGCAAAAGGAGGCATAAGAATGGGGCAGGCCTACAAGAAATAGATTTCCAGCAGATTGTACATATTTTAAACATACTTTTTGTGTACATATATTTTTGAACAAAGCGATTGTTGACAAAGCTTTAGAACAACCGTTTAGTCACTTGTTAACGACGTAAGATTAGATTCGTTGCCACTCGGGTTTTGTGCCACGGAAATGGATTCTCGCAAAAGGAGGCATAAGAATGGGGCAGGCCTACAAGAAATAGATTTCCAACAGATTGTACATATTTTAAACATACTTTTTGTGTACATATATTTTTGAACAAAGCGATTGTTGACAAAGCTTTAGAACTACCGTTTAGTCACTTGTTAACGACGTAAGATTAGATTCGTTGCCACTCGGGTTTTGTGCCACGGAAATGGATTCTCGCAAAAGGAGGCATAAGAATGGGGCAGGCCTACAAGAAATAGATTTCCAGCAGATTGTACATATTTTAAACATACTTTTTGTGTACATATATTTTTGAACAAAGCGATTGTTGACAAAGCTTTAGAACTACCGTTTAGTCACTTGTTAACGACGTAAGATTAGATTCGTTGCCACTCGGGTTTTGTGCCACGGAAATGGATTCTGGCATAAGGAGGCATAAGAATGGGGCAGGCCTACAAGAAATAGATTTCCAGCAGATTGTACATATTTTAAACATACTTTTTGTGTAGGCCTACATATATTTTTGAACAAAGCGATTGTTGACAAAGCTTTAGAACAACCGTTTAGTCACTTGTTAACGACGTAAGATTAGATTCGTTGCCACTCGGGTTTTGTGCCACGGAAATGGATTCTGGCATAAGGAGGCATAAGAATGGGGCAGGCCTACAAGAAATAGATTTCCAGCAGATTGTACATATTTTAAACATACTTTTTGTGTACATATATTTTTGAACAAAGCGATTGTTGACAAAGCTTTAGAACTACCGTTTAGTCACTTGTTAACGACGTTAGATTAGATTCGTTGCCACTCGGGTTTTGTGCCACGGAAATGGATTCTGGCATAAGGAGGCATAAGAATGGGGCAGGCCTACAAGAAATAGATTTCCAGCAGATTGTGCATATTTTAAACATACTTTTTGTGTACATATATTTTTGAACAAAGCGATTGTTGACAAAGCTTTAGAACAACCGTTTAGTCACTTGTTAACGACGTAAGATTAGATTCGTTGCCACTCGGGTTTTGTGCCACGGAAATGGATTCTCGCATAAGGAGGCATAAGAATGGGGCAGGCCTACAAGAAATAGATTTCCAGCAGATTGTACATATTTTAAACATACTTTTTGTGTACATATATTTTTGAACAAAGCGATTGTTGACAAAGCTTTAGAACAACCGTTTAGTCACTTGTTAACGACGTAAGATTAGATTCGTTGCCACTCGGGTTTTGTGCCACGGAAATGGATTCTGGCATAAGGAGGCATAAGAATGGGGCAGGCCTACAAGAAATAGATTTCCAGCAGATTGTACATATTTTAAACATACTTTTTGTGTACATATATTTTTGAACAAAGCGATTGTTGACAAAGCTTTAGAACAACCGTTTAGTCACTTGTTAACGACGTAAGATTAGATTCGTTGCCACTCGGGTTTTGTGCCACGGAAATGGATTCTGGCATAAGGAGGCATAAGAATGGGGCAGGCCTACAAGAAATAGATTTCCAGCAGATTGTACATATTTTAAACATACTTTTTGTGTACATATATTTTTGAACAAAGCGATTGTTGACAAAGCTTTAGAACAACCGTTTAGTCACTTGTTAACGACGTAAGATTAGATTCGTTGCCACTCGGGTTTTGTGCCACGGAAATGGATTCTCGCATAAGGAGGCATAAGAATGGGGCAGGCCTACAAGAAATAGATTTCCAGCAGATTGTACATATTTTAAACATACTTTTTGTGTACATATATTTTTGAACAAAGCGATTGTTGACAAAGCTTTAGAACAACCGTTTAGTCACTTGTTAACGACGTAAGATTAGATTCGTTGCCACTCGGGTTTTGTGCCACGGAAATGGATTCTCGCATAAGGAGGCATAAGAATGGGGCAGGCCTACAAGAAATAGATTTCCAGCAGATTGTACATATTTTAAACATACTTTTTGTGTACATATATTTTTGAACAAAGAGATTGTTGACAAAGCTTTAGAACTACCGTTTAGTCACTTGTTAACGACGTAAGATTAGATTCGTTGCCACTCGGGTTTTGTGCCACGGAAATGGATTCTCGCATAAGGAGGCATAAGAATGGGGCAGGCCTACAAGAAATAGATTTCCAGCAGATTGTACATATTTTAAACATATTTTTTGTGTACATATATTTTTGAACAAAGCGATTGTTGACAAAGCTTTAGAACAACCGTTTAGTCACTTGTTAACGACGTAAGATTAGATTCGTTGCCACTCGGGTTTTGTGCCACGGAAATGGATTCTTGCATAAGGAGGCATAAGAATGGGGCAGGCCTACAAGAAATAGATTTCCAGCAGATTGTACATATTTTAAACATAGTTTTTGTGTACATATATTTTTGAACAAAGCGATTGTTGACAAAGCTTTAGAACTACCGTTTAGTCACTTGTTAACGACGTAAGATTAGATTCGTTGCCACTCGGGTTTTGTGCCACGGAAATGGATTCTCGCATAAGGAGGCATAAGAATGGGGCAGGCCTACAAGAAATAGATTTCCAGCAGATTGTACATATTTTAAACATACTTTTTGTGTACATATATTTTTGAACAAAGCGATTGTTGACAAAGCTTTAGAACTACCGTTTAGTCACTTGTTAACGACGTAAGATTAGATTCGTTGCCACTCGGGTTTTGTGCCACGGAAATGGATTCTGGCATAAGGAGGCATAAGAATGGGGCAGGCCTACAAGAAATAGATTTCCAGCAGATTGTACACATTTCAAACATACTTTTTGTGTAGGCCTACATATATTTTTGAACAAAGCGATTGTTGACAAAGCTTTAGAACAACCGTTTAGTCACTTGTTAACGACGTAAGATTAGATTCGTTGCCACTCGGGTTTTGTGCCACGGAAATGGATTCTCGCAAAAGGAGGCATAAGAATGGGGCAGGCCTACAAGAAATAGATTTCCAGCAGATTGTACATATTTTAAACATACTTTTTGTGTACATATATTTTTGAACAAAGCGATTGTTGACAAAGCTTTAGAACTACCGTTTAGTCACTTGTTAACGACGTAAGATTAGATTCGTTGCCACTCGGGTTTTGTGCCACGGAAATGGATTCTCGCATAAGGAGGCATAAGAATGGGGCAGGCCTACAAGAAATAGATTTCCAGCAGATTGTACATATTTTAAACATACTTTTTGTGTACATATATTTTTGAACAAAGCGATTGTTGACAAAGCTTTAGAACAACCGTTTAGTCACTTGTTAACGACGTAAGATTAGATTCGTTGCCACTCGGGTTTTGTGCCACGGAAATGGATTCTCGCAAAAGGAGGCATAAGAATGGGGCAGGCCTACAAGAAATAGATTTCCAGCAGATTGTACATATTTTAAACATACTTTTTGTGTACATATATTTTTGAACAAAGCGATTGTTGACAAAGCTTTAGAACAACCGTTTAGTCACTTGTTAACGACGTAAGATTAGATTCGTTGCCACTCGGGTTTTGTGCCACGGAAATGGATTCTCGCATAAGGAGGCATAAGAATGGGGCAGGCCTACAAGAAATAGATTTCCAGCAGATTGTACATATTTTAAACATACTTTTTGTGTACATATATTTTTGAACAAAGCGATTGTTGACAAAGCTTTAGAACTACCGTTTAGTCACTTGTTAACGACGTAAGATTAGATTCGTTGCCACTCGGGTTTTGTGCCACGGAAATGGATTCTCGCATAAGGAGGCATAAGAATGGGGCAGGCCTACAAGAAATAGATTTCCAGCAGATTGTACATATTTTAAACATACTTTTTGTGTACATATATTTTTGAACAAAGCGATTGTTGACAAAGCTTTAGAACAACCGTTTAGTCACTTGTTAACGACGTAAGATTAGATTCGTTGCCACTCGGGTTTTGTGCCACGGAAATGGATTCTCGCATAAGGAGGCATAAGAATGGGGCAGGCCTACAAGAAATAGATTTCCAGCAGATTGTACACATTTCAAACATGGTTTTTGACAAAGCAATTGTACGTAGTTAAGTCTCTCCTATGGAATGTAATGATCTGTTCTTTCAGTCATTTCCAAGATAGTGTTTGAGAAAGCTAGCTAGGCCTATTGGTTGATATGTTTTGAAAGTTTGGTTCCATTTTGCGCTCTTAAAAATATCCCGAGGGATTTTTTCTCACCGTTTCATTTGGAAAAGTGCGTCGCTTACTATTTACGTAGATATCTGGGGGATATTTCATGAACGAATAATTCCGTGTAGAGGATATGAATCTCTTCCCTCTTGTAAATAGATTGGTGTGAACTCATGTTATTGTACCGGTCACTTCTATGGTGATTATGTTTTACTATTACTACATTCAAATTGATTTTAAAATCATAGAATCAAAGACCTTCAATACATGAATAGTTGCAACCACAGGTTAAACGGAAATTCCTTATTTTATGCGACGATAGCGCTAGCTGGATAGTATTTCCAGAAGCAACATGCAACCACTCACAGTGGCTCGTTGTGAGCACGAAAATCGTGTAAATATCGATTAGCACCTCTTGAACCCACAAATTTGGTGTGAATAGTTTGCGTGAATGTAGGCCCATCCCATTTAACTTGTTTTTATCAAGACAAAACAGTCCAAGCTCATTCACATTTTAATCAAATGAAGCAACCAACAACAATAACATGGAGAAGATATTGATTATACTCTACATTGGCTCACATTTTGAGTGACAAATGACGTGACTAATAAATAAATAGCAAGTTGGATGAACTGTCATTGGACTGGGCTGGATCTGGATATTGGTCGAAGTAAGTTGAGTAGAATGCATCAAGTGTCCTGGTAAATATTAAATTCCATTTTTAATTCATTTCTGCATAAAACACTGTCAATATTGGCGACTAGGCCTACTGTTTTGTAAACACTGTTGTTAGTAATCACCTTCACCCTAGGCCTCTTCAGTCTATTCGTCCTGTAGAATCTTTCGTCTTACGGTTTTATAAATAAGGCGCAGTAACGCAGACTTGATTTATAAGTACTTTAACGCTATATTCTTTTCACTTTAATCTAAATACATATAGTCCACGACTCAGAAATACTTTAGATTCTTCTCGAGTTCTAAATCTAACTGAATACAACAATCGTCAACTCTAGACAACAATGGTTGCTTTTTTGTTTGTTTGTTTGTTTATTTCACTGTTACAAATAGTTATGAACAGGTGGTAACATCTTAAAATTAATTCTTAACTTGAATTACTTGCAAAATCTAAAATTACTGAATTATCTAGCCAGCTTCATTTTTCTTCAGCTTCTTTTCTATCTTCTGACACGGCCACTTCTAGTAAAACAGTTGATATTGGGTAACTCAAATTATGCTACATTCCCATTAGGATTAAGCCTTGACGGCCTATCAGTCGATTCAGTAGAATTAAATCATCACTCCTTTAAACTTGATATTTTCACAAATTGTCTGGTTATTGAAGAATGAAGACACTTATCCATCACATGCCCCAAAGGTTTCACGTGCAGATTCTATGCAAGTATTTGATATCAAAACGCAAAGTTCAACGCCATTGAAGATTTCAGACTAATCAAAATTCAAAGTTTTTGGTTGCTCACGTGACATTTATCAACCAATGAGAAGGCAGTACGGACGTTTGATGTGACACCTGGGTAGTATTACCAGAACTAAAAATGAGGAATAAACCACCTATGCTGGTTGCGACGGCTTGCACAGAATAACGTCATGAGTGGAATAAATAATAATTGTAATCAAGTGACACACACCACCAATAGACTTAGCTGTTGGTGGTGTTGTTGAGCAAACAATATCCATTAACTCAAGTGAAATTGAAATTGTACGCTCATGAGTGTAGACGTTATAAACATTAGACCTAGTATTAGCTGTATATGTATATTTTATGACTGATACATGTGGCCAAGTGGTTAATTCACTGAACCGTAATTCGGGAGACCGGAGTTTGATTTCCGCCATGGTCAACCATCCTGACGGGTGTTTCGTGGTACCCCTCGATCAACTTTGAGATAGTTCCTTGATAGGCTACGACCGACTCATCCCACTACCCAAGAACACCTAATAAAAACCTTTCATCTCGTCCATCATTCACCGACGCCAATAGATTGTAGTTAGTCATCAGTTGAGTGTCGTAAACCCAATATAAATAAATACACTTATATTCCATATGATTCTTCTGTCGTCACTTGTCTGTAGTGTAGGCAGAATCCAATGATGTGGCAAGGAGTCTAAAGAAATACACACAGAAATTATGTTGGTATGAACATCATTCCACATACATATTAAAGTCACACTGTGCTTCAGTATACAGTATTAGTCTACATCTTTGCTAAACTTGCTTATGTCCACAATTTATGAAATGTTCAACAATAGCCAGGAAGTGGTATCAGAAATTATTTTTAAAATTTCTGATTTATTTGAAATCACATCAATTAGTTTCAGTGATGAAGTGGTAGTGTGGGCTATTTGTGAGGTAAAGCATGCAAGTCAGTGATGTACAACCAGTGATCCATCCATATTTACTGCCCCGCCAACCGAATGCAAAATTCTCGGAAATTATTTGCACGAACGTTGCTTAGAATCTTCTAAAGATAGACGTAATTCAAGGAACGATGAATTT
Source organism: Brachyptera risi (assembly GCA_964007535.1). Classification (NCBI taxonomy): domain Eukaryota; kingdom Metazoa; phylum Arthropoda; class Insecta; order Plecoptera; family Taeniopterygidae; genus Brachyptera; species Brachyptera risi. The sequence goes on from CAXFZR010000038.1 coordinate 12,814, forward strand.
TGTACAAAACAAGGTAAATAAAGATGAATATTTATATATATTCAACATGTCTTTAATTTTTCATCATTATATTATGACACAATTGTATTTTAATAATTTCCATTTCAACATTATTGACTAATTAGGCCTATATTATTTATAACTTGACGTATTTCCATTTTCTTACTCTATAATCAAATGTACACATCAGTGTAATTGTGATTAACTGTATAATTTATAATGAATAAAAACATATTATTATATATATATATATATATATATATATATATATATATATATATTTCAGCACCTCGAATAATTAGATCCTTATCCTTACATCCTCAGTCTTATTATAATTACATTCCCAGTCTTATTACAATTGCATTTAATCATAAAATAATTATTTATTTATATCTAGGCCTAGGCCTAATGCATCCTGTCTTATTATATTTCAGCACCTCAAATAATTAGATCCTTATCCTTACATTCCCAGTCTTGTTATAGTTGTATTTAGTTGTTAGAGAACAAAAAGACACGACTTATTGTTGGGAATTATTTGCTAGCTGCTCACGCAAAGGTTTTTTACATCTGGCCATTCTGCTTGCCCCTTTGTGGTTATCTTTGACAAATTTCACAAACGCTCTAGTCCTTCCTCCAACGTGCAGTCTCACTGCTTCTCTGAGTGCTGCAGTCTTTATTGCTGCTGTTGCCCCATTCCAAGGAAGCTCTTCCCATTTTTTAAGGATTTCTTTATTGTTAATCAGCTCATTTCTCAATCTATTTGTACAATTGACTGACCCTTGAAAATAAATGTCTTCAATGGACAAAACTGTCTTGAAAAATGAATAAAAAATATCGTTGCAGAAAATCAATCCACCACGGTTGATTCCTGCAGTCCACCAAAGATGTTCAACAAGTCTTCGGTCTCCTGGAGTTTCCATTTGATTAGTTTTAAAGTTTATAAAATGTCTGTGTCCAAACTTCTTTCCTAGCTGGAGAAGCACAAACCCAATGTAGTACCTGTGTGCAGGCCCAGTAGTCTCCATGAGTTGGAGCTCGGCTGGCGGCTCTTTTGTTTCTTCAAAACTCTTGGTGAATATCAAAATTTTGTCGCAAACAAGCCCTATAATACACTGCGCGTTGTAATGTATCTGCTTCTCTGTGGACTCGTGGGCCTATTAGGATAATCAGAGTGTTATTAGTCAGTTTGAAGAATTGACATTACACATAGTAGCTCTAATCTAAATGGAAACGTTATCGGTAAAGATTATTGATGTAATCGAATATAGGTTATGTGTATTTATTCATGATATTTCTGAACGAATTAAATCACAGAGTTTTACTGTATTATCAAAGTATTCACTAAAAGTGCTTGTATGAATAAAACAATAGTGAAATAGCTGAAATTCATTTGTGAAATAATGCTGATGACTGTGATACATTTGGGTGGTATGTCTACTGGGGGATGAAACAGCTCTGAACAACCAGTAGGCCTATCATTGTAAAAGTTTATTTTCTATTACGTCTATTGTGACTCCACCTCAGTTACAAAATCACATTACCATACGATGAAACCGCATCGAGCGGTTTGTACTATACGATTTTTCAACATCGATCTACGTCTGCCATTTCGTAACTAAGCAATAGGCCTACCCGTCAAATAGTAGGCTAACTAGACCTAGACAGACCTACATACTGTAGGGCCCAAGGCACAAAGTTACTGAATTCGCCTTTGGGCTTACATACCATATATTGGGAAATTAACTCCTTGATTGTTTGTACGAAGTCGTCATCTTTGCGGAGTTTGAGACTTGTAGCCCAGAAGTTATCGATACTTTTGGTCGAGAATAATGGAAGGGCCAAAATTACCCAGTCATCAACGAAGTCGGGTAATTCTGCTGAATTCAATTGAATACTGAGGAACTCTGAAGCTGACTGGACTAGCATCTCTTTTAATTCATGTTCCATGTCCTGGGGAAAAATAGTAGGCCTAAAGAATTAAACCTAACCAAACTTTTTGAACTGTTCTTTGACTTGATAATGTAGGCAAATGGCTAATAATTGCATGCTAAATATTATGCAGGAATCACCGGAACAGGCCTAGGGCAGGTCTAGGCCTACGCCTATAGGCTGTCTTAATTTTCATTTTCAATAACCTATAATTCTGTGGACCCATAGCATTGATTTTGTAAGGTACAAATTCAATGCCCATAGTGGCCTGTGGTCTACTTTGCATGCCATATTTTTAGTTGTTACAATTAGTGAACATGGGGAAAAAACTATATCAAATAACAGATGGAATATTTAAACATTGCACTTTTTAATTACATGCGAAAAGACAGTGATAACTGACAAATTACAATATAAACTTACGCCAGTATGTCAGAAACTCAACCCCGTATACACAGTTCATGTCAAACTATGCGGCAATATGGCCGCCCGAGCTGTCAGCGCCCAAATACCGGAAATGAGAATCGCGGACGCGCAGGCAGCTCTGAGTTGCATGTCCATAACGCAGTATTATAAGTCCATGATCATACCACTGCTCTCCTCTTCCTCTCTGGATGATGCTGAGGTAGAAGCATCAGGTGGCCTGACTACACCAAGTGTACCAGAGTCATGATTCTTGTTCCTTGTATTGATGATGGACAAGATTGGTCTCCAAGCAGCTGGTAATCTCTTTCCGTCATCCCTTGTGTTTAGATCACGTGGACGTTTGGCAATCTCCACTGCCTCTCGCACTAGTCTCGGGCAGAGATGGTCACTGCGAGAAAGCTCAGATGTTCTATGGAAGTCTATTCTATGGCCCGTTTCCATTGTATGTAGAGCTTTTTTTATATTGGGTTTTAACGACGCACTATACTGATGACTACGATCTATTGGCGTCGGTGGATGATGAATGAGATGATGGGATGATGAGGTGAAAGGTCATTTTATTAGGTGTTTTGTGTTTTTTTTTTAGGAGTCGGTCGTGGCCTGTTGTTAAGGAACCATCCCAGTATTGACCTGAACGACAGAGGGAAACCACGAAACACCCCAGTCAGGATGGTCGACCATGGCGGAAATCGAACCCCAGTCTCCCGAATGATATGTATAGCTAATGCGTTATCAAACTGCCTGTATTTGACGGCCCTCTCATGTTCAGTCACTCTCAAAGCAATAATTGCTTTGAGAGTGACTGAACATGAGAGGGCCGTCAAATACAGGCAGTTAAATACAAACAGGTAGGACAATTATTGTCCTACCTGTTTGTCCAATGTATAGGTTCGGTCACAAGTTCCACAGGGAACTTCGTTAACGCCTGTAAACGCTTTTTCGTAAAGCCAGCTTCTGGGAAGTAACAAAACGGCTACAGCTATCAACTTCAAAATTTTTTTCATCATGGTTCCTCATTTAGCTTAGAGTTGTATAGTTTCACGGCATTATCGGGTGATAACTTCCATCTTTATGATCCTTGGAAATTTCAAAAATACCCATCAGAATAACACAGCGGAAAAAAGAGGATATTCTTATTCTCCAAAACAATGAAATTCCGCATGAGTTTGATTTATATTTTGTTACACATTTCTGGATACTTTCAGCTTGATCGGGTCAGCCATTCTGAAGAAGAGACATAAAATGCGCTAAATTGGTAACACTCGAAGCAGTTTTTACCTTTTAGATAGATAGATAGATGTTTATTATTTCATAGTACTACATATATAATACATACACTCACCCTCAAGTATACAAGATGTGTTGATACGGGTATAAGAAATTAGTCAGTGAAAAAATGAATGATATGAAAATAAACCTGCTGAATATTACGTAATAGGATAGGATAATGTATAACTTGAATGTCACCCAATATTGGCGAATGTAGGCAAAAGTTTGGTAAAAACGTCGACATACCATTACTATCCGCTCATCTGACAACGCACATATGGCGTTTTCCTAGTATTAAAAATGGGTGTAATTAGAAAAAAAACCTGCGGGGCCAGTAAGGGGCCTTCCATCCTTGCCCTCGCTGGCCGCTGGCTCGCGATAACAGGCTGTTACATGGCTGTTCTCACATTGCATCTTCTTCTCAAAACTGAAATCCCCTCGCATGAATCCGCCCTCGGTGCCTCTCCTTTCCAATATAATGCCATCGCCTATTTCCCACCCACCCTGAATTTTCCAAGGCCCCCCCAGGAGAGAAGCCTGGAATCAACACTGTTACCTTCTGTTGATGTAAACGCGTGATGGGATATTGACATGTATTCTACTCAGTGATGAGACTTGGACTATTTTCAATTAACACTTTCAGAGAATTTTTAATCGATTGAACATTTTCAATTCAAATCCATTGGAATTTTCAATGGAAATTTTTCAGAAAAGTTTTAGTTTCATGTGAATCCAATGGAATCGAACGAATTCGATGAATTCAACTGATTCATTCCACTGATTATTTCAATGATTTGAAAAAAATCTGACTCCTTCAATTTGAACATTGAAAAGTTTCAACATCTCTACACATTTTCTCCTGTTGGCAGGGGGTGGGAGGGGGGCTTCAAGCTAACAATAATCATCATCACATTGTCTCCTGTTGTTGGTGAGGGGGGGGGGGGGAGGGGGGCGTTAAGCAAACGATAATCATCATCACATTTTCTCCTCAATGGGATCATTTTAAACAACTTTTCAAATATGACGTGAGAAAGTCGTATTGGCCTAGAAGTGTCCACGTACAGTCACCGGATCTATCAATGCACGTACTCTCTGTAACTTCCAGAGCCAATTGTTGTTTTATGTGGACCCTACTCAGTCAAGGTGTCAGGCAAATGCACCGTTATACGGTAGACCCACCTTCATCGTGGTGGCTCAGCATATTGTTCCAGCAACACTTAGAGTGAAATCAAACTCCAGTTTATTCTGTGGCGACTCGGGCCTATATAACATGAAGAAAGAATGTTGAAGAAATTGAAAAATGTCAAGCTTTCAAAAATAAGATGATAATTTCCCCCCCCCCCAAAAAAAAATCATGAAAATTTACATCACTTAATTTCTACTTGACAGCGATAAATTTCAAAAATGCATTGTTAGAGATAAGTTGATCGTATGGGGGGGGGGGGATAATAGAGCAGTCGTGTGCTAGCGTGTCGCGCTCATGCGGTCGACAAAAGAACCACTTGCCCCCCCCCCCAACAGGTATCACTGCGGGACCCGTACCACTCAGGGGCAGCCGAGGCGACCCGAGCACGCGAGCCGCACAAATCATAGCAACACGCTGAGTGATGAGCGCCATCAATAACTCCCGGGCGTGACATGCATGGTAGTCGAGGGCGCTCGACTCGAATATCCTGTTCAATGGTATGAGATATCCTGGTGAATGGTATGAGATATCCTGGTGAATGGTATGAGATATCCTGGTGAATGGTATGAGATATCCTGATGAATGGTATGAGATATCCTGGTGAATGGTATGAGATATCCTGGTGAATGGTATGAGATATCCTGGTGAATGGTATGAGATATCCTGGTGAATGGTATGAGATATCCTGGTGAATGGTATCAGATATCCTGGTGAATGGTATGAGATATCCTGGTAAATGGTATGAGATATCATGGTGAATGGTATGAGATATCCTGGTGAATGGTATGAGATATCATGGTGAATGGTATGAGATATCCTGGTGAATAGTATGAGATATCATTATGAATGGTATGAGATATCCTGGTGAATGGTATAAGATATCCTGGTGAATGGTATGAGATATCATGGTAAATGGTATGAGATATCATGGTGAATGGTATGAGATATCCTGGTGAATGGTATGAGATATCCTGGTGAATGGTATGAGATATCCTGGTGAATGGTATGAGATATCATGGTGAATGGTATGAGATATCCTGGTGAATGGTATGAGATATCCTGGTGAATGGTATGAGATATCCTGGTGAATGGTATGAGATATCATGGTGAATGGTATGAGATATCCTGGTGAATGGTATGAGATATCCTGGTGAATGGTATGAGATATCCTGGTGAATGGTATGAGATATCCTGGTGAATGGTATGAGATATCATGGTGAATGGTATGAGATATCCTGGTGAATGGTATGAGATATCATGATGAATGGTATGAGATATCATGCTGAATGGTATGAGATATCCTGGTGAATGGTATGAGATATCATGGTGAATGGTATGAGATATCATGGTGAATGGTATGAGATATCCTGGTGAATGGTATGAGATATCCTGGTGAATGGTATGAGATATCCTGGTGAATGGTATGAGATATCATGATGAATGGTATGAGATATCATGCTGAATGGTATGAGATATCCTGGTGAATGGTATGAGATATCATGGTAAATGGTATGAGATATCATGGTGAATGGTATGAGATATCCTGGTGAATGGTATGAGATATCCTGGTGAATGGTATGAGATATCATGGTGAATGGTATGAGATATCCTGGTGAATGGTATGAGATATCATGGTGAATGGTATGAGATATCCTGGTGAATGGTATGAGATATCATGATGAATGGTATGAGATATCATGCTGAATGGTATGAGATATCCTGGTGAATGGTATGAGATATCATGGTGAATGGTATGAGATATCATGGTGAATGGTATGAGATATCCTGGTGAATGGTATGAGATATCCTGGTGAATGGTATGAGATATCCTGGTGAATGGTATGAGATATCATGATGAATGGTATGAGATATCATGCTGAATGGTATGAGATATCCTGGTGAATGGTATGAGATATCATGGTGAATGGTATGAGATATCATGGTGAATGGTATGAGATATCCTGGTGAATGGTATGAGATATCCTGGTGAATGGTATGAGATATCATGGTGAATGGTATGAGATATCATGGTGAATGGTATGAGATATCATGGTGAATGGTATGAGATATCATGGTGAATGGTATGAGATATCATGGTGAATGGTATGAGATATCCTGGTGAATGGTATGAGATATCATGATGAATGGTATGAGATATCATGGTGAATGGTATGAGATATCCTGGTGAATGGTATGAGATATCATGGTGAATGGTATGAGATATCACGGTGAATGGTATGATATATCCTGGTGAATGGTATGAGATATCCTGGTGAATGGTATGAGATATCATGATGAATGGTATGAGATATCATGGTGAATGGTATGAGATATCCTGGTGAATGGTATGAGATATCATGGTGAATGGTATGAGATATCATGGTGAATGGTATGAGATATCATGGTGAATGGTATGAGATATCATGATGAATGGTATGAGATATCATGGTGAATGGTGTGAGATATCATGGTGAATGGTATGATATATCATGATGAATGGTATGAAATATCCTGGTGAATGGTATGAGATATCATGGTGAATGGTGTGAGATATCATGGTGAATGGTATGAGATATCCTGGTGAAAGGTATGAGATATCCTGGTGAATGGTATGAGATATCATGGTGAATGGTATGAGATATCCTGGTGAATGGTATGAGATATCCTGATGAATGGTGTGAGATATCCTGGTGAATGGTATGAGATATCCTGATGAATGGTATGAGATATCCTGATGAATGGTATGAGATATCCTGGTGAATGGTATGAGATATCCTGATGAATGGTATGAGATATCCTTGTGAATGGTACGAGATATCCTGGTGATTGGTATGAGATATCCTGGTGAATGGTATAAGATATCCTGATGAATGGTATGAGATATCCTGGTGAATGGTATGAGATATCATGATGAATGGTATGAGATGACCTGGTGAAATGTATGAGATATCCTGGTGAATGGTATGAGATATCATGGTGAATGGTGTGAGATATTATGGTGAATGGTATGAGATATCCTGGTGAAAGGTATGAGATATCCTGGTGAATGGTATGAGATATCATGGTGAATGGTATGAGATATCCTGGTGAATGGTATGAGATATCCTGATGAATGGTATGAGATATCCTGGTGAATGGTATGAGATATCCTGATGAATGGTATGAGATATCCTGATGAATGGTATGAGATATCCTGGTGAATGGTATGAGATATCCTGATGAATGGTATGAGATATCCTGGTGAATGGTACGAGATATCCTGGTGAATGGTATGAGATATCCTGGTGAATGGTATGAGATATCCTGATGAGTGGTATGAGATATCCTGGTGAATGGTATGAGATATCCTGGTGAATGGTATGAGAAATCCTGGTGAATGGTATGAGATATCCTGGTGAATGGTATGAGATATCCCGATGAATGGTATGAGATATCCCGGTGAATGGTATGAGATATCCTGATGAATGGTATGAGATATCCTGGTGAATGGTATGAGATATCCTGATGAATGGTATGAGATATCCTGGTGAATGGTATGAGATATCCTGGTGATTGGTATGAGATATCCTGATGAATGGTATGAGATATCCTGATGAATGGTATGAGATATCCTGGTGAATGGTATGAGATATGCTGATGAATGGTATGAGATATCCTGATGAATGGTATGAGATATCCTGGTGAATGGTATGAGATATCCTGGTGAATGGTATGAGATATCCTGGTGAATGGTATGAGATATCATGGTGAATGGTATGAGATAACCTGGTGAATGGTATGAGATATCCTGGTGAATGGTATGATATTTCATGGTGAATGGTATGAGATATCCTGGTGAATGGTATGAGATATCCTGGTGAATGGTATGAGATATCATGATGAATGGTATGAGATATCCTGGTGAATGGTATGAGATATCCTGGTGAATGGTATGAGATATCATGGTGAATGGTATGAGATATCCTGGTGAATGGTATGAGATATCCTGGTGATTGGTATGAGATATCCTGATGAATGGTATGAGATATCCTGGTGAATGGTATGAGATATCCTGATGAATGGTATGAGATATCCTGGTGAATGGTATGAGATATCCTGATGAATGGTATGAGATATCCTGGTGAATGGTATGAGATATCCTGTCGAATGGTATGAGATATCCTGGTGAATGGTATGAGATATCCTGATAAATGGTATGAGATATCCTGGTGAATGGTGTGAGATATCCTGATGAATGGTATGAGATATCCTGGTGAATGGTATGAGATATCCTGATGAATGATATGAGATATCCTGGTGAATGGTATGAGATATCCTGATGAATGGTATGAGATATCCTGGTGAATGGTATGAGATATCCTGGTGAATGGTATGAGATATCCTGATGAATGGTATGAGATATCCTGTGAATGGTATGAGATATCCTGGTGAATGGTATGAGATATCCTGGTGAATGGTATGAGATATCCTGTCGAATGGTATGAGATATCCTGGTGAATGGTATGAGATATCCCGATGAATGGTATGAGATATCCTGATGAATGTTATGAGATATCCTGGTGAATGGTATGAGATATCCTGATAAATGGTATGAGATATCCTGGTGAATGGTATGAGATATCCTGATGAATGGTATGAGATATCCTGGTGAATGGTATGAGATATCCTGATGAATGGTATGAGATATCCTGATGAATGGTATGAGGTATCCTGGTGAATGGTATGAGATATCCTGGTGAATGGTATGAGATATCCTGGTGAATGGTATGAGATATCTAGGTGAATGGTATGAGATATATTGGTGAATGGTATGAGATATCCTGGTGAATGGTATGAGATATTCTGATGAATGGTATGAGATATCCTGGTGATTGGTATGAGATATCCTGATGAATGGTATGAGATATCCTGATGAATGGTATGAGATATCCTGGTGAATGGTATGAGATATCCTGATGAATGGTATGAGATATCCTGATGAATGGTATGAGATATCCTGGTGAATGGTATGAGATATCCTGGTGAATGGTATGAGATATCCTGGTGAATGGTATGAGATATCCTGATGAATGGTATGAGATATATTGGTGAATGGTATGAGATATCCTGGTGAATGGTATGAGATATCCTGGTGAATGGTATGAGATATCATGGTGAAGGGTATGAGATATCCTGGTGAATGGTATGAGATATCCTGGTGATTGGTATGAGATATCCTGGTGAATGGTATGAGATATCCTGGTGATTGGTATGAGATATCCTGGTGAATGGTATGAGATATCCTGGTGAATGGTATGAGATATCCTGGTGATTGGTATGAGATATCCTGGTGATTGGTATGAGATATCCTGGTGAAAGGTATGAGATATCCTGGTGAATGGTATGAGATATCCTGGTGAATGGTATGAGATATCCTGGTGAATGGTATGAGATATCCTGGTGAATGGTATGAGATATCATGGTGAATGGTATGAGATATCCTGGTGGTTGGTATGAGATATCCTGGTGATTGGTATGAGATATCCTGGTGAATGGTATGAGATATCCTGGTGAATGGTATGAGATATCCTGGTGATTGGTATGAGATATCCCGGTGAATGGTATGAGATATCCTGGTGATTGGTATGAGATATCCTGGTGAATGGTATGAGATATCCTGGTGGTTGGTATGAGATATCATGGTGAATGGTATGAGATATCATGGTGAATGGTATGAGATATCCTGGTGAATGGTATGAGATATCATGGTGAATGGTATGAGATATCCTGGTGAATAGTATGAGATATCATGATGAATGGTATGAGATATCCTGGTGAATGGTATAAGATATCCTGGTGAATGGTATGAGATATCATGGTAAATGGTATGAGATATCATGGTGAATGGTATGAGATATCCTGGTGAATGGTATGAGATATCGTGGTGAATGGTATGAGATATCCTGGTGAATGGTATGAGATATCATGGTGAATGGTATGAGATATCCTGGTGAATAGTATGAGATATCATGATGAATGGTATGAGATATCCTGGTGAATGGTATAAGATATCCTGGTGAATGGTATGAGATATCATGGTAAATGGTATGAGATATCATGGTGAATGGTATGAGATATCCTGGTGAATGGTATGAGATATCCTGGTGAATGGTATGAGATATCCTGGTGAATGGTATGAGATATCCTGGTGAATGGTATGAGATATCATGGTGAATGGTATGAGATATCCTGGTGAATGGTATAAGATATCCTGGTGAATGGTATGAGATATCATGGTGAATGGTATGAGATATCCTGGTGAATGGTATGAGATATCCTGGTGAATGGTATGAGATATCCTGGTGAATGGTATGAGATATCATGGTGAATGGTATGAGATATCCTGGTGAATGGTATGAGATATCATGGTGAATGGTATGAGATATCCTGGTGAATAGTATGAGATATCATTATGAATGGTATGAGATATCCTGGTGAATGGTATAAGATATCCTGGTGAATGGTATGAGATATCATGGTAAATGGTATGAGATATCATGGTGAATGGTATGAGATATCCTGGTGAATGGTATGAGATATCCTGGTGAATGGTATGAGATATCCTGGTGAATGGTATGAGATATCCTGGTGAATGGTATGAGATATCATGGTGAATGGTATGAGATATCCTGGTGAATGGTATGAGATATCATGATGAATGGTATGAGATATCATGCTGAATGGTATGAGATATCCTGGTGAATGGTATGAGATATCATGGTGAATGGTATGAGATATCATGGTGAATGGTATGAGATATCCTGGTGAATGGTATGAGATATCCTGGTGAATGGTATGAGATATCCTGGTGAATGGTATGAGATATCATGATGAATGGTATGAGATATCATGCTGAATGGTATGAGATATCCTGGTGAATGGTATGAGATATCATGGTAAATGGTATGAGATATCATGGTGAATGGTATGAGATATCCTGGTGAATGGTATGAGATATCCTGGTGAATGGTATGAGATATCATGGTGAATGGTATGAGATATCCTGGTGAATGGTATGAGATATCATGGTGAATGGTATGAGATATCCTGGTGAATGGTATGAGATATCATGATGAATGGTATGAGATATCATGCTGAATGGTATGAGATATCCTGGTGAATGGTATGAGATATCATGGTGAATGGTATGAGATATCATGGTGAATGGTATGAGATATCCTGGTGAATGGTATGAGATATCCTGGTGAATGGTATGAGATATCCTGGTGAATGGTATGAGATATCATGATGAATGGTATGAGATATCATGCTGAATGGTATGAGATATCCTGGTGAATGGTATGAGATATCATGGTGAATGGTATGAGATATCATGGTGAATGGTATGAGATATCCTGGTGAATGGTATGAGATATCCTGGTGAATGGTATGAGATATCATGGTGAATGGTATGAGATATCATGGTGAATGGTATGAGATATCATGGTGAATGGTATGAGATATCATGGTGAATGGTATGAGATATCATGGTGAATGGTATGAGATATCCTGGTGAATGGTATGAGATATCATGATGAATGGTATGAGATATCATGGTGAATGGTATGAGATATCCTGGTGAATGGTATGAGATATCATGGTGAATGGTATGAGATATCACGGTGAATGGTATGATATATCCTGGTGAATGGTATGAGATATCCTGGTGAATGGTATGAGATATCATGATGAATGGTATGAGATATCATGGTGAATGGTATGAGATATCCTGGTGAATGGTATGAGATATCATGGTGAATGGTATGAGATATCATGGTGAATGGTATGAGATATCATGGTGAATGGTATGAGATATCATGATGAATGGTATGAGATATCATGGTGAATGGTGTGAGATATCATGGTGAATGGTATGATATATCATGATGAATGGTATGAAATATCCTGGTGAATGGTATGAGATATCATGGTGAATGGTGTGAGATATCATGGTGAATGGTATGAGATATCCTGGTGAAAGGTATGAGATATCCTGGTGAATGGTATGAGATATCATGGTGAATGGTATGAGATATCCTGGTGAATGGTATGAGATATCCTGATGAATGGTGTGAGATATCCTGGTGAATGGTATGAGATATCCTGATGAATGGTATGAGATATCCTGATGAATGGTATGAGATATCCTGGTGAATGGTATGAGATATCCTGATGAATGGTATGAGATATCCTTGTGAATGGTACGAGATATCCTGGTGATTGGTATGAGATATCCTGGTGAATGGTATAAGATATCCTGATGAATGGTATGAGATATCCTGGTGAATGGTATGAGATATCATGATGAATGGTATGAGATGACCTGGTGAAATGTATGAGATATCCTGGTGAATGGTATGAGATATCATGGTGAATGGTGTGAGATATTATGGTGAATGGTATGAGATATCCTGGTGAAAGGTATGAGATATCCTGGTGAATGGTATGAGATATCATGGTGAATGGTATGAGATATCCTGGTGAATGGTATGAGATATCCTGATGAATGGTATGAGATATCCTGGTGAATGGTATGAGATATCCTGATGAATGGTATGAGATATCCTGATGAATGGTATGAGATATCCTGGTGAATGGTATGAGATATCCTGATGAATGGTATGAGATATCCTGGTGAATGGTACGAGATATCCTGGTGAATGGTATGAGATATCCTGGTGAATGGTATGAGATATCCTGATGAGTGGTATGAGATATCCTGGTGAATGGTATGAGATATCCTGGTGAATGGTATGAGAAATCCTGGTGAATGGTATGAGATATCCTGGTGAATGGTATGAGATATCCCGATGAATGGTATGAGATATCCCGGTGAATGGTATGAGATATCCTGATGAATGGTATGAGATATCCTGGTGAATGGTATGAGATATCCTGATGAATGGTATGAGATATCCTGGTGAATGGTATGAGATATCCTGGTGATTGGTATGAGATATCCTGATGAATGGTATGAGATATCCTGATGAATGGTATGAGATATCCTGGTGAATGGTATGAGATATGCTGATGAATGGTATGAGATATCCTGATGAATGGTATGAGATATCCTGGTGAATGGTATGAGATATCCTGGTGAATGGTATGAGATATCCTGGTGAATGGTATGAGATATCATGGTGAATGGTATGAGATAACCTGGTGAATGGTATGAGATATCCTGGTGAATGGTATGATATTTCATGGTGAATGGTATGAGATATCCTGGTGAATGGTATGAGATATCCTGGTGAATGGTATGAGATATCATGATGAATGGTATGAGATATCCTGGTGAATGGTATGAGATATCCTGGTGAATGGTATGAGATATCATGGTGAATGGTATGAGATATCCTGGTGAATGGTATGAGATATCCTGGTGATTGGTATGAGATATCCTGATGAATGGTATGAGATATCCTGGTGAATGGTATGAGATATCCTGATGAATGGTATGAGATATCCTGGTGAATGGTATGAGATATCCTGATGAATGGTATGAGATATCCTGGTGAATGGTATGAGATATCCTGTCGAATGGTATGAGATATCCTGGTGAATGGTATGAGATATCCTGATAAATGGTATGAGATATCCTGGTGAATGGTGTGAGATATCCTGATGAATGGTATGAGATATCCTGGTGAATGGTATGAGATATCCTGATGAATGATATGAGATATCCTGGTGAATGGTATGAGATATCCTGATGAATGGTATGAGATATCCTGGTGAATGGTATGAGATATCCTGGTGAATGGTATGAGATATCCTGATGAATGGTATGAGATATCCTGTGAATGGTATGAGATATCCTGGTGAATGGTATGAGATATCCTGGTGAATGGTATGAGATATCCTGTCGAATGGTATGAGATATCCTGGTGAATGGTATGAGATATCCCGATGAATGGTATGAGATATCCTGATGAATGTTATGAGATATCCTGGTGAATGGTATGAGATATCCTGATAAATGGTATGAGATATCCTGGTGAATGGTATGAGATATCCTGATGAATGGTATGAGATATCCTGGTGAATGGTATGAGATATCCTGATGAATGGTATGAGATATCCTGATGAATGGTATGAGGTATCCTGGTGAATGGTATGAGATATCCTGGTGAATGGTATGAGATATCCTGGTGAATGGTATGAGATATCTAGGTGAATGGTATGAGATATATTGGTGAATGGTATGAGATATCCTGGTGAATGGTATGAGATATCCTGATGAATGGTATGAGATATCCTGGTGATTGGTATGAGATATCCTGATGAATGGTATGAGATATCCTGATGAATGGTATGAGATATCCTGGTGAATGGTATGAGATATCCTGATGAATGGTATGAGATATCCTGATGAATGGTATGAGATATCCTGGTGAATGGTATGAGATATCCTGGTGAATGGTATGAGATATCCTGGTGAATGGTATGAGATATCCTGATGAATGGTATGAGATATATTGGTGAATGGTATGAGATATCCTGGTGAATGGTATGAGATATCCTGGTGAATGGTATGAGATATCATGGTGAAGGGTATGAGATATCCTGGTGAATGGTATGAGATATCCTGGTGATTGGTATGAGATATCCTGGTGAATGGTATGAGATATCCTGGTGATTGGTATGAGATATCCTGGTGAATGGTATGAGATATCCTGGTGAATGGTATGAGATATCCTGGTGATTGGTATGAGATATCCTGGTGATTGGTATGAGATATCCTGGTGAAAGGTATGAGATATCCTGGTGAATGGTATGAGATATCCTGGTGAATGGTATGAGATATCCTGGTGAATGGTATGAGATATCCTGGTGAATGGTATGAGATATCATGGTGAATGGTATGAGATATCCTGGTGGTTGGTATGAGATATCCTGGTGATTGGTATGAGATATCCTGGTGAATGGTATGAGATATCCTGGTGAATGGTATGAGATATCCTGGTGATTGGTATGAGATATCCCGGTGAATGGTATGAGATATCCTGGTGATTGGTATGAGATATCCTGGTGAATGGTATGAGATATCCTGGTGGTTGGTATGAGATATCATGGTGAATGGTATGAGATATCATGGTGAATGGTATGAGATATCCTGGTGAATGGTATGAGATATCATGGTGAATGGTATGAGATATCCTGGTGAATAGTATGAGATATCATGATGAATGGTATGAGATATCCTGGTGAATGGTATAAGATATCCTGGTGAATGGTATGAGATATCATGGTAAATGGTATGAGATATCATGGTGAATGGTATGAGATATCCTGGTGAATGGTATGAGATATCGTGGTGAATGGTATGAGATATCCTGGTGAATGGTATGAGATATCATGGTGAATGGTATGAGATATCCTGGTGAATAGTATGAGATATCATGATGAATGGTATGAGATATCCTGGTGAATGGTATAAGATATCCTGGTGAATGGTATGAGATATCATGGTAAATGGTATGAGATATCATGGTGAATGGTATGAGATATCCTGGTGAATGGTATGAGATATCCTGGTGAATGGTATGAGATATCCTGGTGAATGGTATGAGATATCCTGGTGAATGGTATGAGATATCATGGTGAATGGTATGAGATATCCTGGTGAATGGTATGAGATATCATGGTGAATGGTATGAGATATCCTGGTGAATGGTATGAGATATCATGATGAATGGTATGAGATATCATGCTGAATGGTATGAGATATCCTGGTGAATGGTATGAGATATCATGGTGAATGGTATGAGATATCATGGTGAATGGTATGAGATATCCTGGTGAATGGTATGAGATATCCTGGTGAATGGTATGAGATATCCTGGTGAATGGTATGAGATATCATGATGAATGGTATGAGATATCATGCTGAATGGTATGAGATATCCTGGTGAATGGTATGAGATATCATGGTGAATGGTATGAGATATCATGGTGAATGGTATGAGATATCCTGGTGAATGGTATGAGATATCCTGGTGAATGGTATGAGATATCATGGTGAATGGTATGAGATATCATGGTGAATGGTATGAGATATCATGGTGAATGGTATGAGATATCATGGTGAATGGTATGAGATATCATGGTGAATGGTATGAGATATCCTGGTGAATGGTATGAGATATCCTGGTGAATGGTATGAGATATCATGGTGAATGGTATGAGATATCCTGGTGAATGGTATGAGATATCATGGTGAATGGTATGAGATATCACGGTGAATGGTATGATATATCCTGGTGAATGGTATGAGATATCCTGGTGAATGGTATGAGATATCATGATGAATGGTATGAGATATCATGGTGAATGGTATGAGATATCCTGGTGAATGGTATGAGATATCATGGTGAATGGTATGAGATATCATGGTGAATGGTATGAGATATCATGGTGAATGGTATGAGATATCATGGTGAATGGTATGAGATATCATGGTGAATGGTGTGAGATATCCTGGTGAATGGTATGATATATCATGATGAATGGTATGAAATATCCTGGTGAATGGTATGAGATATCATGGTGAATGGTGTGAGATATCATGGTGAATGGTATGAGATATCCTGGTGAAAGGTATGAGATATCCTGGTGAATGGTATGAGATATCATGGTGAATGGTATGAGATATCCTGGTGAATGGTATGAGATATCCTGATGAATGGTGTGAGATATCCTGGTGAATGGTATGAGATATCCTGATGAATGGTATGAGATATCCTGATGAATGGTATGAGATATCCTGGTGAATGGTATGAGATATCCTGATGAATGGTATGAGATATCCTGGTGAATGGTACGAGATATCCTGGTGATTGGTATGAGATATCCTGGTGAATGGTATAAGATATCCTGATGAATGGTATGAGATATCCTGGTGAATGGTATGAGATATCATGATGAATGGTATGAGATGACCTGGTGAATGGTATGAGATATCCTGGTGAATGGTATGATATATCATGGTGAATGGTATGAGATATCCTGGTGAATGGTATGAGATATCATGGTGAATGGTGTGAGATATTATGGTGAATGGTATGAGATATCCTGGTGAAAGGTATGAGATATCCTGGTGAATGGTATGAGATATCATGGTGAATGGTATGAGATATCCTGGTGAATGGTATGAGATATCCTGATGAATGGTATGAGATATCCTGGTGAATGGTATGAGATATCCTGATGAATGGTATGAGATATCCTGATGAATGGTATGAGATATCCTGGTGAATGGTATGAGATATCCTGATGAATGGTATGAGATATCCTGGTGAATGGTACGAGATATCCTGGTGAATGGTATGAGATATCCTGGTGAATGGTATGAGATATCCTGATGAGTGGTATGAGATATCCTGGTGAATGGTATGAGATATCCTGGTGAATGGTATGAGAAATCCTGGTGAATGGTATGAGATATCCTGGTGAATGGTATGAGATATCCCGATGAATGGTATGAGATATCCCGGTGAATGGTATGAGATATCCTGATGAATGGTATGAGATATCCTGGTGAATGGTATGAGATATCCTGATGAATGGTATGAGATATCCTGGTGAATGGTATGAGATATCCTGGTGATTGGTATGAGATATCCTGATGAATGGTATGAGATATCCTGATGAATGGTATGAGATATCCTGGTGAATGGTATGAGATATGCTGATGAATGGTATGAGATATCCTGATGAATGGTATGAGATATCCTGGTGAATGGTATGAGATATCCTGGTGAATGGTATGAGATATCCTGGTGAATGGTATGAGATATCATGGTGAATGGTATGAGATAACCTGGTGAATGGTATGAGATATCCTGGTGAATGGTATGATATTTCATGGTGAATGGTATGAGATATCCTGGTGAATGGTATGAGATATCATGGTGAATGGTGTGAGATATCATGGTGAATGGTATGAGATATCCTGGTGAATGGTATGAGATATCCTGGTGAATGGTATGAGATATCATGGTGAATGGTATGAGATATCCTGGTGAATGGTATGAGATATCCTGGTGATTGGTATGAGATATCCTGATGAATGGTATGAGATATCCTGGTGAATGGTATGAGATATCCTGATGAATGGTATGAGATATCCTGGTGAATGGTATGAGATATCCTGATGAATGGTATGAGATATCCTGGTGAATGGTATGAGATATCCTGATAAATGGTATGAGATATCCTGGTGAATGGTATGAGATATCCTGATAAATGGTATGAGATATCCTGGTGAATGGTGTGAGATATCCTGATGAATGGTATGAGATATCCTGGTGAATGGTATGAGATATCCTGATGAATGATATGAGATATCCTGGTGAATGGTATGAGATATCCTGATGAATGGTATGAGATATCCTGGTGAATGGTATGAGATATCCTGGTGAATGGTATGAGATATCCTGATGAATGGTATGAGATATCCTGTGAATGGTATGAGATATCCTGGTGAATGGTATGAGATATCCTGGTGAATGGTATGAGATATCCTGTCGAATGGTATGAGATATCCTGGTGAATGGTATGAGATATCCCGATGAATGGTATGAGATATCCTGATGAATGTTATGAGATATCCTGGTGAATGGTATGAGATATCCTGATAAATGGTATGAGATATCCTGGTGAATGGTATGAGATATCCTGATGAATGGTATGAGATATCCTGGTGAATGGTATGAGATATCCTGATGAATGGTATGAGATATCCTGATGAATGGTATGAGGTATCCTGGTGAATGGTATGAGATATCCTGGTGAATGGTATGAGATATCCTGGTGAATGGTATGAGATATCTAGGTGAATGGTATGAGATATATTGGTGAATGGTATGAGATATCCTGGTGAATGGTATGAGATATCCTGATAAATGGTATGAGATATCCTGGTGATTGGTATGAGATATCCTGATGAATGGTATGAGATATCCTGATGAATGGTATGAGATATCCTGGTGAATGGTATGAGATATCCTGATGAATGGTATGAGATATCCTGATGAATGGTATGAGATATCCTGGTGAATGGTATGAGATATCCTGGTGAATGGTATGAGATATCCTGGTGAATGGTATGAGATATCCTGATGAATGGTATGAGATATATTGGTGAATGGTATGAGATATCCTGGTGAATGGTATGAGATATCCTGGTGAATGGTATGAGATATCATGGTGAATGGTATGAGATATCCTGGTGAATGGTATGAGATATCCTGGTGATTGGTATGAGATATCCTGGTGAATGGTATGAGATATCCTGGTTATTGGTATGAGATATCCTGGTGAATGGTATGAGATATCCTGGTGAATGGTATGAGATATCCTGGTGATTGGTATGAGATATCCTGGTGATTGGTATGAGATATCCTGGTGAAAGGTATGAGATATCCTGGTGAATGGTATGAGATATCCTGGTGAATGGTATGAGATATCCTGGTGAATGGTATGAGATATCCTGGTGAATGGTATGAGATATCATGGTGAATGGTATGAGATATCCTGGTGGTTGGTATGAGATATCCTGGTGATTGGTATGAGATATCCTGGTGAATGGTATGAGATATCCTGGTGAATGGTATGAGATATCCTGGTGATTGGTATGAGATATCCCGGTGAATGGTATGAGATATCCTGGTGATTGGTATGAGATATCCTGGTGAATGGTATGAGATATCCTGGTGGTTGGTATGAGATATCATGGTGAATGGTATGAGATATCCTGGTGAATGGTATGAGATATCCTGGTGAATGGTATGAGATATTATGGTGTGTGGTATGAGATATCCTGGTGAATGGTATGAGATATCCTGGTGAATGGTATGAGATATCCTGGTGAATGGTATGAGATATCCTGGTGAATGGTATGAGATATCCTGGTGGTTGGTATGAGATATCATGGTGAATGGTATGAGATATCCTGGTGAATGGTATGAGATATCCTGGTGAATGGTATGAGATATTATGGTGTATGGTATGAGATATCCTGGTGAATGGTATGAGATATCCTGGTGAATGGTATGAGATATCCTGGTGATTGGTATGAGATATCCTGGTGAATGGTATGAGATATCCTGGTGATTGGTATGAGATATCCTGGTGAATGGTATGAGATATCCTGGTGGTTGGTATGAGATATCAACACTGACACCTCTGTCTCTTGACAGAGACGTCTTCAATACCTCTCAGAATCATGACGACATGTGTGTCAATATTCCATCCTGATATCCTCAGGAGTAGACCCGAGTCTAGCAGGGTTTTCATGCAGTTGCGACCATTTCTCGTGGTCCGACACGATTCTTCCAACTGGCCAATCACAAGCCAGTATTTACCTGGACAAGATTGCGGTTTACGACACCGTTCCGGTATCGAATCGGTGTGATTATTGGCTCAACTTCTACTTCCTCGGCTGAAATCACGATCTTACCGGAAGTTACACTGAGATTGCAATTCATCTGTATCCGGTTATTAGGATTTATATCGATCGACTGAAATGAAGAATCGACTCATGGAAATATCGATTGATCCATCCATGGAAACTGCAATTGCAAACATCACCACGCTTCTAGATTCAGGTGCATTAACTCCCCCCCCCCCCCCCCTCAGGAAAAAAAAGGAGGGGATTGGAGGATGAAAAATGATTGTGCTCGTTTTGTGCTGAAATGTGCCGCCATCATTTTGTTTTGTGCTGATACCGTTCTCGAGATAATTCTAACTACGTGTGGGGGGGGGGGGGGGCTAGCTTAACACCAGTCCCCCCACATACTAACTGTCATTGAAATGTGCTTGTTTTGCGCTGAAATGTGCCGCCAACATTTCGTATTGTGCTGGTCTCCGAGATATTACAAACTATGTGTGGGGGGTGGGTAACTTGACACCAGCCCGCCCACATACGAACAACATAATTCTTCAGATGATATCTAATTGTGCTCATTTTGTGCTGAAATGTGCCGCTAAAATTTCGTTTTGTGCTTGTACCGTTTTCAAGATATTTCAAACTACGTGTGTGGGGGGAGGGGGGAAACTTGACACCAGCCCCCCCACATACGAACTGGTGAATTTTTCTGCTGTTATTGAATCGTGCTCGTTTTGTGCTGAAATGTGCCGCCAAAATTTCGTTTTGTGCTTATACCGTTACCGAGATATTACAAACAACGTGTGGGGGGAGGGTAACTTGACATCATCCCCCCACACACGGACATTTGACTTCTAAGAATGTGATATTAATGTGCTAGTTTTGTGCTAAAATGTGCCGTTGAATTTTCATTTTGTGCCGGTACCGTTTCCGAGATATTATGAACTACGTGTGGGGGGACAACACAACCCCCCCTTCCCCTCCTCCCTCCCCCCACTTACAAACTAATAACTTTTTTCGCCATGATTGAAATGTGCTCGTTTTGTGCTGAAATGTGCCGTTGAATTTTCGTTTTGTGCTGGTATCGTTTCAGAGATGTTACAAACTATATAAATATATATATTCAATTCGATGGAAGAATATCATGAGGGATTATATTTATCGCAAAGAGTTATCCGATTTCAAACATGATCAACTCGGCGGCAGTGAGCAATTATCCCTCTCAGATCCACTCCCCCTCCCCTCCCCCTCCCTCCTCCCCCCACCCCCCTGGCTTCAGTTCATGACGCTCCATCGTTATCTGTGCAAACACACACAAGCCCACTCTCTGACGTCATGGCAGCGCTCAAGACGAACTTGAAGTGTAACAAGTCTGCGTGTTTGCATACGGGATGCCATGCAGTGTGAGGTGGCTGGGGGTAGGGCGGGACAGCGTGGGTCTGGGCGTGGGCGTGGGGGAGACGGGGGTAATTAGAGACACTCATTAACAAGTCACGTGGTGGAATTCCTAATCAGCGAGGCGAGAAACGGGACCAAGTAAATACCAACATATTACTAATGGATGGATAAAGGTATACGTCTGTATCCAAGAGAGAGAGAGAGTGCGAAACACCCGCGCGTTAATTGTGTTCAAATGGGGGACGGTCGATCGGAACGCTTTCTTTCGTGGATACAATTCACCATGTCCATCTCACAAACGGACTGCATGGACCCTTATTCCATAACTCTGAATCGATGTGAAAACGTAGTGTCTAGTATTGCTTGATGATTCCGTATGCTGTAACACGGATGCTGTAACACGGATGTTGTATCCCGATGGTTCCTGACACTTCCGCCACGTTCTGATGTGGCTTACTGTGATCTGATAAAGGGCTCTGGACCCAGATTCACAAACAATCCTATCTCTTAACCCGTTCTAACTTAGAATACTTTCAAGAGTTATCACCAGACTTGGTTAAAACTCGTATTCACGAAAAAGTTTAAGCAAAAGTTTTTAGAATAGTTGGTGATGAAGTTATCACCGGCCCCGAGTGGTTTCAGTGGAGATAAAACACTCACCTCGCAATTGATCTCGATCATTTTGGAGATTTGGCTCACTCAAATTCAATGAGTACATATTTAGAAGATTGAAAATGAAAATCCAGAGAGGTTGGGAGTAAAGAAACGATCCGAATTACGATTATCATACTTAATATTCAATCTTAACCTCACATTTGGGAATCCCGTCCGACAGCTGACAGAATTGGCGGTGAAGAAAATGCAAAGCCTTCTTGATGATCAATAACAAAAAGATTCACAACAATTAGAACAAAAAATGTATAAGTATATACAACATTCAATCCATTCATTTTGATCTCAAATATTATCTAGCCGTAGGGAAGAAGTAATTTATGTTTATATCGCGTTATTACAAACTGATTGACATCCCGCTCTTTGCTCACATTGGTTGACAGTCGAAAACAATGACGTCACACGGCAACGGCACGGACAGTTGGGGCCAAAGATAACACCACGGTAAAATTATCTTATAATTCTTTGTGAATAGGGGAATAGGGATGAAACCGTGATGAAGTTAGAGCGTGATATCTCTGTTCAAACCTGGAACGGGTTAGGCGCTGAAATGTGTCAAGATGAAATCATTCGTGAATCTGGACCCGGGCACGGCCTCCTCTATCACTGACAGATTCTTCAATTTTCCAAATCCCTTTTGTCTAGTTTCTATATTACCAGGCAAACGCGTTATGTGTTGCCGCGTTGATGGATGAGCTGGAACATATCAACTTATCTTTGGATTGGTTATTATATATATATATTTATATATATATATATATATATATATATATATATATATATATATATATATATATATATATATATATATATATATATATATACACCTTGAAATCCAAACCATTACATCACTGCCATCTTATTTTTCGTTGATAACTTCTATGATGATGAAGAAGGCTTTGTTTTAATCGTTTACATTCCAGAGGTGACACCTAGGGTCTGGATTTAATTGGTATCTTAATAGCTTCGAGTGATTTAAAAAAAATACATTTTATATTTTTTACATCGAAACGGCTGATCCGATTTCAGTGAAAGTTCGGAGTAATGTGTGTAATTATCATATTGAAATTCCTTGAGAATTTGAAATGTCTTGGATGAAAATTATTCCACGAATATTTTCCTCTGGGTCATTCTAATGGGATTTTTGAAAACTTTAAAATAGGTTTTCCCAGAAGAGGCCTAACCGATTGCGCTTTAAAACTATATAGTATCGAATTAGATGATGACACTTGTGTATGCGAAATTTCAACTCATTTTCAATCTTCGTTTGACCTGTGGAGCGCGAACAAAAAAAAAACAGTCACTTTTTTTTCGGGTATGACGAAATTGAGTCTTCGCTTCGCTCATCCAATTGATGTAACTAGGCAAACGCGTTATGTGTTTCCGCGTTGATGGATGAGCTGAAATATTTCAACTTATCTTTGGATTGGTTATTATATATATATATATATATATATATATATATATATAGTAGAGAAGCAGAAATGAGAAAGCCTTCTATAACACAAACATCTCGCATTTTGGGTTACAAGTAGGACACATACCTCATTTTCTTCAGTAAAGTGCGCTGAAAACAAATATGCCAGTGTCCAAGCTGGAAAATGACCCAGGCTCTTGTGGCGGGAGGTCAAAGGTCAAGCGCGCAATTTTGCATTGAAACGTTAATAACTCGGTAGTGATTCGTCCTAATGCCTTACGGTTTTCTCTATTTTGTTGCTTATAATATTTTCTCATAGCGTGATCAAAAAGTTTCACCATATTTGTGACACAATAATTCTTGACGCCATCTTGAAAATGAAATACTGATTTTGATGCGTCGTTTATCTCAGATATTCTGAAAAGTTCATCGATATGCGTAAAATAGTTGAACCAAATATTGTGCACAATTTAGTTGTTATCGGTGACAGCTTATTTCATACGATTATCACAATATTTACGCATTTCAGAGCCGTAAACGTGAGCGCGAGTGCGGGAGTTTTATACACATTATAAGCCTGCTGAATGCATAATTGTAAGCCTGGCTACGATGCGCTTCGAGTTTTTGATTTCAATTGATATCAGGATCACCAAAATTGATGGCATTATTGTATTGATACAATTATAACGAATGCCAATATATATTTGTACTGTATTGGTTATCTATAACCGTCTGGTCATATCGTCAGGGTATGCCTACATCAGATTGGTGTTTTATCATTGTCAAAGTGCTGAATCCCATATTGATTGAGAATAAAATGGACATGCCTGCAAAAAACCCAGTTTATTCATTTCACATAAATCATGTTCGTCATTTAATGAAATGCCTGAAAAATAATATAATTTAGGAGATGATATATTATCACGATTTTTGACCAATTTGCATTGAAATTTGAAATTGATCGATGTAGACCCTACATGAGTGATTAAAATACAAGACTTCAAGTTGAATTTGAAGTTAGGAATTGTAACACGTTATCTACGTCATACTTTGATTACATACATTGATGTTGATTCGTGATCAAGTCGAGTGGTAGCTCTATGTGAGCCAAGTCCCGCGAGCATCCAGCTCACCCTGTTAAGCTCTTACTCTGACTGTGTGTTGCTATTGTGATACCAGTCCCCACAGTTGCATGCTGGCATGCATCTGAAATCTTGTGATGTATCATCATTTGTTGTATCATTTGTTTGTTATACTATGATTACTAATTCGCTGACAAATCATAAATGATGGCTTACTGCCATACTCAATTGTGATGCTATTCAAGCTATAAGTTATATTGTGATATATGTAAATTGTGTACCGATTTCTTCGAGAGAGGGTTGAAGAAATGAACACCACTACTAATACCACTACTACATGTCATGGTAGGTTTGTTTTGAAGCATACGCACTGCCGAGTGCAATAATGGTTCTTCTTTTCTTTGCAGTCACATGATATCAGCTCCAACATTTTTCAGGATATGGGATCTTGAATCATGAGAACAGGTTCAAGATGTCCATCTTGCAGAAACCACCTACTGTCTGTATACAGTGGAATTGTAGGAAAGGCTTCCGTTGATTTCCACCAAACATACTATTGATATGTAGCTCGTCTGATGTGCTGGATCAGTGCAAATCTTGTAGGAGGGACTTTCACGAAGTCTTTCTCTGAAATTCTGAAGAGAGAACACCTGACTTCTTCTATTGACTGGGAACTCGTTCGTGGATCGTAAAGTTTGCAGACGGAGGCTTCTCCACTCGCGATGCCCTCTTGACTCATGGAGTTATCTTGGCAAAATTCGCGAAGGAGAGTTGCATTCTGCTGAAATACGTTTTTTTTTGCTGTGCCTGATCTCATCCAACATTATTGTGGCAAAGATTTCAGTAGTGCTACTAGGAGCACTCAAACGTCAGTGTTCCGGCAGTGCACAATGAGCCTCTTGAACCCACAAGAAGTTGCGTCTTCTGCATCGTAGATGCATTCATCTTCGTCAACATCGTATATGAAAACTTGAATCTACCTTGCACGCGTGTGATGGCATCTCTGACATATACGACGATCTTTCTGTGAAAAGTGGTACGAGATAGTATCGAAATCGTGACAACCGAGGGATCGAAAAAAAATATATCTGATCGAGCTAACAAACTGCCAGACAACTGGAGAAGATGGGTTGGTCTTGTTGACAATAGAAGAATACCTTCTGACCTTGTGGCTGAGGAGCTATCGGAAGCGAAGCCCGAGAGAAGGTTCAAACACCCCAAGATGTCGACATCCTCTTTTCCTCTCTAGAAGAAGCCAACACTCGTATTATACTCTACGCAAAAGACGCAACTCCTTGTGGGTTCAAGAGGCTCATTGTGCACTACCGGAACACTGACGTTTGAGTGCTCCTAGTAGCACTACTGAAATCTTTGCCACAAGAATGTTGGATGAGATCAGGCACAGCAAAAAATAAAACGTATTTCAGCAGAATGCAACTCTCCTTCGCGAATTTTGCCAAGACAACTCCATGAGTCAAGAGGGCATCGCGAGTGCAGAAGCCTCCGTCTGCGAACTTTACGATCCACGAACGAGTTCCCAGTCTCAGAAGAAGTCAGGTGTTCTCTCTTCAGAATTTCAGAGAAAGACTTCGTGAAAGTCCCTCCTACAAGAGTTGCACTGATCCAGCACACCAGACGAGCTACATATCAATAGTATGTTTGGTGGAAATCAACGGAAGCCTTTCCTACAATTCCACTGTATACAGACAGTGGGTGGTTTCTGCAGGATGGACATCTTGAACCTGTTCTCATGATTCAAGATCCCATATCCTGAAAAATGTTGGAGCTGATATCATGTGACTGCAAAGAAAAGAAGAACCATTATTGCACTCGGCAGTGCGTATGCTTCAAAACAAACCTACCATGACATGTAGTAGTGGTATTAGTAGTGGTGTTCATTCCTCTAACCCTCTCTCAAAGAAATCGGTACACAATTTACATATTTCACAATTTAACTTATAGCTTGAATAGCATCACAATTGAGTATGGCAGTAAGCCATCATTTATGATTTGTCAGCGAATTAGTAATCATAGTATATCAAACAAATGATACAACAAATGATGATACATCACAAGATTTCAGATGCATGCCAGCATGCAACTGTGGGGACTGGTATCACAATAGCAACACACAGTCAGAGTAAGAGCTTAACAGGGTGAGCTGGATGCTCGCGGGACTTGGCTCACATAGAGCTACCACTCGACTAGATCACGAATCAACATCAATGTATGTAATCAAAGTATGACGTAGATAACGTGTTACAATTCCTGACTTCAAATTCAACTTGAAGTCTTGTATTTTAATCACTCATGTAGGGTCTACATCGATCAATTTCAAATTTCAATGCAAATTGGTCAAAAATCGTGATAATATATCATCTCCTAAATTATATTATTTTTCAGGCATTTCATTAAATGACGAACACGATTTATGTGAAATGAATGAACTGGGTTTTTTGCAGGCGTGTCCATATTATTCTCAATCAATATGGGATTCAACACTTTGACACTAATAAAACACCAATCTGATGTAGGCATACCCTGACGATACGACCAGACGGTTATAGATAACCAATACAGTACAAATATATATTGGCATTCGTTATAATTGTATCAATACAATAATGCCATCAACTTTGGTGAATCTAATATCAATTGAAATCAAAAACTCGAAGCGCATCGTGGCCAGGCTTACAATGATGCATTCAGCAGGCTTATAATGTGTATAAAACTACCGCACTCGCGCTCACGTTTATGGCTCTGAAATGCGTAAATATTGTGATAATCGTATGAAATAAGCTGTCACCGATCAAAAACCAAATTGTGCACAATATTTGTTTGAACTATTTTACGCATATCGATGAACTTTTCAGAATATCTGAGATAAACGACGCATCAAAATTAGTATTTCATTTTCAAGATGGCGTCAAGAATTATTGTGTCGAAAATGTGGTAAAACTTTTCAATCACGCTATGAGAGAATATCATAAGCAACAAAATAGAGAAAACCGAGAGGCATTAGGACGAATCACTACCGAGTTATTAACGTTTTAATGCAAAATTGCGCGCTTGACCTTTGACCTCCCGCCACAAGAGCCTGGGTCATTTCCAGCTTGGACACCGGCATATTCGTTTTCAGCGCACTTTACTGAAGAAAATGAGGTATGTGTCCTGCTTGTAACCCAAAATGCGAGATGCAAGGAATATCAATTTTGTGCTTCTCTACTAATATATATATATATATATATATATATATATATATATATATATATATATATATATATATATATATATATATATATATATATATATATATATATACACCTTGAGATCCAAACCATTACATCACTGCCATCTTATTTTCCATTAATAATTTATATGATAATAAAGAAGGCTTAGTTTCAATCGTTTACAATCAAGTGGTGACACTTGTTGCTTTGATTCAATAGGTATCTTAATAGCTTTGAATAATTAACACAAATAATATCATATATTTTTTCACATCGAAACGGCTGATCCGATTTGAGTGAAAGTTCGAAATAATGTGTATCATTGTCAGATTAAAACTCTCTGAGAATTTGAATCCTCTCGGATGAAATATTTTTCACGAATGTTTTCCTCTGGGTTATTCTAGCGGGAGTTTTGAAAACTTTGGAATGAGTTTTCTCAGAAGTGGTCGAACCGATCGCGCCTCAAAACTATACAGCATCAAGTCAGATAGGGGTTCATGTGTGTGCCAAGTTCCATCATGATCTGAATTTCTGTTTGACCTGTAGAGCGCGAAAAAAAAAAAAAAAAACACACATTCGATTTCTCAAGTACAGTGTAATTGAGTCTTCGCAACGCTCATCCAATAATATAGGAGATCTTGCTCCAAGTTTCTTCTGTCATGGCCACCAAGAAAACGAACATGTCGGGTTCTTCGCGACACTCTTTGGTTAACAGTTGTAACTCGTTGTCAGACTTGAGGCTGAAACTGCCGATGAGTTTCTCCTTAGCTTCAACGTGAACAAATCACATCACCGGTATATACCATTCTCTTATATCTGAGGGTCGACCCAATCCTTGTGGAATCTCGGAATTATGTAAACGATTATTATATTTCAATTCAGTGATAATTTTAATTCACCGTCACAGTAGCTGAGTGGTTAGCCCACTTGCTCCATGTGTCCCGGGAGGTAGTGGGCATGTCGGACTTGGTTCGATCCCCGCCACCGTCCATCTTCACAGGTTTTTTTCGTGGTTGCCCTCTGTAGTCTAGGTTAATGCCGGGATGGTTCCCACAATATGGGCCACGACCACTTCCTTCCCACTATCCTTCCCATTACCCATAAAACCTTCATCTCACCATCCCATCATCTCATCAATCATTTATCCGACGCCAATAGATCTTAGTCATCATTACAGTGCGTCGTTAAAACCCAATATGAAAAAAAAATTGAGTTCATCTGGGAGAAACATTTGTTTTGGATTTTCTCTCAGGATTAAGCCCACGACGTTTCTGGAAAAGTTGGAATGGGTTTTCTCATGTGTGGCTCGGCCGATTGCGCCCCGGAACCAGACTGTATCGCACTCGTGTGTGTCGCGTTTCAACCGAGTTTGTATTTTTGTTTGACCTGTGGAGCGCGAAAGAAAAGGCTTGATTTTTTCGAGTAGGCACACGGTGAAGATTGAGTCTTCACTTCGCTCATCTAATTGAATCATATTCATTCAGAATGGTATACATTATTCACAATAATTACAACCCACAATGAGCTCCCTTGAGACCTGTTCGGACGTTTCCCTATTCTTCTCTCTCTCTCTGTACCATTTTGACTGACCAATTGAAGAGAGTTGTTCCCCGAGAAACTCGTCTCCAGCGATCTACTCTCAATACTCCACAAAGAGTTCTATTCAACGATCCAAGATAAGATCTGTACACATCCGGCTCCTCATACCACAGACCAAAAACAAAACTCTTCCCAAACTTTATTCATTCATTCATTCAACCTTCATCCAATGATGACGTTATATTCTCAACATTCTGCGGATAAATAATAGGATGAGCGAAGCGAGGACTCAATTCCCTAATACTCATAATACATAATTTCATAATGATTTCTGAAAAAAGGTACTTTTTTCGCGCTCAACAGGTCAAACAAAACTCTAGAATCAGTTGAAACTTGGCACACACAAGTGTCCTTATCGAATGAGATACTGTGTAGTTTTGAGGCGCAATCGGTCGGACCAATTATGAGAGAACTCATTTCAAAGTTTTCAAAAATCCCGTAAGAATAACCCAGAAGAGAACTTTCGTGAAAAATATTTCATCCGAGAGAATTCCAGTGTTCAGGGAATTTCAATATGATAACGATACACATTATTCCGAACTTTCACTCAAATCGGATTAGTCGTTCTGATGTAAAAAAATATATGATGTGATTTTTGTTAATCATTCAAAGCTATTATAAGATATCGATCAAGTTCAAGCAACAAGTGTCACCACTTAATTGTACACGATTAAAACAAAGCTTTCTTCATTATCATATTAATCATAAGGAAAAATAAGATGGCAGTGACATCCTGGTTCGGACCTCTAAGGTGTATATATAAATAAATATATATATATATATATATATATATATATATATATATATATATATATATATATATATATTTATATATATTTATATATATATATATATATATATATATATATATATATATATATATATATATATATATATATATATATATATATATATATATATATATATATATATATTAAGCAATCCGTAGATAAGTCGATATGTTCCAGCTCATCCATCAACGCGGCAACACATAACGCGTTTGCCTGGTGTTTCATAATGTGACATGGGCCTATAAGGATGGTGAAAATATAAATTTGTCACACATTCATTCAATACATACACATTTGAAGATACATTGCTCCATCATTCCCCCATATCAAGCTGTGCTCTCCTTATCCCGCTTTACACGAGCACAAGATCCTGCTTCACACGTGCACAAGATCCTGCTTCACACGTGCACAAGATCCCATCATAAGATTCATCATACCAATTGAACTCATCCGAAAACAATTAACTACCATCTTTATCCATGAAGTCATATTTAAAAAAACGGTTTCAAATCTTCCGATCATTTTCAACTACAACATTCATTCTTATTATACTCGAGGATCAAATAACATTCACATCAATACAACAAATTCAACTAAATATGGATTAAATAACCTCAACCACTTTGGGTTCATTCTTCACAACGAGCTACCAGACACCATGAAATTACTGAAACCTTCTGCTTTCAAAAAAGAAGTGAAGAAAGAACTACTCGACAAAGATCTGAGAAAATGTTTCAATTCTGAGAAGAATTCATGTAGATGCACCGTCCGACCATTTTCAGAACAGTGTTCCCTATACAACCCGATATGCCTATGCAAGCGTCGTCCATACCCTAGACAGTGTTCCTACTATACACAAGATGAACGTTGATCTTCTTATCATATTTGTACTTTTTGCCTCTCTTATATATTTGTTATATTCGTGTTTTATTTTACCTATTCAGTGTTTTTTTTTTTTTTTTTTTTCTTTTCCATTCTGTGTTTTTCTTGTTCTTTCATCGTTTCATATTCAAGTTTATATTTAAAGCATGTCCTATAAAGAGTCGGTGACTCATGGAATTTTCATGCTGAACGCAATAAATACAATAAATAAATACAATCCCGCTTTACACGAGCACAAGAGCACGCGGAACTTCGGACGTCAAAAACTGAATATTCGAACAAAATCAGGAATATTATTCAGATTGAAGTTACTGAATCATATTAATAACTAGCCTGACAGCTCATGTTTGAAACAAGAGGGTCAACACCACTGCCCACTTCACATCTCGCCAGTCTGCCGTGTTGAACGGAATAGCACGTGATTCTCAATCCTCCCCTTCACCCCTCCACCCCTCCCCCCACTCTCCCTATCACCTCTCGCCAACGCGCGCACCAGCGTCACGAACGCACACACAGACAGATCTGGAAGACTCCGTGTATAATGACAGTGGGAAAACGTGGATGCGCGTTGTGAGATGAGCTTAGAAGTATGGAAATCAAGAATGAGAAATATTCTTTTGCTCAATCCCCATTCAAGACTTTGGATTACTTCAAACGTTCAAAATCCTCACCTGCAACTTGTTGATATCATAATGGTGCTGCAACCTGTCGCTTATACACTTTGCAAAACCAATTGATCCCAAATATTCAATAAAATGTTCACTTTGATTGCGTGTCCTTATTTATTTCTCATCCGATTGTTGCGAAAATATCTGAAAAGGTGTATAATAGTATTGTTCATGTTCAGTGAAAATTTGAGAGCTTTTGGAGGATTCTTGTTTTCAAAGTATTTCTCCTCCGGGTTATTCTGATGAGGATTTTTCAAAATCTACGATTCTTTTTCCGGAAAAACCTAAAGATTGATTATTCAGAAAAACAATCCCAGCCTATTCTGAAGTCCAAGTATTGAGATTTACGTTTTCAGTGGTGTGGTGAGCTGAAAACGCGATCTCAAAACGGAGTGGGTAGCGCTTGTGTGCAAAACGTCAGTATTGAAAAATGAGCTTCCGTAGCTTTTTCAAATCGGTTTTGCGGTTAGTCCTATGAGGTAGCTCTCTCGAAGTTATCGGAGTTACTCTAGATGACAGTGGAAATTCAAACCACCAACCAATCACGAGCCAAGATTACGCCGCGCAGCGCTGAGATCGAAGTATGAAGGAAGAGGAACTGAATAAATAGACAACAACATAACCTCTTTTCACAACACGTTGCGTTTACTCGTAAAATGACTCCTAATTATTATAAGTTGAAACTTATTGCGGTAACATCAGTCAAATCAGGATAAACTTATTGTGTAAGGAACGTTTGGCAGATACTCCAACCCAAGTAGGCCTGGAGCCTATTTATTCTTCAATTGAGTAGGCCTATTTGAGTGATGTATTATTGACTAGAATCAAACCAAAAAATCTAGGCCAATGCGTCAATCAAATGGCGAATGCATCAATGCCTAGGCAAAGAAATGGAATTTATAGAACAGACCTTACAAAATCAATGGCCAAACCCAACGTATAAAAATCGTATAATGAATGAAATCGTATAATGTTGAGGCCATATTGACCTACCAGAAAAAAAATGTAGGAGCTTATGTCAATTGCCTAACTACGGGGAGGATTGAATTTAGACAATTCTTCTATCAATTCTGTCGCCAATAGCTTATGAAGGCGAAATAATTTCATACATTTTGAATGGATCAATTCTCACATGGAACCGATCTCCCATCTCCAAAAAATCTCTCAATAATTTCCAGATTCTTTATACCGTCCACCATTTTTAGAATTCTGACAGATAAAAACGTTGTTTTCGATGAAACCACGAGATATTTGTTCGTGGGGAACAACGGTGATTTGAGAACGGTGTTTAGGTTCGTTTGGCGCTCAATACCACCAAATATAGATGAACTACGTTTTCAAGACGAAAACGTCATCGAAAACGAAAACGGAGTTGCTCGTGATGGTTCAATACTTGGACTCCAGGTATGACGAAAATATGTAGGAGAAGTTTCAAGTCGATAGGTACTTTTTCCTGACCTGTATGCCGCGTACAAGATTACAAAAAAAACAAAAAACGAAGCCCATTTTTTTCGGTATGTGGAATGAAATCTTCGCCACGCTCGTCCAATGATAACCATGGAAATATTCCAGAATATTCCCTCGCTCACAATTCACCGTTTCACAGGATTGTGTGTACCTTCACATGGACACTTCCCTCGCCAGGCCTCTCCATACAGACGCTCGCTGTTCCCTGCCATATCAACCACAACCGCTTCCTTCCCGCTCTCCCTCCCATCACCTGGGCAACCCACACGCATCATGCATTCTCCCAACGCCGCTGGATCCAAGTCAGCATACAGTGCATCGTTTGATCCAATATAACTGGGACAACGCAGCACATGTGTAAGTTGTGGTGTGAGCGAGATAAGATCATTCTCAATAGCTCCATTGAAAAGTTCAATTGAAGTGGAAAAGAAGACCGACATGATCTTTCAGACTTCTCATCCGATTCGAATGGAACTTTGAAATGATGTTTGATGTGTCCTATCCGCGTGCTTGAACTTCAAGGATATTTCAATTAATCCATAGATTTTTCCTCAATATATGCCTAAGCATGCGGGTGTTTTCAAAATGTGGAAATTATTTTTCCCGCAGTATCGAGGTATATGAAGACATTTGTGTACGCATTCTGTTCTCTCGTTCGATCAGTGAAACTGCGAAAAAACTTCCTTCGATTTGTGTTAAGAACAGTACGCTGTACAGACTGCTCGCTTCGCTCACCCTCCCAACCGAACACACGTATCTTGCCTTGTCTCCATGTCTTGGAACGTCTATGTTGTGACGCATTGCGGTACCCCCACGGTCCCCAGGGGCAACCCACCCCCATGGGGGCTCTGACGTACATCACTCAGCATCCCTCCTGATTAACCCCCGTGCTCGGCGGCATTACAGATGCAGTGTGGTCGGTAACCAGGGGATATACGGCGCACGTCAACCGCCTGCTCTACTGCAGGGCTCTCGGGGGGCTCTCAGGGGGGGGGTTCTTCTCCAATGTGCTGCCATGCACATTACCGGTGCGAGCCGATAAAGGAGAGCAGATTTGTATCGACTTAAAGTCAACCCCAGTTAAATACTTGGAACACAATTTAGTGATACCAACTTATTTTATCATCATATGAAAGAGTTGCTCCAACCCGCGTCTTGGTCGGGGGTCAGTTCCCTTATTCTCGAGATTATGAGATCATGAGATGAGATAATTTGGGTGGAGTTCTGGTGATCTCACTGGAAATGGCTGATTGCTATTCTCGGAACATTGATTACACATTTCAAGGAACACAACATTTCACTTGGAAATCGCAACGCCCATTTGGTTAGTGAAATGTCAAAATGAGTTGTAAAATCATGTTGACCATCCTTGACGAATTCCGACCATATTGTTCATCATTCAAGCGAATTATCATATTCTATTGGGTTTTAACGACGCAATGTAATGATGAATAAGATCTATTGGCGTCTGATGAATGATTAATGAGATGATGGGATGATGTGATGAGGGATTTTATGGATAATGAGAGGGAAAGTGGGAAGGAAGCGGTCGTGGCCTATATTGTTGGAACCATTTCGTCATTAGCCTAAACTACACAGGGAAACCACGAAAAAACTCTGTGAAGATGGACGGTGGCGGGGATCGAACCGGGTCCGACATGCCCATTACCTCCCGGATCACATGGGGCGAGTGCGGTAACCACTCAGCTACATGTGCAGGATTATAAACCTATCCTCGTGAGAATGACAAGATCAATTGGTCCAGACTGGAGTCGGTACTGAATCTCTGATTGGATGAAATTGAGGGAAATATGAATGAATTCCTGACGGTGATATCTCATCGGGGAAAACAATTCTGGGAACGATTTGTCTGTAGAACGATTGCAATCAATGGTTTGACATGGATGTACTGAGGAAGTTGCATGACATCATGATCTAAGTCATGATTCAATGTAATCTATGAGAAAACAATATATGCACACACACACATATTTATATGTATATATACCAGTAAAATTATATATATATATATATATATATATATATATATATATATATATATATATATATATATATATATATATATATATATATATATATATATATATATATATATATATATATATATATATATATATATATATATATATATATATATATATATATATATATATATATATATATATATATATATATATATATATATATATATATATTTATATATATATATATATATATATATATATACATATATATTGAGCACACGTCTGTGACGCACATGAGACACGCGTTTTCATGAACGTTCCTTTACTCATCCAAGTTCCATCATCGCCTGCTGAGTCGTACCCCCGCCCACCCCAGGTGTCGATGGGGACGTTGAGTACTCGACTGTTTGATGAGCTGGAGACGCTGAGGAGAGCCGACAAGCGGTACATGTCTTGAGTAGTTTGCCAAGAGGCTGCTGCGTGTAGGGGGGGGGAGGGGGGGGGGGGCGGGCAACAAGTTGTCAACACCTAGCTCGATCGCTGGGTGTGCAGAGTACTTGTGCGAGCAAGCAGATTGCAGCACATGTCCAACACTGACAAGACTTGCTGTGTCACTTCTGTTCGAGTCAATATGGCCTACTCATTTCTGGAACGTAATAAACCATATCTCAACATATGTCTATTATGGTCAGTATTTCCTCCACTCCTATTTGAGTGCGAGTTTGAACTGAGAACAATTGATAAAACGTTCTCATTCTAGTCCCATGGATGTGGCCCTTTACAGCACACACATTTTCGGTTTTAACAAATCAGTTTAGTCTTAGTCTTAGTTTAATGTATCAAGGTGTTCTCATCTGAATTTCACCTGCACCTTTACATAACACTACTCACCTAGTCATTCATCAACTTATTTCGACAGGCGCTAAATGACCTCGCTGTAGATGCGTCTTAGAACCCTAATATTCATTCAATCAATATTGTCATGGTCTTAGTTCATTCCAGATGATATTCTCTTCTTTCATCATGATGTATCAGAATCTGGTGAAAATGATGCATAGTTTCAGTATTGAAGCTGAGGGTGAAAGATAGGATCGTTCGGACGTAACACAAGGGTGATCCACAATCTCAAGGCATATAAATCATTCAATTCATTCAAATAATAATGTTTTTT
Source organism: Brachyptera risi (assembly GCA_964007535.1). NCBI lineage: Eukaryota > Metazoa > Arthropoda > Insecta > Plecoptera > Taeniopterygidae > Brachyptera > Brachyptera risi. The sequence continues at coordinate 50,415 of CAXFZR010000038.1, forward strand.
TATATTGGGTTTTACGACGGACTGTGATGATTACTGAGATCTATTCGTGTCGGATGAATGATTAATGAGATGATGGGATGATGAGACGAAAGTTTTATAGGTGATTGGAAGGATAGTGGGAAGGAGGCGGTTGTAGCCTATAGGTTGGGAACTATCCCGGCATTAGCCTAGACTATAGAGGGAAACCACGAGAAACTCCTGTGAAGATGGACGGTAGCGGGGATCGAACCGGGTCCGCGTCCCGGGTCACATGAAGCAAGTGCGTTAACCACTCAGCTGCATGTGCCGTATGATTGTTCGAATCAGTTATTCCAGGGGTTGGCGCAGGTAACTGTATTTTTGCATTGACGATGAAAAATTGTCAGTTTTCTTATTGCCTTGATCTTCTGTCTCTTCTATAGTGGTCTTCTCAAAATTATGCTCCGAATTGTGCCTTTTCAAATCTTCATTTTTTCCTGTGGGCTACTTTTATAACAATCTCATCATTTCCGTTTAAAATTTCCACTCCATTCCATTCAAATAATGAATTTTCAATGTATTCATTATATGAGATGAAATTTCTCCCATTCAAATTCATCGATGGTGAATGGGATTTGTCAATATCAGTCGATTTTATGATCTGGAATCAAGCACTAGCCTCTCAGTTCAGTTACTCCTATAGATATATATATATATATATATATATATATATATATATATATATATATATATATATATATATATATATATATATATATATATATATATAAATATATATATGATTTTTTTTTTTTTTTTTTTATATATAAATTTTTATATATATAATTCTATATATAAAATATATATATGTATATATATATATATATATATATATATATATATATATATATATATATATATATATATATATATATATATACATATATATATATATATATATATATATATATATATATATATATATATATATATATATATGTATATATATATATATATATATATATATATATATATATATATATATATAAATATATATATATATATATATATATATATATATATATATATATATATATATATATATATATATATAAATATATATATATATATATATATATATATATATATATATATATATATATATATATATATATATATATATATATATATATATAAGAAAAAAACACAAGTGAATAAACATTCATGAAATTTCACCATAAGTGAACTTCATTGGAGTGCAGTCCACTAATCAGACTCAATAATAGAGCATGGTTCAATTGTCTCGAACACAAAATTCCCTGAACTCTTCATATGCGACACCACTGACTGGTCTCTTCGAATCAGTTACTTGATGCAAACAATATCATCTGCACCTCACCTGCTCCGTAATCTACGACGTACAGCCAATGAAAATGCAGTTATCACGGCATACTACGGTGTAATGTAGGCCTATACTCTCATCTCTGTCATGGCATAATATTCTGGGGTATCACGACTCACGCGAAGAGAATCTTCATTGTACAGAAGAAGCGATACGAGCTATAGTAGGTGCTCATTACAGGTGTACTGCAGACCAATATTTCAACGACTTCGCCTACTTACTGTGACTTCCGTATATATCTATAATACCATCCTATGCATCTATGTAGATAGACCAAGTCTACTCCCTAACGAGGTCTACAAAAAAACTGAACAGAAATGCCACTTTCAGCATCCGCATCATAATCAAGAGGCTCTCAAGAATAGTTCAGACTACATGGGCACCTAACTAGACAATAGTTCACCTGATCAGATGGAACAAATCAAATCACTCAATTCTCTGGAATCATACCTGAAACGACACCTCAATAATATCTGTCCATACACAATAGCAGACTTCATTTCATCATAATCTTATATTCATATATGAAGACAAACATTAAATTCTTCCATATATTCTGTTCTTCACATTATATCTCATATTGTATTCGAATTGAAGCATTCTATAGCACATTTGTACATTTTTTTTTTTTTAACTCGTACAACACTATGCTCAACTGAATGAAGATGATTATAATTATTATTATTATCAAATATTGATATATATATATATATATATATATATATATATATATATATATATATATATATATATATATATATATATATA
>CAXFZR010000038.1:55242-67742 GCA_964007535.1 Brachyptera risi
CCATCACGAAAATACGATGTCGTTTCGATCAGAGAGTACGAAAATGTCTTGGATCTTATATACTTTTTCATTCAATTTCCGAGGTTCTTGAAAATGGAAGAAATAAGTGGAGAGTAATACCTGGATTGTATCAACACCTGACATGCATCAGCCTGACTCCCTACTTCCAGTTCATAGTTCTCCTTGATTTGCCAGCTGTGATATCCTCCAATTCTCTGAGATGAAGGAATGATTCTCTCTGAAGCGACCTCCAGAAGCTGATTCATTGGGGATTGGTTGGAACGTGTGACCTATCAGTGCAACGCAACAGAAACATTCTGTCAACGCATTCTAATCGTATGGATTTAAAGGCTTGATGAGAGTTTTTTTGTCCAATAACATAAAACTGGATACGGAATCACTGTTCCCCAATTAAGGCCATGGATGAAAAGTAGGATCGTTCAGACGGGGCATCACAAGGGCGTTCTTACCACCTCATTTTGATTATTTGAAACCATCAATGAATTTCAACACCAGGACTGCGCTGTCTGTGACCCTAATTTTTCGCCGCAGATGAAAGTATTTCAGTTTCCGAAAGTCCGGAACACTAACCATTCATAATCTCCTGGAGATTCTCGAATGTACAACTTTATCGGTATGAATCACCGGATGTGTTGAGAAGAGATCTCTACATTGTGGTAGCAAGATTGTCCACGATAACTGAGGAGAAGCTTGACCGAGTGTTAGCCTTGAGGTGCAATCGGTCGGAATACTCTAGAGAAAATTGATTCAGAAATGTTGAAAAACCCTCCTCGAAATGTTCCTGCGTGAAGCATATGTGAATATTATTCACCACACAACTGAACTCAGATATGTACATGGTGTTCAAGCACTCGGATGATGCACACTATCCCGACGTTCCACACGGATCGAATGAGCCGTGAAGAAGGTGAGAATTAGTATGTTTCTTCACATCAATCGAGGAGCTCTGTCAAGGAAACTACCGGGCTATCGCAGCACATGCGTTGTGAGATGGACGAGATATTCATATGGAGAATATTCGAGAACTCCACACACCTCGACTTGTGTGAGATATACTTGACTTGACTGCTGTCGTGTTAGGAGGGCCTTGCATCTCGGCAACATGTTCTGCCAGAATGAAGTGATACCAACCTACTCTATCATAATATGAAGGAGGTGACCCAACTCGCGTCTTGAGGGTGAAATATTCCCGGGGTAGTTCCCGAGTCCAGGGTCCCGATTGCCTGTAGCGCAACTATCCCTCTTTTAACAAACTACTTTATGAGACAACAATGCTCAACAATGCTATACACGGCTGAGTAGAATATTAATGTTGGTATAGTTTCATTTGTTTTTCACGAGAATGATAGATTTTTGGGGTTCAACAATACTACCCAGCGTAGCCACTATCTACATTCAGTTCACAAGGAAAACCGCTAAATCGCGTTAGGCATTCAGGACCTTTGGCTCTAAACTGACCCCAAGAAACCACAAATACCTTCCATGTTATCAGTATGAGAGCCCGGGTCACCTTCTTTATATCATGATAAAATATGTTGGTATCATCACATCGTGTTTCTGCTATCATTTCTATCGCTTCAATCGATGAGAATTAATCATTGAATCATCGTTCTTCAAACCAGCTGGTTCAATTGACGACTCTCATTCTCCGCCCCATGACGTCACGAATCATCTCATCCAATCGACGGGCTGCTAGAACTGAGGAAATTCAAATATCCAATCGGAGTGGCTCTAAATGACCTCAAGCAATATAGATCCAGGAGGCCGAATGGTAAAGCCACGCCCATTTCGAGTTGTCAATTTAGATAGCTATGTCAGATGATGTTTATCTTTCATGTGTTGGCATTCAGTGGAAATTTGATTACTTTCAGATTTGGTATATTTCTCGAATTTTCCCCGCTCAGCCTAATCTGATGGAATTTCAGCAACTCTGTGATGATGTTTCTCAAATTCTGTCCAGCCGACTTGCCCCCACAAACTGTACCCTTCTGAGTTGAATGAGCCCGCGTGTGTTCAGAAGAAGTTCCACGTCGATCAGTCAAACCTGCGCAGTGCTTGAAGAACACACGAAGAAAGAAGAAACAGGAAGAAAGAGAAAAGAGAGGACAGAGAGAAAAGCGAAGAACCAAATTCCTTCTTTCAAAATAACAAGAGTTCTTCCTCTGAGAGAAAGAACAGAAAAGCTTGGCAAGAGTGGCCAACCTTTGCTCGTCCAATCAGAGGAAGACTAGCAGGTCGAACCAACGTTACCAACAGGTGAATCAGGTGGGCAGTGAGCTGATAGATCCAGACCAAGGTGTGTAGACCCACACCCTCACCATTCTGCCAGCAGGAAAACGCGTCATGTGTCTCCACGTTGATGGATGAGCAGGAACATATCGACATATGATTGGTCATGAATATCCACCTTGAGATTCAAACAACTACGTCACTGCCCTCCCATTTCTCAGATAATTTCTATGATAGTGAAGAAGACCTAGTTTTGATCGTTTTCGATTAATTGGTCGCAATTGTTGCTTGGATTCAATTGGTATCTTGATAGCTTTGAGTTTTTTTCACATCAAAATGGCTGATTCGATTCGAGTAAAAGCTTGGAATGATGTGTATCATCATCACATGGAACTTATGTGGGAATTTGAATTCTCTCGGAGGAAATATTTTCCACAATTTTTTTCCTTTGACTTATTGTTATGGAATTTTTGAAAATTTTGAAATGAGTTTTCTCAGACGTGGTGCAACCGATTGCACCTCAGAACTATACAGTATCGAACTGAATGAGGACACTTGTGTATGCCAAGTTTCAACTATATTCTCATCTTTGTTTGACCTGTGGAGCGCGAAAAAAACTGAGAACATTCAATTTTTTTCAAGTAAATTGAAATTGATTCTTCGCTTCGCTCATCCATCAACTCATCTGAAAACTCGCTCATCCAACACCACATATGCTGCGTTTTCCTATATTGAATATTCATGTCTAAAAACTCATCCAATTTCTGAACATTATATTAATGAGATAAATATGTATCAGAACTTTTATCCGTGATTAATACATCTTCATCAGGTCGACTATCTAATATCCATTCAGAGGCGAATGTTATGCTGACCTATATTCATTACTAGATATTTCCGATAGAATTCACTTTCACAAAAGTTGAGTTTCATCCGTAGGAAGAAGAAGAAGCATAGAATATAACAAAACACAATTGAATGAAAGTTTGAACAGAAGTTTGTAGGAGAGAAGTTGAAGACAAACTTGACTGCTTCTGGTTCAATGCTGTGACGTACACTCGACTCCACGAGAGACGAACGTCTGCTACCATACCAACATAACCTCGCTGCGTCCACAAGAAGTCCACTCTTGTGAAGGAGAGTCGCGTCTATTATCATAAACCTCGTCCTGACAGAATCATTGAACCCGGGTTCATATAATCGCCATACAAAAACATGACGACTGAGTCTGGTGATCGAGTGGTCAGCACGCTGAACCGTCATTCAAGAGACCGGGGTTCGATTCCCGTCACGGTCGACCATCCCTAATGACAGATGAGAACCGTGATGTACTCACGACGTTCAATTTAGTACCGGAATAGTTTTCAATTACAGGCCACGGCCGACTCCTTCCCACTATCCAGAAAACTCAATGAAAGTACCTCTCATCTCATCATTCCATCATCTCACTCATAACTCTGCGACGCCAATAGATATCAGTTTTCACTTCTGTGCATCGGAAAACCCAATTAAAATGAAGAAGTAAATATATAACGAGTATATTTGTTTTTGTCAATGGAATCCGTCGTAGAATATTATTGTTCACAAATCAATTAAGAGTCGAGCATTGTCTCTTATTCACAAGATACAGAATTGTTTCCAAGAAGTTGTTCTCATTAAAAACGTTCTCAAGAAGTGGAAAGAAGTGAACCTTGAGGGTTGTAATGAAACAGTGAGTTCTTGTACTGGGCCGGTGATCTGGAACGGACCCTTGTCCCCGCCAGCCAATCACAGCGCTGCTTGCTCGAGTGGCGTGATACATCTTCCTAATCGCAGCTTCTTGTGTAGATCAATATCAAAATCGAGAATTGAAAATATAAAGGAAATAATATTATTCGAATATTCGAAATTCAATTGGAATGAAATTATTATTGAACTCATTGAGATGTCATCAGAAACCATTCTGGAACCATGTTTGATCACTCGGTAGGCCTATATACGGTGGTTTGTGCTGACGTCATGCGCATAAGAGCAGAGAAAGTCACAGCACATCTGGAGACACAAAGTGCCTTCTGAGACGGATTGATTGCACAGTGATATAGAATAAATCCTCCGCCATATCCGATAGAAGTCAGGTCAGAGTGTTGAACGCTTGAACCTGAATCGTGGGCAAATCACACGCGCTGTATTGAGCTCGCCACGGTCAACAACATCCCCTCATCATCTTCAATTTCAGTCTGTCCACAAACCTCACAATACTTCCCCATCATCTCGCCACTCCTCAATGGTGTATCGGATCATACTGGCCATGATCCATCGTAGTCTATTCATATCTGTGAGGTCCCTTCAGTGGGAACTACTCGCCCTATGGAGTCTAGGGACGCTTTGAACTGCCACCTGGATATCTGTGAGGTCCCTCTGATAGGAACTACTCGCCCTATGGAGTCTAGGGACGCTTTGAACTGCCACCTGGATATCTGTGATTTGACATACCTGATCTGATATTTGGAAAGTACGCCCCAATGAACAGCCCACGTGATGGGCGCCATGTTCTTGACGTTAAGGGTCGGTCAATTGACAATCACCATGAAGTGAGAAGAGGTGAAAGAAGAGATCATGGAAGAGATCATGGAAGAGATCATGGAAGAGATCATGGAAGAGATCATGGAAGAGATCATGGAAGAGATCATGGAAGAGATCATGGAAGAGATCATGGAAGAGATCATGGAAGAGATCATGGAAGAGATCATGGAAGAGATCATGGAAGAGATCATGGAAGAGACCATGGAAGAGATCATGGAAGAGATCATGGAAGAGATCATGGAAGAGATCATGGAAGAGATCATGGAAGAGATCCACACAACTCAACAACTAGTCAAACGCAGCATATGCGTTGTTAGTTGAGCGAGATATCTGAATGAGGTGTACTAAGAATCGGTAAAGTAGTTCCGCTATTGCTACTTTATTGACTCCGGTATTCTCCACACCTTGACTTATATGGGAAATACTTCATTGTTAGGCAAATATCGAACCTTAGAAGTGGTGAATAATGGCAATTCAATTCTGCTAATATTCTTATGTATTTGATGAATACAAACGTCCGATTTGATTTTTTTTCTCTTAAACGGCTGATTTGGATTGCTTGCAAGATTATAATGATGCGTATCAACCATGCGTACAGATCTGGAGATTCCTACTCTATGATTTCACCTCATATCATCCACCTTTACTATTTGTCTTGATGTAATTACTGTAGCAAGTAATTCATTTCTCTGAGCCGTGTCTCCATCTCCCTCGACAGCGCAGAAACTTGGAGAAGAGGTATTATAACTTCTCGCCTCGACAAATACTCACACCAACTAACTTCGAGTCTCCAACTTCAAGTTTCGAGCGTCGCGACGCTGGCAGCAGTTGGCAGTATCGGCGTCATCTGCGGCCGACGCCTTGCAGTGTGGCCAACTCCTGGGAACCGAAAGTTACCCCACTTGCCTCAGTTCCTTGGTGCGACTTCTGCCTCTTATTTCTCGCGACAAGAGCTGGAATGTGTACAGTCGGTCATGAAACATTTGGGAGCAGTTAGTTTCATCGCGTGAAATCAGACATCCGGTTAGCGTTATCGACCGGTATTTTGACAATATATAAATCTTCATTGATCTCTGCCCATGTACATCGGGTTGCCTATCGACACAGAATAGCACACAAATTAAAATTCAGAAAGTATAATAGGAACATAAAAATACATTTTTAAGATGAAGTTGATGTAAGACTGGAATATTGAAGCTAATTCTGACTGTATAAATGATTTCCAAGAATGATGATTGAATCGCGTGGTACGCTCACTACTATGTTCTTGATGATGGAAGATATACCAAACTTTATTATTGATTCTTCGAAAAATTCTGCGATGGTCCCTCTTGCCCCAATAAGCAGCCCTGTAACTTCTATCTTCTGGATGGCATATTTTATATTTTCAGGTCTGAAATTGATTTAACTACGGTAAATCTCAGCATGTGCGTTGTAAAGTGAGCAATAGAGGCATATATGTATGAAATGTGATGCCAAGATATACACACATCCTAATTTTAGAACTAGTATAGCACTGCCTCACGGTTCAATGTATCCAGGATTTCAATCGTCACACGGTTAAATTGTTCATATTTGTTGCTCCATATGTCGTCAATCGATGAGAAAAAAACGCCACGAGATGTTTTTTCTCAACTTTTCTCATTCGATTTGTTTCATTCTTCATTCTCGAATTGCTTGATGATTTGAATATATATCCGAATGAAATATTCGTTTCGATACTTTTCCTCTGTGTCATTCTCGATTGGGAAGGTTTTCAAAATTTTGAAACGTGCTACCAAACACGTGTGCCATACGTGACACACGTGACACACGTGACACACGTGACACACATGACACACGTGACACACGTGACACACGTGACACACGTGACAGACGTAACATTCGTGACACACGTGACACACGTACACACGTGACAGACGTGACACACGTTAAACACGTGACACACGTGACACAAGTGACATACGTGACATAAGTGGCACACATGACACACATGACACACATGACACACATGACACACGTGACACACGTGACAGACGTGACATACGTGACACACGTGACACACGTGACACACGTGACACACATGACACACATGCCACACGTGACACACGTGACACACGTGACAGACGTGACATACGTGACACACGTGACACACGTGACAGACGTGACACACGTTAAACACGTGACACACATGACACACGTGACACACGTGACACACGTGACAGACGTGACACACGTTAAACACGTGACACACATGACACACATGACACACGTGATACACGTGATGCACGTTGAACACGTGACACACGTGACACACGTTACACACATGACACACGTGACACACGTGACACACGTGACTCATGTGGCACACGTCAAACACGTGACACACTTGAAACACGTGACACAAGTGACACACGTGTCAAACGTGACTCACGCGATACACATGGAACAAGTGACACACGTTAAACACGTGACACACGTGACTTATGTGGCACACGTTGAACACGTGACACACATGACACACGTGACACACATGACACACGTGACACACGTGACACACGTGACTCATGTGGCACACATGGAACAAGTGACACACTTGATACACGTGACACAAGTGACACACGTGACAAACGTGACTCACGCGATACACATGGAACAAGTGACACACGTGACACACGTTAAACACGTGACACACGTGACTTATGTGGCACACGTTGAACACGTGACACACGTGACTCATGTGACCCACTCGGCACGCCAAGTGTCACCAGAATGTGTGCTTCTACCCGATCTTTGAGGTGCGAGCAATGCCACTGAGATGAACACTGTTGAACAGAAGAATGAAGTGGCAACAAAAGTTTGGGTTTGAGTTTTTCATAGGCCTGGGTTGGGTATTGGTCAGCGTATTTTCCACTATCTCCATCGTATTGGAAGATCACATGTATATTTCTGTTCTGTGTATTTCCGTGATAGAATATAATACATTCAATCAGTATTCCGATCCATCATATCATGAGGAATAAATAGTCCATAGTATGAATCATATCCATTCATAGTTGCCACTCAATCCATCGATCAAACTCACATCATCGCAATCGACTTCTTGCATGAATCAATATGAGAACTCTAAACCACAAATATACACACTATGATATTCTCCTTTTCTCCCAGAGTCAAGTCTTCCTCAATGGAGTCTTCTTTTCACTACCAAATATATTCATAATCTATGTGAAAAATTGATAACAATGTGAAGAAACGGAGTTCCATTATAACCTGTTCATTCGTAGGCTCACCCCCACTCAACCTGGCTGTTGGTGGGGACGTCAGTGGAGCGGACAATGATCATTAGCATCATCACAAGCTACTCGGACAATATCCATTCAGTGGTTGGATGAGCGAAGCGAAGACTCAATTTCGCCATACCCGAAAAAAGTGACTGTTTTTTTTTTGCGCTCCACAGGTCAGACGAAAATTCAAAATCAGTTGAAACTTGGCATACACAAGTGTCATTATCTATTCCGATACTGTATGGTTTTGAGGCGCAATCGGTCGAACCACTTCTGAGAAAACTCATTCTAAAGTTATCAAAAATCTTATTACAATAACCCAGAGGAAAATATTCGTGAAATAATTTTCATCCGAGACATTTTAAATTCTCAGGGAATTTCAATTCAATGATTTTACACATTATTTTGAACTTTCACTTGAATCTGATCGGCCGATTTGATGTAAAAAAATATATAATGTAATTTTTTTAAATCACTCAAAGCTATTAAGATACCAATTAAATCCAAGCCGCAGGTGTCACCTCTTGAACGTGAACGATTAAAACAAAGCCTTCTTCATAATCATAGAAATCAATTAGATGAGCGTAGCGAAGACTCCATCCCACTCTTATAGGGCTTTGTCTGTGTTTTTTTTTTTTCTGTGGGCACTGCAGCACAGATCGCAGGGTTTGACTGATCGACATGAAACTTTTTTTGTACGGGCCCACTCTTACAACTTAGAACTGTATAGTTTCTGGAATTAATCGGTTGAAGAAATTTTGAGAAATATCATGTCAAAGCTTCCAAAAACCCCATAAGATTAGGCTGGGTGAGAAAATTTGAAACAATAAAATCTCTCCGAGAAAATAACATTTTCTCTGAGTGCTCAAAGATGAATGATACACATAACCACCTTTTTGTAAGCAATTAGAACGAGCCGTCTCGAAGAAAAAAATTCAAATGACTGTTTTTATACATCAAATATATTGAAATGAGCCAAGATTCACTGCTTCCTAGATTCGATATTTGCCCAAGCACTAGGCAAACGCGAAATATGCGTTGTAAGATGAGCGAGATATCTGAATAAGGTGTAATAACAGTCCTACATTTGCTACTTTATCGACTCTGGTATTCTACACAGTTCGTCCTTCATTTAATTGCTACTTCACCTTCTCTGGTATTATACACACCCTGACGAATATAAAGAATATTCAATATTGAATTTTATATATTTATATATATATATATATATATATATGTATTTAATATCAAATATATATTTTATATAATTTTATATATTATATTTGTTATTATCTGATTTTTTCACATTATTGTCATCAATTGTTCACATATTATATAATAAATACACCAAACAGTCGAAAAAAGATCCACAAAGTCTCCATGGAAGACTTGACTGTAGAAGATTTTGTTTTTTCATTTATATTCTCTCATTCCGAATTTCATGTATTGATTCATGCAAGGCGATTGAGAAACTTCACATTCAATTGATGAATTGAGTGGCAACTGAATATTATTGAAGAAGAAGGAATATGATTCACACGATGGACTATTATTCTAGGAGGGCCTACAATGAATCAGTTGAATATACTGATTAGGAAGTAGGATATGACATCACGTGAGATACAAGAACACAAACACCAATGAAAAATAAACAAGTGATCTTCCAATATCTTAATATTGTGAATGGTAAAAAATGACATGACCTTGAGATGGCTTGGCTGATGCATCAAGAAGTATTGAATATAAATACAGTAGATGACATAATAATGCATAAATATACAAAACTAGGAACAACATTGTCAATAGCATGAATGACAAGAAAGAAACATGTATTGAAGTTATTATAAAGAATCCTAAAATTCTTCATCATAACTAAATAGACACCTTCATAACGAAGAAATAAGTCCAATTATATTTTATTTTACCGGTTTTTGAAAAAAGGTTCTTGGGGATACGTGAACAAATACGTCTCACACCTTCACATAGCAACAAGTACAATATTGATCGAAAGAGAATTAATAATCTTTATATGATATTTAATTTCCTTGTATCCTTGCAGTGACTCGAATGGCCTTGTAGCTGACTCGGGCTCGTCTAAGAGAACACAGCGTGTGACGTAGCGTGCACTAAGACTGTGAGGCGGGCGGGAGGCAGGAGGGGGGTGAACCACCCCCGGGGAGGTGGGTGTGAAGGGGGCAGGGGGTGACAATTTGATTTGCCGTCTCCAAGAATCACTTTCATAATGGGAAGTGTATTGAAGACACGATCCACCTCAAGCCTGCACGGGTAACAGATCACGTGTCATCTTGGAGAGGGCAAACAAACACAAGTGAAGGGTGAAGTTGACACAAGGGAAACTATCAGAAAATAAACCACACAACAGTTTGAGAATTTCCACAGTTATTATCTACATTTTTTCCAATGTTTTTCTCTGGAGTTTTTCATTTGAGAATATTTTATACAGAATTAACGGTGGAGGTAATGTTTAGAAGAATTTTTTATTTCTCTGATAACATTGAAACTTGATACAGAATCATTATTTCCCAATTAAGGCTGAGAATGAGAGGTAGGATCGTTCGGACGGGGCACCACAAGGGCGATCTCACCACCTCATTTTGAATAGATGAGAAGAGGTGTCTCAAAATACTCTTAAAAAAGTGTTTTTCCTCCGAGTTTTCTCATTTTTCTCTGTGATGAGGCATCTTCTAGGAGATATTTTTTCCCGAAACAAATTTCCATAACCTATGAGATATCTCTTCTATCATCTAAAAATATATACTCCAGGATGAAAAAAAAAATTGACGATTTTTTAGGGTAAAAAATTGTTGCTCATTTTGTAATCGATGTATGAATCTTGGTCTGCCTGAACTGTCAGCTGTGAGGCAATTGAAGATATGTTTGATATCAATTTGAATTCGAATCGATATTCTTTAGAAATATCCACATTCATCACAATCAAACTAGTCTGTTTTTCTCATTACGAACGATGAAATCGCATAGATTGGTACATTTCTGACTTCTGAGACGTAGCACAGAATGTTCTGAGAGATGAAGTCAAACTTCACACTAGAGTTGAATCAATTTGCCGGCTTGGCTGGAACATTTGGCCTGAGAAATATCAGTCGAATGAGAAAGCGGGTTGAAAGAAGGAAAGAACGGAGAGAGAAGAATCGGAATGATCCGAAGATGAGCGATTCGATAAACTCAAAGAATGACGTTTTCGATGAGTGGATGCCATCGTGAAGAGTTGGAGTGAGAAGAATGCTATTGAGGAGAACTGGAATAATTGTCCACATATAAGGTAAGTATTTGACCACTGGTATTCAATGAGATGACACTTCGATTCCTTGTTTACAGAAATTGTTGGAGAAATTATCGCTGAGATAATTATAACTATCAATAATGAGAGAAAGATGTTCGATTGGACATTTGAGAAATCCATCGAGGAGGATTGAAATGAATAGGATCACAATAAGCTTGAAGATTTCAGTTACTTCCTCTTCAATGATCTGGTCTGGATTATTGGTATGAACATCCTTGAGATTCAATTCAGGATTGACTGTTCCTTGGATGATTGACTAGCATGAGAGAACTGTCCGGGAGGAAACTCCTCTCCAGCTACATTGGTAGCGTCCGAGCGGCAATCTGTCCAACTGTCGACACAGGTTCGGCTCCCTGCTAGGGAGGTTCCAATACACAGTTCTCATTGATACTGAACCTACACACACAAACACACACACACACGTATATATATATATATATATATATATATATATATATATATATATATATATATATATATGTACATATATATATTTATATATATATATATATATATATATATATATATATATATATATATATATATATAGGCTATATATATATATATATATATATATATATATATATATATATATATATATATATATATATATATATATATATATATATATATATATATATATATAGGCTATATATATATATATATATATATATATATATATATATATATATATATATATATATATATATATATATATATATATATATATATAAGAATATAGTATACCTATATGTGGTCATACATCATATATTTCCCACGAATAATTCAATCCAACAATCATATCTCTTCGGAGTTTGAGATACTTAAACTTGCAGTCATTCTCAAAGAGAGGAAAAATACATGAGATTCCATTTCACCACGTGTTGTAACAAAACATGTGAGGTCATCAATTCGGCCAACTGTCAGAAATCATTAATAACAAATATCCCATCAAGGAAAACGAAATTCACCTTTCATGTAATTCTATAGCGGCTAATTAAAAGCTAGCTTGTCGCACGCGTCGTGTGCTCGGGGCTGCCAACCCTCCCACAACGGCAACTTTTAACTTCGTTTACGAG
>CAXFZR010000038.1:70242-122742 GCA_964007535.1 Brachyptera risi
AATTTTGATTCATTTCTTGGAGAACTGGGTGAATGAAAGATGATTCCAGTCGAGTGGATTTGTATGGAATGCACTCGTAATTCATGAACATATTTCGCATCATTTTCCTGGCGTGTTGGGCCTTACATGGCGTTATATCTCAGCCATGTACCTGATGGCCTACTTCCTCTTGCATCGTCTTCCAACCGGCAGTTGGAGCTACTCCCACGCTGGTAATCCAACAGAGAATGCGAAGCGAACGTCGGCTTGCCTTCACTTGACAGGCTGACAAAAATCAGCTCGAACAACGAACATGGCCGCCTATACCCACTATGCAATGTCATCAAGTGGTACAAGTTTCTAACTTGGAGCTGTAACTCCAAATGACAGTGAGCCTACTTTATATGCATCTCCAACTCCATGGTCCGACGTATCATAGGACCATTTCGAAGAGAAAAAACAGAGGTTTTTCCAATCAATCAAATAGACCTGGATAAAAGTGTTGGCAGAATCTATGACTATCAATAACGTAACGCGATAAGCAACATCGATAAGCAATTCCATTGTCAGGGGACGTTCATAAATTATGTCACACTTTTTTAGGCCACTTTGAACCTTCCTTCCCTCCCATGTCACAGTTGGTCACACACTTATTACCCCTCCCCCCTTTAAATACGTCACAGATTCGCATACCCCTCTCTAATAAACAATGAGGTGATGAAATTAAAATATCCATTTCATGCTTTTTGAGGAGTCAATCCTAATAATTATCTGGTATGCATCTGCTGTATCTAAGAATCCATTAGAATGACACGAAATAGACAGAACAGAAGAATGATATGTCACACAGCTCTCCTCCCCCCCCCTACCCCTCCCTTGTAACACCTTGTCACAAATCTTGACGACCCCTCCCCCTTGCAACACCTTGTCACAAATCTTGACGATCCCCCCCCCCCCCCCTTGTAACACCGTGTCACAAATCTTGACGATCCCCCCCTGGTAACACCTTGTCACAAATCTGGACGACCCACCCCCAACCCTTGCAACACCTTGTCACAAATCTTGACGACCCCCCTCCCCGCCCTTGCAACACCTTGTCACAACTTTGACGATCCCCCCCCTTGCAACACCTTGTCACAAATCTTGACGACCCCCCCCCAACCTTGTATCACCTTGTAACAAATCTTGACGATCCCCCCCCCCAACTTTGTAACACCGTGTCACAAATCTTGACGCCCCCCCCCCCCCCCTTGCAACACCTTGACACAAATCTTGACCTTCCCCCCCCTTGCAACACCTTGTCACAAATCTTGACGACCCCCCACCCCCCCTTGCAACACCTTGTCACGAATCTAGACAATCCCCCCCTTGCAACACCTTGTAACAAATCTTGACGACCCCCCTCCCCCTCCCTTGTAACTCCGTGTCACAAATCTTGGCGACCCCCTCCCCCCTCTTTGTAACACCTTGTCACAATTCATGACGCCCCTCTCAATTAATCGAACCCAAGATTCCAGTTAGAAGAATCCATGGCTAGCGACTGGATTATATGATACAGTTTCCCTTTCAGTTCTGTCGTCTCAATTGTCAACTGCCATCTTGTTGTACCATGTTCACCTTCACTCTATCCAACACTCAGCTGATTGGCTGGAGAGACCTCGAACCCGGTACCTTGTTCACCTTCACTCTATCCAACAATCAGCTGATTGGCTGGAGAGACCTCGAACCCAGTACCTTGTTCACCTTCACTCTATCCAACAATCAGCTGATTGGCTGGAGAGACCTCGAACCCGGTAACTTGTTCACCTTCACTCTATCCAACAATCAGCTGATTGGCTGGAGAGACCTCGAACCCGGTACCTTGTTCACCTTCACTCTATCCAACAATCAGCTGATTGGCTGGAGAGACCTCGAACCCAGTACCTTGTTCACCTTCACTCTATCCAACACTCAGCTGATTGGCTGGAGAGACCTCGAACCCGTTACCTTGTTCACCTTCACTCTATCCAACAATCAGCTGATTGGCTGGAGAGACCTCGAACCCGGTACCTTGTTCACCTTCACTCTATCCAACACTCAGCTGATTGGCTGGAGAGACCTCGAACCCGGTACCTTGTTCACCTTCACTCTATCCAACAATCAGCTGATTGGCTGGAGAGACCTCGAACCCGGTACCTTGTTCACCTTCACTCTATCCAACAATCAGCTGATTGGCTGGAGAGACCTCGAACCCGGTACCTTGTTCACCTCCACTCAATCCAACAATCAGCTGATTGGCTGGAGAGACCTCGAACCCGGTACCTTGTTCACCTCCACTCAATCCAACAATCAGCTGATTGGCTGGAGAGACCTCGAACCCGGTACCTTGTTCACCTTCACTCTATCCAACAATCAGCTGATTGGCTGGAGAGACCTCGAACCCAGTACCTTGTTCACCTCCACTCTATGCAACACTCAGCTGATTGGCTGGAGAGACCTCGAACCCGGTACCTTGTTCACCTCCACTCAATCAAACAATCAGCTGATTGGCTGGAGAGACCTCGAACCCGGTACCTTGTTCACCTTCACTCTATGCAACACTCAGCTGATTGGCTGGAGAGACCTCGAACCCAGTACCTTGTTCACCTTCACTCTATCCAACAATCAGCTGATTGGCTGAAGAGACCTCGAACCCGGTACCTTGTTCACCTCCACTCTATCCAACAATCAGCTGATTGGCTGGAGAGACCTCGAACCCGGTACCTTGTTCACCTTCACTCAATCCAACAATCAGCTGATTGGCTGGAGAGACCTCGAACCCGGTACCATGTTCACCTCCACTCTATCCAACAATCAGCTGATTGGCTGGAGAGACCTCGAACCCGGTACCTTGTTCACCTTCACTCTATCCAACAATCAGCTGATTGGCTGGAGAGACCTCGAACCCGGTACCTCGTTCACCTTCACTCTATCCAACAATCAGCTGATTGGCTGGAGAGACCTCGAACCCGGTACCTTGTTCACCTTCACTCTATCCAACAATCAGCTGATTGGCTGGAGAGACCTCGAACCCAGTACCTTGTTCACCTTCACTCTATCCGGCAATCAGCTGATTGGCTGGAAAGACCTCGAACCCGGTACCTTGTTCACCTTCACTCTATCCAACAATCAGCTGATTGGCTGAAGAGACCTCGAACCCGGTACCTTGTTCACCTTCACTCAATCCAACAATCAGCTGATTGGCTGGAGAGACCTCGAACCCGGTACCTTGTTCACCTCCACTCTATCCAACAATCAGCTGATTGGCTGGAGAGACCTCGAACCCAGTACCTTGTTCACCTTCACTCTATCCAACACTCAGCTGATTGGCTGGAGAGACCTCGAACCCGGTACCTTGTTCACCTTCACTCTATCCAACAATCAGCTGATTGGCTGGAGAGACCTCGGATCCGGTAACTTGTTCACCTTCATTCCATCCAACAATCAGCTGATTGGCTGGAGAGACCTCGAACCCGGTACCTTGTTCACCTTCACTCTATCCGGCAATCAGCTGATTGGCTGGAGAGACCTCGAACCCGGTACCTTGTTCACCTTCACTCTATCCGGCAATCAGCTGATTGGCTGGAGGGACCTCGAACCCGGTACCTTGTTCACCTCCACTCTATCCAACAATCAGCTGATTGGCTGGAGAAACCTCGAACCCGGTACCTCGTTCACCTCCACTCTATCCGGCAATCAGCTGATTGGCTGGAGAGACCTCGAACCCAGTACCTTGTTCACCTTCACTCTATCCAACAATCAGCTAATTGGCTGGAGAGACCTCGAACCCGGTACCTCGTTCACCTCCACTATATCCGGCGATCAGCTGATTGGCTGGAGAGACCTCGAACCCGGTACCTTGTTCACCTTCACTCTTTCCAACAATCAGCTGATCGGCTGGAGAGACCTTGAACCCGGTACCTTGTTCACCTCCACTCTATCCAACAATCAGCTGATTGGCTGGAGAGACCTCGAACCCGGTACCTTGTTCACCTTCACTCTATCCAACACTAAGCTGATTGGCTGGAGAGACCTCGAACCCGGTACCTTGTTCACCTCCACTCTATCCAACAATCAGCTGATTGGCTGGAGAGACCTCGAACCCGGTACCTTGTTCACCTTCACTCTATCCAACAATCAGCTGATTGGCTGAAGAGACCTCGAACCCGGTACCTTGTTCACCTTCACTCTATCCGGCAATCAGCTGATTGGCTGGATAGACCGCGGACCCGGTACCTCGTTCACCTTCACTCTATGCAACACTCAGCTGATTGGCTGGAGAGACCTCGAACCCGGTACCTTGTTCACCTCCACTCTATCCAACAATCAGCTGATTGGCTGGAGAGACCTCGAACCCAGTACCTTGTTCACCTTCACTCTATCCAACAATCAGCTGATTGGCTGGAGAGACCTCGAACCCGGTACCTCGTTCACCTTCACTCTATCCGGCAATCAGCTGATTGGCTGGAGAGACCTCGAACCCAGTACCTTGTTCACCTTCACTCTATCCGGCAATCAGCTGATTGGCTGGAGAGACCTAGAACCCGGTACCTTGTTCACCTTCACTCTATCCGGCAATCAGCTGATTGGCTGGAGAGACCTCGAACCCAGTACCTTGTTCACCTTCACTCTATCCGGCAATCAGCTGATTGGCTGGAGAGACCTAGAACCCGGTACCTTGTTCACCTTCACTCTATCCGGCAATCAGCTGATTGGCTGGATGGACCTCGGACCCGGTACCTCGTTCACCTTCACTCTATGCAACACTCAGCTGATTGGCTGGAGAGACCTCGAACCCGGTACCTTGTTCACCTTCACTCTATCCAACAATCAGCTGATTGGCTGGAGAGACCTCGAACCCAGTACCTCGTTCACCTTCACTCCATCCGGCAATCAGCTGATTGGCTGGATAGACCTCGGACCCGGTACCTCGTTCACCTTCACTCTATGCAACACTCAGCTGATTGGCTGGAGAGACCTCGAACCCGGTACCTTGTTCACCTTCACTCTATCCGGCAATCAGCTGATTGGCTGGAGAGACCTCGAACCCGGTACCTTGTTCACCTTCACTCTATCCAACAATCAGCTGATTGGCTGGAGAGACCTCGAACCCGGTACCTTGTTCACCTTCACTCTATCCAACAATCAGCTGATTGGCTGAAGAGACCTCGAACCCAGTACCTTGTTCACCTTCACTCTATCCGGCAATCAGGTGATTGGCTTGAGAGACCTCGAACCCAGTACCTCGTTCACCTCCACTCTATCCGGCAATCAGCTGATTGGCTGGAGAGACCTCGACCCGGTACCTTGTTTACCTTCACTCTATCCGGCAATCAGCTGATTGGCTGGAGAGACCTCGAACCCGGTACCTTGTTCACCTTCACTCCATCCAACAATCAGCTGATTGGCTGGAGAGACCTCGAACCCGGTACCTTGTTCACCTTCACTCTATCCAACAATCAGCTGATTGGCTGAAGAGACCTCGAACCCGGTACCTCGTTCACCTTCACTCTATCCGGCAATCAGCTGATCGGCTGGAGAGACCTCGAACCCGGTACCTTGTTCACCTTCACTCTATCCAACAATCAGCTGATTGGCTGGAGAGACCTCGAACCCGGTACCTTGTTCACCTCCACTCTATCCAACAATCAGCTGATTGGCTGGAGAGACCTCGAACCCGGTACCTTGTTCACCTTCACTCGATCCGACAATCAGCTGATTGGCTGGAGAGACCTCGAACCCGGTACCTTGTTCACCTTCACTCTATCCGGCAATCAGCTGATTGGCTGGATAGACCTCGAACCCGGTACCTCGTTCACCTTCACTCTATGCAACACTCAGCTGATTGGCTGGAGAGACCTCGAACCCGGTACCTTGTTCACCTTCACTCGATCCGACACTCAGCTGATTGGCTGGAGAGACCTTGAACCCAGTACCTTGTTCATCTTCACTCTATCCGGCAATCAGCTGATTGGCTGAAGAGACCTCGAACCCGGTACCTCGTTCACCTTCACTCTATCCGGCAATCAGCTGATTGGCTGGAGAGACCTCGAACCCGGTACCTTGTTCACCTCCACTCTATCCAACAATCAGCTGATTGGCTGGAGAGACCTCGAACCCGGTACCTTGTTCACCTTCACTCGATCCGACAATCAGCTGATTGGCTGGAGAGACCTCGAACCCGGTACCTTGTTCACCTTCACTCTATCCGGCAATCAGCTGATTGGCTGGAGAGACCTCGAACCCTGTACCTTGTTCACCTTCACTCTATCCAACGATCAGCTGATTGGCTGAAGAGACCTCGAACCCGGTACCTCGTTCACCTTCACTCTATCCGGCAATCAGCTGATTGGCTGGAGAGACCTCGAACCCGATACCTTCTTCACCTTCACTCCATCCCACAATCAGCTGATTGGCTGGAGAGACCTCGAACCCGGTACCTTGTTCACCTTCACTCTATCCGGCAATCAGCTGATTGGCTGAAGAGACCTCGAACCCGGTACCTTGTTCACCTTCACTCGATCCGACAATCAGCTGATTGGCTGGAGAGACCTCGAACCCGGTACCTTGTTCACCTTCACTCTATCCGGCAATCAGCTGATTGGCTGGAGAGACCTCGAACCCGGTACCTTGTTCACCTTCACTCGATCCGACAATCAGCTGATTGGCTGGAGAGACCTCGAACCCGGTACCTTGTTCACCTTCACTCTATCCGGCAATCAGCTGATTGGCTGGAGAGACCTCGAACCCGGTACCTTGTTCACCTTCACTCGATCCGACAATCAGCTGATTGGCTGGAGAGACCTCGAACCCGGTACCTTGTTCACCTTCACTCGATCCGACAATCAGCTGATTGGCTGGAGAGACCTCGGACCCGGTACCTTGTTCACCTTCACTCAATCCAACAATCAGCTGATTGGCTGAAGAGACCTCGAACCCGGTACCTTGTTCACCTTCACTCTATCCGGCAATCAGCTGATTGGCTGGAGAGACCTCGAACCCAGTACCTTGTTTACCTTCACTCTATCCAACAATCAGCTGATTGGCTGGAGAGACCTCGAACCCGGTACCTTGTTCACCTTCATTCTATCCAACAATCAGCTGATTGGCTGGAGAGACCTCGAACCCGGTACCTTGTTCACCTTCACTCTATCCGGCAATCAGCTGATTGGCTGGAGAGACCTCGAACCCGGTACCTTGTTCACCTTCACTCTATCCGGCAATCAGCTGATTGGCTGGATAGACCTCGGACCCGGTACCTTGTTCACCTTCACTCAATCCAACAATCAGCTGATTGGCTGAAGAGACCTCGAACCCGGTACCTTGTTCACCTTCACTCAATCCAACAATCAGCTGATTGGCTGGAGAGACCTCGAACCCGGTACCTTGTTCACCTTCACTCTATCCGGCAATCAGCTGATTGGCTGGAGAGACCTCGAACCCGGTACCTTGTTCACCTCCACTCTATCCAACAATCAGCTGATTGGCTGGAGAGACCTCGAACCCGGTACCTTGTTCACCTTCACTCTATCCAACAATCAGCTGATTGGCTGGAGAGACCTCGAATCCGGTACCTTGTTCACCTTCACTCTATCCAACAATCAGCTGATTGGCTGGAGAGACCTCGAACCCGGTACCTTGTTCACCTTCACTCCATCCAACAATCAGCTGATTGGCTGGAGAGACCTCGAACCCGGTACCTTGTTCACCTTCACTCCATCCAACAATCAGTTGATTGGCTGGATAGACCTCGAACCCGGTACCTTGTTCACCTTCACTCCATCCAACAATCAGCTGATTGGCTGGAGAGACCTCGAACCCGGTACCTTGTTCACCTTCACTCCATCCAACAATCAGTTAATGGGCTGGATAGACCTCGAACCCGGTACCTTGTTTACCTTCACTCCATCTAACATTCAGCTGATTGGCTTGAGAGACCTCGATCCCGGTACCTCGTTCACAATCACTCTATCCAACAATCAGCTGATTGGCTGGAGAGACCTCGAACCCGGTACATTGTTCACCTTCACTCTATCCAACAATCAGCTGATTGGCTGGAGAGACCTCGAACCCGGTACCTTGTTCACCTTCACTCTATCCAACAATCAGCTGATTGGCTGGAGAGACCTCGAACCCAGTACCTTGTTCACCTTCACTCTATCCGGCAATGAGCTGATTGGCTGGAGAGACCTCGAACCCGGTACCTTGTTCACCTTCACTCTATCCGGCAATCAGCTGATTGGCTGGAGAGACCTCGAACCCGGTACCTTGTTCACCTTCACTCTATCCAACAATCAGCTGATTGGCTGGAGAGACCTCGAACCCGGTACCTTGTTCACCTTCACTCTATCCAACAATCAGCTGATTGGCTGGAGAGACCCCGAACCCAGTACCTTGTTCACCTTTACTCTATCCGGCAATCAGCTGATTGGCTGGAGAGACCTCGAACCCAGTACCTTGTTCACCTTCACTCTATCCAACAATCAGCTGATTGGCTGAAGAGACCTCGAACCCGGTACATTGTTCACCTCCACTCTATCCAACAATCAGCTGATTGGCTGGAGAGACCTCGAACCCAGTACCTTGTTCACCCTCACTCTATCCAACACTCAGCTGATTGGCTGGAGAGACCTCGAACCCAGTACCTTGTTCACCTTCACTCTATCCAACAATCAGCTGATTGGCTGGAGAGACCTTGAACCCGGTACCTTGTTCACCTTCACTCTATCCAACAATCAGCTGATTGGCTGGAGAGACCTCGAACTCAGTACCTTGTTTACCTTCACTCTATCCAACAATCAGCTGATTGGCTGGAGAGACCTCGAACCCGGTACCTTGTTCACCTTCACTCTATCCAACAATCAGCTGATTGGCTGGAGAGACCTCGAACCCAGTACCTTGTTCACCTTCACTCTATCCAACACTCAGCTGATTGGCTGGAGAGACCTCGAACCCGGTACATTGTTCACCTTCACTCTATCCAACATTCAGCTGATTGGCTGGAGAGACCTCGAACCCGGTACCTTTTCACCTTCACTCTATCCAACAATCAGCTGATTGGCTGGAGAGACCTCGAACCCGGTACCTTGTTTTTCTTCACTCTATCCGGCAATCAGCTGATTGGCTGGAGAGACCTCGAACCCGGTACCTTGTTCACCTTCACTCTATCCGACACTCAGCTGATTGGCTGGAGAGACCTCGAACCCAGTACCTTGTTCACCTTCACTCTATCCGACAATCAGCTGATTGGCTGGAGAGACCTCGAACCCGGTACCTTGTTCACCTTCACTCTATCCAACACTCAGCTGATTGGCTGGAGAGACCTCGAACCCGGTACCTTGTTCACCTTCACTCTATCCAACAATCAGCTGATTGGCTGGAGAGACCTCGGATCCGGTAACTTGTTCACCTTCATTCCATCCAACAATCAGCTGATTGGCTGGAGAGACCTCGAACCCGGTACCTTGTTCACCTTCACTCTATCCGGCAATCAGCTGATTGGCTGGAGAGACCTCGAACCCGGTACCTTGTTCACCTTCACTCTATCCGGCAATCAGCTGATTGGCTGGAGGGACCTCGAACCCGGTACCTTGTTCACCTCCACTCTATCCAACAATCAGCTGATTGGCTGGAGAAACCTCGAACCCGGTACCTCGTTCACCTCCACTCTATCCGGCAATCAGCTGATTGGCTGGAGAGACCTCGAACCCAGTACCTTGTTCACCTTCACTCTATCCAACAATCAGCTAATTGGCTGGAGAGACCTCGAACCCGGTACCTCGTTCACCTCCACTATATCCGGCGATCAGCTGATTGGCTGGAGAGACCTCGAACCCGGTACCTTGTTCACCTTCACTCTTTCCAACAATCAGCTGATCGGCTGGAGAGACCTTGAACCCGGTACCTTGTTCACCTCCACTCTATCCAACAATCAGCTGATTGGCTGGAGAGACCTCGAACCCGGTACCTTGTTCACCTTCACTCTATCCAACACTAAGCTGATTGGCTGGAGAGACCTCGAACCCGGTACCTTGTTCACCTCCACTCTATCCAACAATCAGCTGATTGGCTGGAGAGACCTCGAACCCGGTACCTTGTTCACCTTCACTCTATCCAACAATCAGCTGATTGGCTGAAGAGACCTCGAACCCGGTACCTTGTTCACCTTCACTCTATCCGGCAATCAGCTGATTGGCTGGATAGACCGCGGACCCGGTACCTCGTTCACCTTCACTCTATGCAACACTCAGCTGATTGGCTGGAGAGACCTCGAACCCGGTACCTTGTTCACCTCCACTCTATCCAACAATCAGCTGATTGGCTGGAGAGACCTCGAACCCAGTACCTTGTTCACCTTCACTCTATCCAACAATCAGCTGATTGGCTGGAGAGACCTCGAACCCGGTACCTCGTTCACCTTCACTCTATCCGGCAATCAGCTGATTGGCTGGAGAGACCTCGAACCCAGTACCTTGTTCACCTTCACTCTATCCGGCAATCAGCTGATTGGCTGGAGAGACCTAGAACCCGGTACCTTGTTCACCTTCACTCTATCCGGCAATCAGCTGATTGGCTGGAGAGACCTCGAACCCAGTACCTTGTTCACCTTCACTCTATCCGGCAATCAGCTGATTGGCTGGAGAGACCTAGAACCCGGTACCTTGTTCACCTTCACTCTATCCGGCAATCAGCTGATTGGCTGGATGGACCTCGGACCCGGTACCTCGTTCACCTTCACTCTATGCAACACTCAGCTGATTGGCTGGAGAGACCTCGAACCCGGTACCTTGTTCACCTTCACTCTATCCAACAATCAGCTGATTGGCTGGAGAGACCTCGAACCCAGTACCTCGTTCACCTTCACTCCATCCGGCAATCAGCTGATTGGCTGGATAGACCTCGGACCCGGTACCTCGTTCACCTTCACTCTATGCAACACTCAGATGATTGGCTGGAGAGACCTCGAACCCGGTACCTTGTTCACCTTCACTCTATCCGGCAATCAGCTGATTGGCTGGAGAGACCTCGAACCCGGTACCTTGTTCACCTTCACTCTATCCAACAATCAGCTGATTGGCTGGAGAGACCTCGAACCCGGTACCTTGTTCACCTTCACTCTATCCAACAATCAGCTGATTGGCTGAAGAGACCTCGAACCCAGTACCTTGTTCACCTTCACTCTATCCGGCAATCAGGTGATTGGCTTGAGAGACCTCGAACCCAGTACCTCGTTCACCTCCACTCTATCCGGCAATCAGCTGATTGGCTGGAGAGACCTCGACCCGGTACCTTGTTTACCTTCACTCTATCCGGCAATCAGCTGATTGGCTGGAGAGACCTCGAACCCGGTACCTTGTTCACCTTCACTCCATCCAACAATCAGCTGATTGGCTGGAGAGACCTCGAACCCGGTACCTTGTTCACCTTCACTCTATCCAACAATCAGCTGATTGGCTGAAGAGACCTCGAACCCGGTACCTCGTTCACCTTCACTCTATCCGGCAATCAGCTGATCGGCTGGAGAGACCTCGAACCCGGTACCTTGTTCACCTTCACTCTATCCAACAATCAGCTGATTGGCTGGAGAGACCTCGAACCCGGTACCTTGTTCACCTCCACTCTATCCAACAATCAGCTGATTGGCTGGAGAGACCTCGAACCCGGTACCTTGTTCACCTTCACTCGATCCGACAATCAGCTGATTGGCTGGAGAGACCTCGAACCCGGTACCTTGTTCACCTTCACTCTATCCGGCAATCAGCTGATTGGCTGGATAGACCTCGAACCCGGTACCTCGTTCACCTTCACTCTATGCAACACTCAGCTGATTGGCTGGAGAGACCTCGAACCCGGTACCTTGTTCACATTCACTCGATCCGACACTCAGCTGATTGGCTGGAGAGACCTTGAACCCAGTACCTTGTTCATCTTCACTCTATCCGGCAATCAGCTGATTGGCTGAAGAGACCTCGAACCCGGTACCTCGTTCACCTTCACTCTATCCGGCAATC
Organism: Brachyptera risi; assembly: GCA_964007535.1. Classification (NCBI taxonomy): domain Eukaryota; kingdom Metazoa; phylum Arthropoda; class Insecta; order Plecoptera; family Taeniopterygidae; genus Brachyptera; species Brachyptera risi. The sequence goes on from CAXFZR010000038.1 coordinate 82,251, forward strand.
AGCTGATTGGCTGGAGAGACCTCGAACCCGGTACCTTGTTCACCTCCACTCTATCCAACAATCAGCTGATTGGCTGGAGAGACCTCGAACCCGGTACCTTGTTCACCTTCACTCGATCCGACAATCAGCTGATTGGCTGGAGAGACCTCGAACCCGGTACCTTGTTCACCTTCACTCTATCCGGCAATCAGCTGATTGGCTGGAGAGACCTCGAACCCGATACCTTCTTCACCTTCACTCCATCCCACAATCAGCTGATTGGCTGGAGAGACCTCGAACCCGGTACCTTGTTCACCTTCACTCTATCCGGCAATCAGCTGATTGGCTGAAGAGACCTCGAACCCGGTACCTTGTTCACCTTCACTCGATCCGACAATCAGCTGATTGGCTGGAGAGACCTCGAACCCGGTACCTTGTTCACCTTCACTCTATCCGGCAATCAGCTGATTGGCTGGAGAGACCTCGAACCCGGTACCTTGTTCACCTTCACTCGATCCGACAATCAGCTGATTGGCTGGAGAGACCTCGAACCCGGTACCTTGTTCACCTTCACTCTATCCGGCAATCAGCTGATTGGCTGGAGAGACCTCGAACCCGGTACCTTGTTCACCTTCACTCGATCCGACAATCAGCTGATTGGCTGGAGAGACCTCGAACCCGGTACCTTGTTCACCTTCACTCGATCCGACAATCAGCTGATTGGCTGGAGAGACCTCGGACCCGGTACCTTGTTCACCTTCACTCAATCCAACAATCAGCTGATTGGCTGAAGAGACCTCGAACCCGGTACCTTGTTCACCTTCACTCTATCCGGCAATCAGCTGATTGGCTGGAGAGACCTCGAACCCAGTACCTTGTTTACCTTCACTCTATCCAACAATCAGCTGATTGGCTGGAGAGACCTCGAACCCGGTACCTTGTTCACCTTCATTCTATCCAACAATCAGATGATTGGCTGGAGAGACCTCGAACCCGGTACCTTGTTCACCTTCACTCTATCCGGCAATCAGCTGATTGGCTGGAGAGACCTCGAACCCGGTACCTTGTTCACCTTCACTCTATCCGGCAATCAGCTGATTGGCTGGATAGACCTCGGACCCGGTACCTTGTTCACCTTCACTCAATCCAACAATCAACTGATTGGCTGAAGAGACCTCGAACCCGGTACCTTGTTCACCTTCACTCAATCCAACAATCAGCTGATTGGCTGGAGAGAACTCGAACCCGGTACCTTGTTCACCTTCACTCTATCCGGCAATCAGCTGATTGGCTGGAGAGACCTCGAACCCGGTACCTTGTTCACCTCCACTCTATCCAACAATCAGCTGATTGGCTGGAGAGACCTCGAACCCGGTACCTTGTTCACCTTCACTCTATCCAACAATCAGCTGATTGGCTGGAGAGACCTCGAATCCGGTACCTTGTTCACCTTCACTCTATCCAACAATCAGCTGATTGGCTGGAGAGACCTCGAACCCGGTACCTTGTTCACCTTCACTCCATCCAACAATCAGCTGATTGGCTGGAGAGACCTCGAACCCGGTACCTTGTTCACCTTCACTCCATCCAACAATCAGTTGATTGGCTGGATAGACCTCGAACCCGGTACCTTGTTCACCTTCACTCCATCCAACAATCAGCTGATTGGCTGGAGAGACCTCGAACCCGGTACCTTGTTCACCTTCACTCCATCCAACAATCAGTTAATGGGCTGGATAGACCTCGAACCCGGTACCTTGTTTACCTTCACTCCATCTAACATTCAGCTGATTGGCTTGAGAGACCTCGATCCCGGTACCTCGTTCACAATCACTCTATCCAACAATCAGCTGATTGGCTGGAGAGACCTCGAACCCGGTACATTGTTCACCTTCACTCTATCCAACAATCAGCTGATTGGCTGGAGAGACCTCGAACCCGGTACCTTGTTCACCTTCACTCTATCCAACAATCAGCTGATTGGCTGGAGAGACCTCGAACCCAGTACCTTGTTCACCTTCACTCTATCCGGCAATGAGCTGATTGGCTGGAGAGACCTCGAACCCGGTACCTTGTTCACCTTCACTCTATCCGGCAATCAGCTGATTGGCTGGAGAGACCTCGAACCCGGTACCTTGTTCACCTTCACTCTATCCAACAATCAGCTGATTGGCTGGAGAGACCTCGAACCCGGTACCTTGTTCACCTTCACTCTATCCAACAATCAGCTGATTGGCTGGAGAGACCCCGAACCCAGTACCTTGTTCACCTTTACTCTATCCGGCAATCAGCTGATTGGCTGGAGAGACCTCGAACCCAGTACCTTGTTCACCTTCACTCTATCCAACAATCAGCTGATTGGCTGAAGAGACCTCGAACCCGGTACATTGTTCACCTCCACTCTATCCAACAATCAGCTGATTGGCTGGAGAGACCTCGAACCCAGTACCTTGTTCACCCTCACTCTATCCAACACTCAGCTGATTGGCTGGAGAGACCTCGAACCCAGTACCTTGTTCACCTTCACTCTATCCAACAATCAGCTGATTGGCTGGAGAGACCTTGAACCCGGTACCTTGTTCACCTTCACTCTATCCAACAATCAGCTGATTGGCTGGAGAGACCTCGAACTCAGTACCTTGTTTACCTTCACTCTATCCAACAATCAGCTGATTGGCTGGAGAGACCTCGAACCCGGTACCTTGTTCACCTTCACTCTATCCAACAATCAGCTGATTGGCTGGAGAGACCTCGAACCCAGTACCTTGTTCACCTTCACTCTATCCAACACTCAGCTGATTGGCTGGAGAGACCTCGAACCCGGTACATTGTTCACCTTCACTCTATCCAACATTCAGCTGATTGGCTGGAGAGACCTCGAACCCGGTACCTTTTCACCTTCACTCTATCCAACAATCAGCTGATTGGCTGGAGAGACCTCGAACCCGGTACCTTGTTTTTCTTCACTCTATCCGGCAATCAGCTGATTGGCTGGAGAGACCTCGAACCCGGTACCTTGTTCACCTTCACTCTATCCGACACTCAGCTGATTGGCTGGAGAGACCTCGAACCCAGTACCTTGTTCACCTTCACTCTATCCGACAATCAGCTGATTGGCTGGAGAGACCTCGAACCCGGTACCTTGTTCACCTTCACTCTATCCAACAATCAGCTGATTGGCTGGAGAGACATCGAACCCGGTACCTTGTTTACCTTCACTCTATTCGGCAATCAGCTGATTGGCTGGAGAGACCTCGAACCCGGTACCTTGTTCACCTTCACTCTATCCGGCAATCAGCTGATTGGCTGGAGAGACCTCGAACCCGGTACCTTGTTCACCTTCACTCTATCCAACAATCAGCTGATTGGCTGGAGAGACCTCGAACCCGGTACCTTGTTCACCTTCACTCTATCCAACAATCAGCTGATTGGCTGGAGAGACCTCGAACCCAGTACCTTGTTCACCTTCACTCTATCTAACACTCAGCTGATTGGCTGGAGAGACCTCGAACCCGGTACCTTGTTCACCTTCACTCTATCCAACAATCAGCTGATTGGCTGGAGAGACCTCGAACCCGGTACCTTGTTCACCTTCACTCCATCCCACAATCAGCTGATTGGCTGAAGAGACCTCGAACCCGGTACCTTGTTCACCTTCACTCTATCCAACAATCAGCTGATTGGCTGGAGAGACCTCGAACCCGGTACCTTGTTCACCTTCACTCTATCCAACAATCAGCTGATTGGCTGGAGAGACCTCGAACCCGGTACCTTGTTCACCTCCACTCCATCCAACAATCAGCTGATTGGCTGGAGAGACCTCGAACCCGGTACCTTGTTCACCTTCACTCCATCCAACAATCAGTTGATTGGCTGGATAGACCTCGAACCCGGTACCTTGTTCACCTTCACTCCATCCAACAATCAGCTGATTGGCTGGAGAGACCTCGAACCCGGTACCTTGTTCACCTTCACTCCATCCAACAATCAGTTAATGGGCTGGATAGACCTCGAACCCGGTACCTTGTTTACTTTCACTCCATCTAACAATCAGCTGATTGGCTTGAGAGACCTCGAACCCGGTACCTTGTTCACAATCACTCTATCCAACAATCAGCTGATTGGCTGGAGAGACCTCGAACCCGGTACCTTGTTCACCTTCACTCTATCCAACAATCAGCTGATTGGCTGGAGAGACCTCGAACCCGGTACCTTGTTCACCTTCACTCTATCCAACAATCAGCTGATTGGCTGGAGAGACCTCGAACCCAGTACCTTGTTCACCTTCACTCTATCCGGCAATGAGCTGATTGGCTGGAGAGACCTCGAACCCGGTACCTTGTTCACCTTCACTCTATCCTGCAATCAGCTGATTGGCTGGAGAGACCTCGAACCCGGTACCTTGTTCACCTTCACTCTATCCAACAATCAGCTGATTGGCTGGAGAGACCTCGAACCCGGTACCTTGTTCACCTTCACTCTATCCAACAATCAGCTGATTGGCTGGAGAGACCCCGAACCCAGTACCTTGTTCACCTTTACTCTATCCGGCAATCAGCTGATTGGCTGGAGAGACCTCGAACCCAGTACCTTGTTCACCTTCACTCTATCCAACAATCAGCTGATTGGCTGAAGAGACCTCGAACCCGGTACATTGTTCACCTCCACTCTATCAAACAATCAGCTGATTGGCTGGAGAGACCTCGAACCCAGTACCTTGTTCACCTTCACTCTATCCAACACTCAGCTGATTGGCTGGATACACCTCGAACCCAGTACCTTGTTCACCTTCACTCTATCCAACAATCAGCTGATTGGCTGGAGAGACCTTGAACCCGGTACCTTGTTCACCGTCACTCTATCCAACAATCAGCTGATTGGCTGGAGAGACCTCGAACTCAGTACCTTGTTTACCTTCACTCTATCCAACAATCAGCTGATTGGCTGGAGAGACCTCGAACCCGGTACCTTGTTCACCTTCACTCTATCCAACAATCAGCTGATTGGCTGGAGAGACCTCGAACCCAGTACCTTGTTCACCTTCACTCTATCCAACACTCAGCTGATTGGCTGGAGAGACCTCGAACCCGGTACATTGTTCACCTTCACTCTATCCAACATTCAGCTGATTGGCTGGAGAGACCTCGAACCCGGTACCTTTTCACCTTCACTCTATCCAACAATCAGCTGATTGGCTGGAGAGACCTCGAACCCGGTACCTTGTTTACCTTCACTCTATCCGGCGATCAGCTGATTGGCTGGAGAGACCTCGAACCCGGTACCTTGTTCACCTTGACTCTATCCGACACTCAGCTGATTGGCTGGAGAGACCTCGAACCCAGTACCTTGTTCACCTTCACTCTATCCGACAATCAGCTGATTGGCTGGAGAGACCTCGAACCCGGTACCTTGTTCACCTTCACTCTATCTAACAATCAGCTGATTGGCTGGAGAGACATCGAACCCGGTACCTTGTTTACCTTCACTCTATTCGGCAATCAGCTGATTGGCTGGAGAGACCTCGAACCCGGTACCTTGTTCACCTTCACTCTGTCCGGCAATCAGCTGATTGGCTGGAGAGACCTCGAACCCGGTACATTGTTCACCTTCACTCTATCCAACAATCAGCTGATTGGCTGGAGAGACCTCGAACCCGGTACCTTGTTCACCTTCAGTCTATCCGGCAATCAGCTGATTGGCTGGAGAGACCTCGAACCCGGTACCTTGTTCACCTTCACTCTATCCAACAATCAGCTGATTGGCTGGAGAGACCTCGAACCCGGTACCTTGTTCACCTTCAGTCTATCCGGCAATCAGCTGATTGGCTGGAGAGACCTCGAACCCGGTACCTTGTTCACCTTCACTCTATGCAACACTCAGCTGATTGGCTGGAGAGACCTCGAACCCAGTACCTTGTTCACCTCCACTCTTTCCAACAATCAGCTGATTGGCTGGAGAGACCTCGAACCCGGTACCTTGTTCACCTTCAGTCTATCCGGCAATCAGCTGATTGGCTGGAGAGACCTCGAACCCGGTACCTTGTTCACCTTCACTCTATGCAACACTCAGCTGATTGGCTGGAGAGACCTCGAACCCAGTACCTTGTTCACCTTCACTCTATCCAACAATCAGCTGATTGGCTGGAGAGACCTCGAACCCAGTACCTTGTTCACCTTCACTCTATCCGGCAATCAGCTGATTGGCTGGAGAGACCTCGAACCCAGTACCTTGTTCACCTTCACTCTATCCAACACTCAGCTGATTGGCTGGAGAGACCTCGAACCCAGTACCTTGTTCACCTTCACTCTATCCGGCAATCAGCTGATTGGCTGGAGAGACCTCGAACCCAGTACCTTGTTCACCTTCACTCTGTGCAACACTCAGCTGATTGGCTGGAGAGACCTCGAACCCAGTACCTTGTTCACCTTCACTCTATGCAACACTCAGCTGATTGGCTGGAGAGACCTCGAACCCGGTACCTTGTTCACCTTCACTCTATCCAACAATCAGCTGATTGGCTGGAGAGACCTCGAACCCAGTACCTTGTTCACCTTCACTCTATGCAACACTCAGCTGATTGGCTGGAGAGACTTCGAACCCAGTACCTTGTTCACCTTCAATCTATTCGGCAATCAGCCGATTGGCTGGAGAGACCTCGAACCCAGTACCTTGTTCACCTTCACTCTATGCAACACTCAGCTGATTGGCTGGAGAGACCTCGAACCCGGTACCTTGTTAACCTCCACTCTATCCAACAATCAGCTGATTGGCAGGAGAGACCTCGAACCCAGTACCTTGTTCACCTTCACTCCATCCAACAATCAGCTGATTGGCAGGAGAGACCTCGAACCCAGTACCTTGTTCACCTTCACTCCATCCAACAATCAGCTGATTGGCTGGAGAGACCTCGAACCCGGTACCTTGTTCACCTTCACTCTATCCAACAATCAGCTGATTGGCTGGAGAGACCTCGAACCCGGTACCTTGTTCACCTTCACTCTATCCAACAATCAGCTGATTGGCTGGAGAGACCTCGAACCCAGTACCTTGTTCACCTTCACTCTATCCAACACTCAGCTGATTGGCTGGAGAGACCTCGAACCCGGTACCTTGTTCACCTTCACTCTATCCAACAATCAGCTGATTGGCTTGAGAGACCTCGAACCCGGTACCTTGTTCACAATCACTCCATCCAACAATCAGCTGATTGGCTGGAGAGACCTCGAACCCGGTACCTTGTTCACCTTCACTCTATCCAACAATCAGCTGATTGGCTGGAGAGACCTCGAACCCGGTACCTTGTTCACCTTCACTCTATCCAACAATCAGCTGATTGGCTGGAGAGACCTCGAACCCGGTACCTTGTTCACCTTCACTCTCTCCAACAATCAGCTGATTGGCTGGAGAGACCCCGAACCCAGTACCTTGTTCACCTTTACTCTATCCGGCAATCAGCTGATTGGCTGGAGAGACCTCGAACCCAGTACCTTGTTCACCTTCACTCTATCCAACAATCAGCTGATTGGCTGAAGAGACCTCGAACCCGGTACATTGTTCACCTCCACTCTATCAAACAATCAGCTGATTGGCTGGAGAGACCTCGAACCCAGTACCTTGTTCACCTTCACTCTATCCAACACTCAGCTGATTGGCTGGATACACCTCGAACCCAGTACCTTGTTCACCTTCACTCTATCCAACAATCAGCTGATTGGCTGGAGAGACCTTGAACCCGGTACCTTGTTCACCTTCACTCTATCCAACAATCAGCTGATTGGCTGGAGAGACCTCGAACTCAGTACCTTGTTTACCTCCACTCTATCCAACAATCAGCTGATTGGCTGGAGAGACCTCGAACCCGGTACCTTGTTCACCTTCACTCTATCCAACAATCAGCTGATTGGCTGGAGAGACCTCGAACCCAGTACCTTGTTCACCTTCACTCTATCCAACACTCAGCTGATTGGCTGGAGAGACCTCGAACCCGGTACATTGTTCACCTTCACTCTATCCAACATTCAGCTGATTGGCTGGAGAGACCTCGAACCCGGTACCTTTTCACCTTCACTCTATCCAACAATCAGCTGATTGGCTGGAGAGACCTCGAACCCGGTACCTTGTTTACCTTCACTCTATCCGGCGATCAGCTGATTGGCTGGAGAGACCTCGAACCCGGTACCTTGTTCACCTTGACTCTATCCGACACTCAGCTGATTGGCTGGAGAGACCTCGAACCCAGTACCTTGTTCACCTTCACTCTATCCGACAATCAGCTGATTGGCTGGAGAGACCTCGAACCCGGTACCTTGTTCACCTTCACTCTATCTAACAATCAGCTGATTGGCTGGAGAGACATCGAACCCGGTACCTTGTTTACCTTCACTCTATTCGGCAATCAGCTGATTGGCTGGAGAGACCTCGAACCCGGTACCTTGTTCACCTTCACTCTGTCCGGCAATCAGCTGATTGGCTGGAGAGACCTCGAACCCGGTACCTTGTTCACCTTCACTCTATCCAACAATCAGCTGATTGGCTGGAGAGACCTCGAACCCGGTACCTTGTTCACCTTCAGTCTATCCGGCAATCAGCTGATTGGCTGGAGAGACCTCGATCCCGGTACCTTGTTCACCTTCACTCTATCCAACAATCAGCTGATTGGCTGGAGAGACCTCGAACCCGGTACCTTGTTCACCTTCAGTCTATCCGGCAATCAGCTGATTGGCTGGAGAGACCTCGAACCCGGTACCTTGTTCACCTTCACTCTATGCCACACTCAGCTGATTGGCTGGAGAGACCTCGAACCCAGTACCTTGTTCACCTCCACTCTTTCCAACAATCAGCTGATTGGCTGGAGAGACCTCGAACCCGGTACCTTGTTCACCTTCAGTCTATCCGGCAATCAGCTGATTGGCTGGAGAGACCTCGAACCCGGTACCTTGTTCACCTTCACTCTATGCAACACTCAGCTGATTGGCTGGAGAGACCTCGAACCCAGTACCTTGTTCACCTTCACTCTATCCAACAATCAGCTGATTGGCTGGAGAGACCTCGAACCCAGTACCTTGTTCACCTTCACTCTATCCGGCAATCAGCTGATTGGCTGGAGAGACCTCGAACCCAGTACCTTGTTCACCTTCACTCTATCCAACACTCAGCTGATTGGCTGGAGAGACCTCGAACCCAGTACCTTGTTCACCTTCACTCTATCCGGCAATCAGCTGATTGGCTGGAGAGACCTCGAACCCAGTACCTTGTTCACCTTCACTCTGTGCAACACTCAGCTGATTGGCTGGAGAGACCTCGAACCCAGTACCTTGTTCACCTTCACTCTATGCAACACTCAGCTGATTGGCTGGAGAGACCTCGAACCAGGTACCTTGTTCACCTTCACTCTATCCAACAATCAGCTGATTGGCTGGAGAGACCTCGAACCCAGTACCTTGTTCACCTTCACTCTATGCAACACTCAGCTGATTGGCTGGAGAGACTTCGAACCCAGTACCTTGTTCACCTTCAATCTATCCGGCAATCAGCCGATTGGCTGGAGAGACCTCGAACCCAGTACCTTGTTCACCTTCACTCTATGCAACACTCAGCTGATTGGCTGGAGAGACCTCGAACCCGGTACCTTGTTAACCTCCACTCTATCCAACAATCAGCTGATTGGCAGGAGAGACCTCGAACCCAGTACCTTGTTCACCTTCACTCCATCCAACAATCAGCTGATTGGCAGGAGAGACCTCGAACCCAGTACCTTGTTCACCTTCACTCCATCCAACAATCAGCTGATTGGCTGGAGAGACCTCGAACCCGGTACCTTGTTCACCTTCACGCTATCCAACAATCAGCTGATTGGCTGGAGAGACCTCGAACCCGGTACCTTGTTCACCTTCACTCTATCCAACAATCAGCTGATTGGCTGGAGAGACCTCGAACCCAGTACCTTGTTCACCTTCACTCTATCCAACACTCAGCTGATTGGCTGGAGAGACCTCGAACCCGGTACCTTGTTCACCTTCACTCTATCCAACAATCAGCTGATTGGCTTGAGAGACCTCGAACCCGGTACCTTGTTCACAATCACTCTATCCAACAATCAGCTGATTGGCTGGAGAGACCTCGAACCCGGTACCTTGTTCACCTTCACTCTATCCAACAATCAGCTGATTGGCTGGAGAGACCTCGAACCCGGTACCTTGTTCACCTTCACTCTATCCAACAATCAGCTGATTGGCTGGAGAGACCTCGAACCCAGTACCTTGTTCACCTTCACTCTATCCGGCAATGAGCTGATTGGCTGGAGAGACCTCGAACCCGGTACCTTGTTCACCTTCACTCTATCCGGCAATCAGCTGATTGGCTGGAGAGACCTCGAACCCGGTACCTTGTTCACCTTCACTCTATCCATCAATCAGCTGATTGGCTGGAGAGACCTCGAACCCGGTACCTTGTTCACCTTCACTCTATCCAACAATCAGCTGATTGGCTGGAGAGACCCCGAACCCAGTACCTTGTTCACCTTTACTCTATCCGGCAATCAGCTGATTGGCTGGAGAGACCTCGAACCCAGTACCTTGTTCACCTTCACTCTATCCAACAATCAGCTGATTGGCTGAAGAGACCTCGAACCCGGTACATTGTTCACCTCCACTCTATCCAACAATCAGCTGATTGGCTGGAGAGACCTCGAACCCAGTACCTTGTTCACCTTCACTCTATCCAACACTCAGCTGATTGGCTGGAGACACCTCGAACCCAGTACCTTGTTCACCTTCACTCTATCCAACAATCAGCTGATTGGCTGGAGAGACCTTGAACCCGGTACCTTGTTCACCTTCACTCTATCCAACAATCAGCTGATTGGCTGGAGAGACCTCGAACTCAGTACCTTGTTTACCTTCACTCTATCCAACAATCAGCTGATTGGCTGGAGAGACCTCGAACCCGGTACCTTGTTCACCTTCACTCTATCCAACAATCAGCTGATTGGCTGGAGAGACCTCGAACCCAGTACCTTGTTCACCTTCACTCTATCCAACACTCAGCTGATTGGCTGGAGAGACCTCGAACCCGGTACATTGTTCACCTTCACTCTATCCAACATTCAGCTGATTGGCTGGAGAGACCTCGAACCCGGTACCTTGTTCACCTTCACTCGATCCGACAATCAGCTGATTGGCTGGAGAGACCTCGAACCCGGTACCTTGTTCACCTTCACTCTATCCGGCAATCAGCTGATTGGCTGGATAGACCTCGGACCCGGTACCTCGTTCACCTTCACTCTATGCAACACTCAGCTGATTGGCTGGAGAGACCTCGAACCCGGTACCTTGTTCACCTCCACTCGATCCGACACTCAGCTGATTGGCTGGAGAGACCTTGAACCCAGTACCTTGTTCATCTTCACTCTATCCGGCAATCAGCTGATTGGCTGAAGAGACCTCGAACCCGGTACCTCGTTCACCTTCACTCTATCCGGCAATCAGCTGATTGGCTGGAGAGACCTCGAACCCGGTACCTTGTTCACCTCCAGTCTATCCAACAATCAGCTGATTGGCTGGAGAGACCTCGAACCCGGTACCTTGTTCACCTTCACTCGATCCGACAATCAGCTGATTGGCTGGAGAGACCTCGAACCCGGTACCTTGTTCACCTTCACTCTATCCGGCAATCAGCTGATTGGCTGGAGAGACCTCGAACCCTGTACCTTGTTCACCTTCACTCTATCCAACGATCAGCTGATTGGCTGAAGAGACCTCGAACCCGGTACCTCGTTCACCTTCACTCTATCCGGCAATCAGCTGATTGGCTGGAGAGACCTGGAACCCGGTACCTTCTTCACCTTCACTCCATCCCACAATCAGCTGATTGGCTGGAGAGACCTCGAACCCGGTACCTTGTTCACCTTCACTCTATCCGGCAATCAGCTGATTGGCTGAAGAGACCTCGAACCCGGTACCTTGTTCACCTTCACTCGATCCGACAATCAAGTGATTGGCTGGAGAGACCTCGAACCCGGTACCTTGTTCACCTTCACTCTATCCGGCAATCAGCTGATTGGCTGGAGAGACCTCGAACCCGGTACTATGTTCACCTTCACTCGATCCGACAATCAGCTGATTGGCTGGAGAGACCTCGAACCAGGTACCTTGTTCACCTTCACTCTATCCGGCAATCAGCTGATTGGCTGGAGAGACCTCGAACCCGGTACCTTGTTCACCTTCACTCGATCCGACAATCAGCTGATTGGCTGGAGAGACCTCGAACCCGGTACCTTGTTCACCTTCACTCGATCCGACAATCAGCTGATTGGCTGAAGAGACCTCGGACCCGGTACCTTGTTCACCTTCACTCAATCCAACAATCAGCTGATTGGCTGAAGAGACCTCGAACCCGGTACCTTGTTCACCTTCACTCTATCCGACAATCAGCTGATTGGCTGGAGAGACCTCGAACCCGGTACCTTGTTCACCTTCACTCTATCCGGCAATCAGCTGATTGGCTGGAGAGACCTCGAACCCGGTACCTTGTTCACCTTCACTCTATCCAACAATCAGCTGATTGGCTGGAGAGACCTCGAACCCGGTACCTTGTTCACCTTCACTCTATCCAACAATCAGCTGATTGGCTGGAGAGACCCCGAACCCAGTACCTTGTTCACCTTTACTCTATCCGGCAATCAGCTGATTGGCTGGAGAGACCTCGAACCCAGTACCTTGTTCACCTTCACTCTATCCAACAATCAGCTGATTGGCTGAAGAGACCTCGAACCCGGTACATTGTTCACCTCCACTCTATCCAACAATCAGCTGATTGGCTGGAGAGACCTCGAACCCAGTACCTTGTTCACCTTCACTCTATCCAACACTCAGCTGATTGGCTGGAGACACCTCGAACCCAGTACCTTGTTCACCTTCACTCTATCCAACAATCAGCTGATTGGCTGGAGAGACCTTGAACCCGGTACCTTGTCCACCTTCACTCTATCCGGCAATCAGCTGATTGGCTGGAGAGACCTCGAACCCGGTACCTTGTTCACCTTCACTCTATCCAACAATCAGCTGATTGGCTGGAGAGACCTCGAACCCGGTACCTTGTTCACCTTCACTCTATCCAACAATCAGCTGATTGGCTGGAGAGACCCCGAACCCAGTACCTTGTTCACCTTTACTCTATCCGGCAATCAGCTGATTGGCTGGAGAGACCTCGAACCCAGTACCTTGTTCACCTTCACTCTATCCAACAATCAGCTGATTGGCTGAAGAGACCTCGAACCCGGTACATTGTTCACCTCCACTCTATCCAACAATCAGCTGATTGGCTGGAGAGACCTCGAACCCAGTACCTTGTTCACCTTCACTCTATCCAACACTCAGCTGATTGGCTGGAGACACCTCGAACCCAGTACCTTGTTCACTTTCACTCTATCCAACAATCAGCTGATTGGCTGGAGAGACCTTGAACCCGGTACCTTGTTCACCTTCACTCTATCCAACAATCAGCTGATTGGCTGGAGAGACCTCGAACTCAGTACCTTGTTTACCTTCACTCTATCCAACAATCAGCTGATTGGCTGGAGAGACCTCGAACCCGGTAACTTGTTCACCTTCACTCTATCCAACAATCAGCTGATTGGCTGGAGAGACCTCGAACCCAGTACCTTGTTCACCTTCACTCTATCCAACACTCAGCTGATTGGCTGGAGAGACCTCGAACCCGGTACATTGTTCACCTTCACTCTATCTAACATTCAGCTGATTGGCTGGAGAGACCTCGAACCCGGTACCTTGTTCACCTTCACTCGATCCGACAATCAGCTGATTGGCTGGAGAGACCTCGAACCCGGTACCTTGTTCACCTTCACTCTATCCGGCAATCAGCTGATTGGCTGGATAGACCTCGGACCCGGTACCTCGTTCACCTTCACTCTATCCGGCAATCAGCTGATTGGCTGGAGAGACCTCGAACCCGGTACCTTCTTCACCTTCACTCCATCCCACAATCAGCTGATTGGCTGGAGAGACCTCGAACCCGGTACCTTGTTCACCTTCACTCTATCCGGCAATCAGCTGATTGGCTGAAGAGACCTCGAACCCGGTACCTTGTTCACCTTCAAACGATCCGACAATCAAGTGATTGGCTGGAGAGACCTCGAACCCGGTACCTTGTTCACCTTCACTCTATCCGGCAATCAGCTGATTGGCTGGAGAGACCTCGAACCCGGTACTATGTTCACCTTCACTCGATCCGACAATCAGCTGATTGGCTGGAGAGACCTCGAACCAGGTACCTTGTTCACCTTCACTCTATCCGGCAATCAGCTGATTGGCTGGAGAGACCTCGAACCCGGTACCTTGTTCACCTTCACTCGATCCGACAATCAGCTGATTGGCTGGAGAGACCTCGAACCCGGTACCTTGTTCACCTTCACTCGATCCGACAATCAGCTGATTGGCTGGAGAGACCTCGGACCCGGTACCTTGTTCACCTTCACTCAATCCAACAATCAGCTGATTGGCTGAAGAGACCTCGAACCCGGTACCTTGTTCACCTTCACTCTATCCGGCAATCAGCTGATTGGCTGAAGAGACCTCGAACCCGGTACCTTGTTCACCTTCACTCTATCCGGCAATCAGCTGATTGGCTGGAGAGACCTCGAACCCGGTACCTTGTTCACCTTCACTCTATCCGGCAATCAGCTGATTGGCTGGATAGACCTCGGACCCGGTACCTTGTTCACCCTCACTCAATCCAACAATCAGCTGATTGGCTGAAGAGACCTCGAACCCGGTACCTTGTTCACCTTCACTCAATCCAACAATCAGCTGATTGGCTGGAGAGACCTCGAACCCGGTACCTTGTTCACCTTCACTCTATCCGGCAATCAGCTGATTGGCTGGAGAGACCTCGAACCCGGTACCTTGTTCACCTCCACTCTATCCAACAATCAGCTGATTGGCTGGAGAGACCTCGAACCCGGTACCTTGTTCACCTTCACTCTATCCAACAATCAGCTGATTGGCTGGAGAGACCTCGAACCCAGTACCTTGTTCACCTTCACTCTATCCAACACTCAGCTGATTGGCTGGAGAGACCTCGAACCCGGTACATTGTTCACCTTCACTCTATCTAACATTCAGCTGATTGGCTGGAGAGACCTCGAACCCGGTACCTTGTTCACCTTCACTCGATCCGACAATCAGCTGATTGGCTGGAGAGACCTCGAACCCGGTACCTTGTTCACCTTCACTCTATCCGGCAATCAGCTGATTGGCTGGATAGACCTCGGACCCGGTACCTCGTTCACCTTCACTCTATCCGGCAATCAGCTGATTGGCTGGAGAGACCTCGAACCCGGTACCTTCTTCACCTTCACTCCATCCCACAATCAGCTGATTGGCTGGAGAGACCTCGAACCCGGTACCTTGTTCACCTTCACTCTATCCGGCAATCAGCTGATTGGCTGAAGAGACCTCGAACCCGGTACCTTGTTCACCTTCAAACGATCCGACAATCAAGTGATTGGCTGGAGAGACCTCGAACCCGGTACCTTGTTCACCTTCACTCTATCCGGCAATCAGCTGATTGGCTGGAGAGACCTCGAACCCGGTACTATGTTCACCTTCACTCGATCCGACAATCAGCTGATTGGCTGGAGAGACCTCGAACCAGGTACCTTGTTCACCTTCACTCTATCCGGCAATCAGCTGATTGGCTGGAGAGACCTCGAACCCGGTACCTTGTTCACCTTCACTCGATCCGACAATCAGCTGATTGGCTGGAGAGACCTCGAACCCGGTACCTTGTTCACCTTCACTCGATCCGACAATCAGCTGATTGGCTGGAGAGACCTCGGACCCGGTACCTTGTTCACCTTCACTCAATCCAACAATCAGCTGATTGGCTGAAGAGACCTCGAACCCGGTACCTTGTTCACCTTCACTCTATCCGGCAATCAGCTGATTGGCTGAAGAGACCTCGAACCCGGTACCTTGTTCACCTTCACTCTATCCGGCAATCAGCTGATTGGCTGGAGAGACCTCGAACCCGGTACCTTGTTCACCTTCACTCTATCCGGCAATCAGCTGATTGGCTGGATAGACCTCGGACCCGGTACCTTGTTCACCTTCACTCAATCCAACAATCAGCTGATTGGCTGAAGAGACCTCGAACCCGGTACCTTGTTCACCTTCACTCAATCCAACAATCAGCTGATTGGCTGGAGAGACCTCGAACCCGGTACCTTGTTCACCTTCACTCTATCCGGCAATCAGCTGATTGGCTGGAGAGACCTCGAACCCGGTACCTTGTTCACCTCCACTCTATCCAACAATCAGCTGATTGGCTGGAGAGACCTCGAACCCGGTACCTTGTTCACCTTCACTCTATCCAACAATCAGCTGATTGGCTGGAGAGACCTCGAATCCGGTACCTTGTTCACCTTCATTCCATCCAACAATCAGCTGATTGGCTGGAGAGACCTCGAACCCGGTACCTTGTTCACCTTCACTCTATCCAACAATCAGCTGATTGGCTGGAGAGACCTCGAACCCAGTACCTTGTTCACCTTCACTCAATCCAACAATCAGCTGATTGGCTGAAGAGACCTCGAATTCGGTACCTTGTTCACCTTCACTCTATCCAACAATCAGCTGATTGGCTGGAGAGACCTCGAACCCGGTACCTTGTTCACCTTCACTCTATCCAACAATCAGCTGATTGGCTGGAGAGACCTCGGACCCGGTACCTTGTTCACCTTCACTCCATCCAACAATCAGCTGATTGGCTGGAGAGACCTCGAACCCGGTACCTTGTTCACCTTCACTCCATCCAACAATCAGTTGATTGGCTGGATAGACCTCGAACCCGGTACCTTGTTCACCTTCACTCCATCCAACAATCAGCTGATTGGCTGGAGAGACCTCGAACCCGGTACCTTGTTCACCTTCACTCCATCCAACAATCAGTTGATTGGCTGGATAGACCTCGAACCCGGTACCTTGTTTACCTTCACTCCATCTAACAATCAGCTGATTGGCTTGAGAGACCTCGAACCCGGTACCTTGTTCACAATCACTCTATCCAACAATCAGCTGATTGGCTGGAGAGACCTCGAACCCGGTACCTTGTTCACCTTCACTCTATCCAACAATCAGCTGATTGGCTGGAGAGACCTCGAACCCGGTACCTTGTTCACCTTCACTCTATCCAACAATCAGCTGATTGACTGGAGAGACCTCGAACCCAGTACCTTGTTCACCTTCACTCTATCCGGCAATGAGCTGATTGGCTGGAGAGACCTCGAACCCGGTACCTTGTTCACCTTCACTCTATCCGGCAATCAGCTGATTGGCTGGAGAGACCTCGAACCCGGTACCTTGTTCACCTTCACTCTATCCAACAATCAGCTGATTGGCTGGAGAGACCTCGAACCCGGTACCTTGTTCACCTTCACTCTATCCAACAATCAGCTGATTGGCTGGAGAGACCCCGAACCCAGTACCTTGTTCACCTTTACTCTATCCGGCAATCAGCTGATTGGCTGGAGAGACCTCGAACCATGTACCTTGTTCACCTTCACTCTATCCAACAATCAGCTGATTGGCTGAAGAGACCTCGAACCCGGTACATTGTTCACCTCCACTCTATCCAACAATCAGCTGATTGGCTGGAGAGACCTCGAACCCAGTACCTTGTTCACCTTCACTCTATCCAACACTCAGCTGATTGGCTGGAGACACCTCGAACCCAGTACCTTGTTCACCTTCACTCTATCCAGCAATCAGCTGATTGGCTGGAGAGACCTCGAACCCGGTACCTTGTTCACCTTCACTCTATCCAACAATCAGCTGATTGGCTGGAGAGACCTCGAACTCAGTACCTTGTTTACCTTCACTCTATCCAACAATCAGCTGATTGGCTGGAGAGACCTCGAACCCGGTACCTTGTTCACCTTCACTCTATCCAACAATCAGCTGATTGGCTGGAGAGACCTCGAACCCAGTACTTTGTTCACCTTCACTCTATCCAACACTCAGCTGATTGGCTGGAGAGACCTCGAACCCGGTACATTGTTCACCTTCACTCTATCCAACATTCAGCTGATTGGCTGGAGAGACCTCGAACCCGGTACCTTGTTCACCTTCACTCTATCCAACAATCAGCTGATTGGCTGGAGAGACCTCGAACCCGGTACCTTGTTTACCTTCACTCTATCCGGCAATCAGCTGATTGGCTGGAGAGACCTCGAACCCGGTACCTTGTTCACCTTCACTCTATCCGACACTCAGCTGATTGGCTGGAGAGACCTCGAACCCAGTACCTTGTTCACCTTCACTCTATCCGACAATCAGCTGATTGGCTGGAGAGACCTCGAACCCGGTACTTTGTTCACCTTCACTCTATCCAACAATCAGCTGATTGGCTGGAGAGACATCGAACCCGGTACCTTGTTTACCTTCACTCTATTCGGCAATCAGCTGATTGGCTGGAGAGACCTCGAACCCGGTACCTTGTTCACCTTCACTCTATCCGGCAATCAGCTGATTGGCTGGAGAGACCTCGAACCCGGTACCTCGTTCACCTTCACTCTATCCAACAATCAGCTGATTGGCTGGAGAGACCTCGAACCCGGTACCTTCTTCACCTTCACTCCATCCCACAATCAGCTGATTGGCTGGAGAGACCTCGAACCCGGTACCTTGTTCACCTTCACTCTATCCGGCAATCAGCTGATTGGCTGAAGAGACCTCGAACCCGGTACCTTGTTCACCTTCAAACGATCCGACAATCAAGTGATTGGCTGGAGAGACCTCGAACCCGGTACCTTGTTCACCTTCACTCTATCCGGCAATCAGCTGATCGGCTGGAGAGACCTCGAACCCGGTACTATGTTCACCTTCACTCGATCCGACAATCAGCTGATTGGCTGGAGAGACCTCGAACCAGGTACCTTGTTCACCTTCACTCTATCCGGCAATCAGCTGATTGGCTGGAGAGACCTCGAACCCGGTACCTTGTTCACCTTCACTCGATCCGACAATCAGCTGATTGGCTGGAGAGACCTCGAACCCGGTACCTTGTTCACCTTCACTCGATCCGACAATCAGCTGATTGGCTGGAGAGACCTCGAACCCGGTACCTTGTTCACCTTCACTCTATCCGGCAATCAGCTGATTGGCTGAAGAGACCTCGAACCCAGTACCTTGTTCACCTTCACTCTATCCAACACTCAGCTGATTGGCTGGAGAGACCTCGAACCCAGTACCTTGTTCACCTTCACTCTATCCGGCAATCAGCTGATTGGCTGGAGAGACCTCGAACCCAGTACCTTGATCACCTTCACTCTGTGCAACACTCAGCTGATTGGCTGGAGAGACCTCGAACCCAGTACTTCGTTCACCTTCACTCTATGCAACACTCAGCTGATTGGCTGGAGAGACCTCGAACCCGGTACCTTGTTCACCTTCACTCTATCCAACAATCAGCTGATTGGCTGGAGAGACCTCGAACCCAGTACCTTGTTCACCTTCACTCTATGCAACACTCAGCTGATTGGCTGGAGAGACCTCGAACCCAGTACCTTGTTCACCTTCAATCTATCCGGCAATCAGCCGATTGGCTGGAGAGACCTCGAACCCAGTACCTTGTTCACCTTCACTCGATCCGACAATCAGCTGATTGGCTGGAGAGACCTCGAACCCGGTACCTTGTTCACCTCCACTCTATCCAACAATCAGCTGATTGGCAGGAGAGACCTTGAACCCAGTACCTTGTTCACCTTCACTCTACGCAACACTCAGCTGATTGGCTGGAGAGACCTCGAACCCGGTACCTTGTTCACCTTCACTCTATCCAACCATCAGCTGATTGGCAGGAGAGACCTCGAACCCAGTACCTTGTTCACCTTCACTCCATCCAACAATCAGCTGATTGGCTGGAGAGACCTCGAACCCGGTACCTTGTTCACCTTCACTCTATCCAACAATCAGCTGATTGGCTGGAGAGACCTCGAACCCGGTACCTTGTTCACCTTCACTCTATCCAACAATCAGCTGATTGGCTGGAGAGACCTCGAACCCAGTACCTTGTTCACCTTCACTCTATCCAACACTCAGCTGATTGGCTGGAGAGACCTCGAACCCGGTACCTTGTTCACCTTCACTCTATCCAACAATCAGCTGATTGGCTGGAGAGACCTCGAACCCGGTACCTTGTTCACCTTCACTCCATCCCACAATCAGCTGATTGGCTGAAGAGACCTCGAACCCGGTACCTTGTTCACCTTCACTCTATCCAACACTCAGCTGATTGGCTGGAGAGACCTCGAACCCGGTACCTTGTTCACCTTCACTCTATCCAACAATCAGCTGATTGGCTGGAGAGACCTCGAACCCGGTACCTTGTTCACCTTCACTCCATCCAACAATCAGCTGATTGGCTGGAGAGACCTCGAACCCGGTACCTTGTTCACCTTCACTCCATCCAACAATCAGTTGATTGGCTGGATAGACCTCGAACCAGGTACCTTGTTCACCTTCACTCCATCCAACAATCAGCTGATTGGCTGGAGAGACCTCGAACCCGGTACCTTGTTCACCTTCACTCCATCCAACAAACAGTTGATTGGCTGGATAGACCTCGAACCCGGTACCTTGTTCACCTTCACTCCATCTAACAATCAGCTGATTGGCTTGAGAGACCTCGAACCCGGTTATTGTTCACAATCACTCTATCCAACAATCAGCTGATTGGCTGGAGAGACCTCGAACCCGGTACCTTGTTCACCTTCACTCTATCCAACAATCAGCTGATTGGCTGGAGAGACCTCGAACCCAGTACCTTGTTCACCTTCACTCTATCCAACAATCAGCTGATTGGCTGGAGAGACCTCGAACCCAGTACCTTGTTCACCTTCACTCTATCCGGCAATGAGCTGATTGGCTGGAGAGACCTCGAACCCGGTACCTTGTTCACCTTCACTCTATCCGGCAATCAGCTGATTGGCTGGAAAGACCTCGAACCCGGTACATTGTTCACCTTCACTCTATCCAACAATCAGCTGATTGGCTGGAGAGACCTCGAACCCAGTACCTTGTTCACCTTCACTCTATCCAACACTCAGCTGATTGGCTGGAGACACCTCGAACCCAGTACCTTGTTCACCTTCACTCTATCCAACAATCAGCTGATTGGCTGGAGAGACCTTGAACCCGGTACCTTGTTCACCTTCACTCTATCCGGCAATCAGCTGATTGGCTGGAGAGACCTCGAACCCGGTACCTTGTTCACCTTCACTCTATCCAACAATCAGCTGATTGGCTGGAGAGACCTCGAACCCGGTACCTTGTTCACCTTCACTCTATCCAACAATCAGCTGATTGGCTGGAGAGACCCCGAACCCAGTACCTTGTTCACCTTTACTCTATCCGGCAATCAGCTGATTGGCTGGAGAGACCTCGAACCCAGTACCTTGTTCACCTTCACTCTATCCAACAATCAGCTGATTGGCTGAAGAGACCTCGAACCCGGTACATTGTTCACCTACACTCTATCCAACAATCAGCTGATTGGCTGGAGAGACCTCGAACCCAGTACCTTGTTCACCTTCACTCTATCCAACACTCAGCTGATTGGCTGGAGACACCTCGAACCCAGTACCTTGTTCACCTTCACTCTATCCAACAATCAGCTGATTGGCTGGAGAGACCTTGAACCCGGTACCTTGTTCACCTTCACTCTATCCAACAATCAGCTGATTGGCTGGAGAGACCTCGAACTCAGTACCTTGTTTACCTTCACTCTATCCAACAATCAGCTGATTGGCTGGAGAGACCTCGAACCCGGTACCTTGTTCACCTTCACTCTATCCAACAATCAGCTGATTGGCTGGAGAGACCTCGAACCCAGTACCTTGTTCACCTTCACTCTATCCAACACTCAGCTGATTGGCTGGAGAGACCTCGAACCCGGTACATTGTTCACCTTCACTCTATCCAACATTCAGCTGATTGGCTGGAGAGACCTCGAACCCGGTACCTTGTTCACCTTCACTCGATCCGACAATCAGCTGATTGGCTGGAGAGACCTCGAACCCGGTACCTTGTTCACCTTCACTCTATCCGGCAATCAGCTGATTGGCTGGATAGACCTCGGACCCGGAACCTCGTTCACCTTCACTCTATCCGGCAATCAGCTGATTGGCTGGAGAGACCTCGAACCCGGTACCTTGTTCACCTTCACTCTATCCAACAATCAGCTGATTGGCTGGAGAGACCTCGAACCCGGTACCTTGTTCACCTTCACTCTATCCGGCAATCAGCTGATTGGCTGAAGAGACCTCGAACCCGGTACCTTGTTCACCTTCAAACGATCCGACAATCAAGTGATTGGCTGGAGAGACCTCGAACCCGGTACCTTGTTCACCTTCACTCTATCCGGCAATCAGCTGATTGGCTGGAGAGACCTCGAACCCGGTACTATGTTCACCTTCACTCGATCCTACAATCAGCTGATTGGCTGGAGATACCTCGAACCAGGTACCTTGTTCACCTTCACTCTATCCGGCAATCAGCTGATTGGCTGGAGAAACCTCGAACCCGGTACCTTGTTCACCTTCACTCTATCCAACAATCAGCTGATTGGCTGGAGAGACCTCGAACCCGGTACCTTGTTCACCTTCACTCCATCCCACAATCAGCTGATTGGCTGAAGAGACCTCGAACCCGGTACCTTGTTCACCTTCACTCTATCCAACACTCAGCTGATTGGCTGGAGAGACCTCGAACCCGGTACCTTGTTCACCTTCACTCTATCCAACAATCAGCTGATTGGCTGGAGAGACCTCGAACCCGGTACCTTGTTCACCTTCACTCCATCCAACAATCAGCTGATTGGCTGGAGAGACCTCGAACCCGGTACCTTGTTCACCTTCACTCCATCCAACAATCAGTTGATTGGCTGGATAGACCTCGAACCAGGTACCTTGTTCACCTTCACTCCATCCAACAATCAGCTGATTGGCTGGAGAGACCTCGAACCCGGTACCTTGTTCACCTTCACTCCATCCAACAAACAGTTGATTGGCTGGATAGACCTCGAACCCGGTACCTTGTTCACCTTCACTCCATCTAACAATCAGCTGATTGGCTTGAGAGACCTCGAACCCGGTTATTGTTCACAATCACTCTATCCAACAATCAGCTGATTGGCTGGAGAGACCTCGAACCCGGTACCTTGTTCACCTCCACTCTATCCAACAATCAGCTGATTGGCTGGAGAGACCTCGAACCCAGTACCTTGTTCACCTTCACTCTATCCAACAATCAGCTGATTGGCTGGAGAGACCTCGAACCCAGTACCTTGTTCACCTTCACTCTATCCGGCAATGAGCTGATTGGCTGGAGAGACCTCGAACCCGGTACCTTGTTCACCTTCACTCTATCCGGCAATCAGCTGATTGGCTGGAAAGACCTCGAACCCGGTACATTGTTCACCTTCACTCTATCCAACAATCAGCTGATTGGCTGGAGAGACCTCGAACCCAGTACCTTGTTCACCTTCACTCTATCCAACACTCAGCTGATTGGCTGGAGACACCTCGAACCCAGTACCTTGTTCACCTTCACTCTATCCAACAATCAGCTGATTGGCTGGAGAGACCTTGAACCCGGTACCTTGTTCACCTTCACTCTATCCGGCAATCAGCTGATTGGCTGGAGAGACCTCGAACCCGGTACCTTGTTCACCTTCACTCTATCCAACAATCAGCTGATTGGCTGGAGAGACCTCGAACCCGGTACCTTGTTCACCTTCACTCTATCCAACAATCAGCTGATTGGCTGGAGAGACCCCGAACCCAGTACCTTGTTCACCTTTACTCTATCCGGCAATCAGCTGATTGGCTGGAGAGACCTCGAACCCAGTACCTTGTTCACCTTCACTCTATCCAACAATCAGCTGATTGGCTGAAGAGACCTCGAACCCGGTACATTGTTCACCTCCACTCTATCCAACAATCAGCTGATTGGCTGGAGAGACCTCGAACCCAGTACCTTGTTCACCTTCACTCTATCCAACACTCAGCTGATTGGCTGGAGACACCTCGAACCCAGTACCTTGTTCACCTTCACTCTATCCAACAATCAGCTGATTGGCTGGAGAGACCTTGAACCCGGTACCTTGTTCACCTTCACTCTATCCAACAATCAGCTGATTGGCTGGAGAGACCTCGAACTCAGTACCTTGTTTACCTTCACTCTATCCAACAATCAGCTGATTGGCTGGAGAGACCTCGAACCCGGTACCTTGTTCACCTTCACTCTATCCAACAATCAGCTGATTGGCTGGAGAGACCTCGAACCCAGTACCTTGTTCACCTTCACTCTATCCAACACTCAGCTGATTGGCTGGAGAGACCTCGAACCCGGTACATTGTTCACCTTCACTCTATCCAACATTCAGCTGATTGGCTGGAGAGACCTCGAACCCGGTACCTTGTTCACCTTCACTCGATCCGACAATCAGCTGATTGGCTGGAGAGACCTCGAACCCGGTACCTTGTTCACCTTCACTCTATCCGGCAATCAGCTGATTGGCTGGATAGACCTCGGACCCGGAACCTCGTTCACCTTCACTCTATCCGGCAATCAGCTGATTGGCTGGAGAGACCTCGAACCCGGTACCTTGTTCACCTTCACTCTATCCAACAATCAGCTGATTGGCTGGAGAGACCTCGAACCCGGTACCTTGTTCACCTTCACTCTATCCGGCAATCAGCTGATTGGCTGAAGAGACCTCGAACCCGGTACCTTGTTCACCTTCAAACGATCCGACAATCAAGTGATTGGCTGGAGAGACCTCGAACCCGGTACCTTGTTCACCTTCACTCTATCCGGCAATCAGCTGATTGGCTGGAGAGACCTCGAACCCGGTACTATGTTCACCTTCACTCGATCCTACAATCAGCTGATTGGCTGGAGATACCTCGAACCAGGTACCTTGTTCACCTTCACTCTATCCGGCAATCAGCTGATTGGCTGGAGAGACCTCGAACCCGGTACCTTGTTCACCTTCACTCTATCCGGCAATCAGCTGATTGGCTGGAGAGACCTCGAACCCGGTACCTTGTTCACCTTCACTCTATCCGGCAATCAGCTGATTGGCTGGATAGACCTCGGACCCGGTACCTTGTTCACCTTCACTCAATCCAACAATCAGCTGATTGGCTGAAGAGACCTCGAATCCGGTACCTTGTTCACCTTCACTCAATCCAACAATCAGCTGATTGGCTGGAGAGACCTCGAACCCGGTACCTTGTTCACCTTCACTCTATCCGGCAATCAGCTGATTGGCTGGAGAGACCTCGAACCCGGTACCTTGTTCACCTCCACTCTATCCAACAATCAGCTGATTGGCTGGAGAGACCTCGAACCCGGTACCTTGTTCACCTTCACTCTATCCAACAATCAGCTGATTGGCTGGAGAGACCTCGAATCCGGTACCTTGTTCACCTTCATTCCATCCAACAATCAGCTGATTGGCTGGAGAGACCTCGAACCCGGTACCTTGTTCACCTTCACTCTATCCAACAATCAGCTGATTGGCTTGAGAGACCTCGAACCCAGTACCTTGTTCACCTTCACTCAATCCAACAATCAGCTGATTGGCTGAAGAGACCTCGAATTCGGTACCTTGTTCACCATCACTCTATCCAACAATCAGCTGATTGGCTGGAGAGACCTCGAACCCGGTACCTTGTTCACCTTCACTCTATCCAACAATCAGCTGATTGGCTGGAGAGACCTCGGACCCGGTACGTTGTTCACCTTCACTCCATCCAACAATCAGCTGATTGGCTGGAGAGACCTCGAACCCGGTACCTTGTTCACCTTCACTCCATCCAACAATCAGTTGATTGGCTGGATAGACCTCGAACCCGGTACCTTGTTCACCTTCACTCCATCCAACAATCAGCTGATTGGCTGGAGAGACCTCGAACCCGGTACCTTGTTCACCTTCACTCCATCCAACAATCAGTTGATTGGCTGGATAGACCTCGAACCCGGTACCTTGTTTACCTTCACTCCATCTAACACTCAGCTGATTGGCTGGAGAGACCTCGAACCCGGTACCTTGTTCACCTTCACTCTATCCAACAATCAGCTGATTGGCTGGAGAGACCTCGAACCCGGTACCTTGTTCACCTTCACTCTATCCAACAATCAGCTGATTGGCTGGAGAGACCTCGAACCCAGTACCTTGTTCACCTTCACTCTATCCAACACTCAGCTGATTGGCTGGAGAGACCTCGAACCCGGTACATTGTTCACCTTCACTCTATCCAACATTCAGCTGATTGGCTGGAGAGACCTCGAACCCGGTACCTTGTTCACCTTCACTCGATCCGACAATCAGCTGATTGGCTGGAGAGACCTCGAACCCGGTACCTTGTTCACCTTCACTCTATCCGGCAATCAGCTGATTGGCTGGATAGACCTCGGACCCGGTACCTCGTTCACCTTCACTCTATCCGGCAATCAGCTGATTGGCTGGAGAGACCTCGAACCCGGTACCTTGTTCACCTTCACTCTATCCAACAATCAGCTGATTGGCTGGAGAGACCTCGAACCCGGTACCTTGTTCACCTTCACTCTATCCGGCAATCAGCTGATTGGCTGAAGAGACCTCGAACCCGGTACCTTGTTCACCTTCAAACGATCCGACAATCAAGTGATTGGCTGGAGAGACCTCGAACCCGGTACCTTGTTCACCTTCACTCTATCCGGCAATCAGCTGATTGGCTGGAGAGACCTCGAACCCGGTACTATGTTCACCTTCACTCGATCCGACAATCAGCTGATTGGCTGGAGAGACCTCGAACCAGGTACCTTGTTCACCTTCACTCTATCCGGCAATCAGCTGATTGGCTGGAGAGACCTCGAACCCGGTACCTTGTTCACCTTCACTCGATCCGACAATCAGCTGATTGGCTGGAGAGACCTCGAACCCGGTACCTTGTTCACCTTCACTCGATCCGACAATCAGCTGATTGGCTGGAGAGACCTCGGACCCGGTACCTTGTTCACCTTCACTCAATCCAACAATCAGCTGATTGGCTGAAGAGACCTCGAACCCGGTACCTTGTTCACCTTCACTCTATCCGGCAATCAGCTGATTGGCTGAAGAGACCTCGAACCCGGTACCTTGTTCACCTTCACTCTATCCGGCAATCAGCTGATTGGCTGGAGAGACCTCGAACCCGGTACCTTGTTCACCTTCACTCTATCCGGCAATCAGCTGATTGGCTGGATAGACCTCGGACCCGGTACCTTGTTCACCTTCACTCAATCCAACAATCAGCTGATTGGCTGAAGAGACCTCGAACCCGGTACCTTGTTCACCTTCACTCAATCCAACAATCAGCTGATTGGCTGGAGAGACCTCGAACCCGGTACCTTGTTCACCTTCACTCTATCCGGCAATCAGCTGATTGGCTGGAGAGACCTCGAACCCGGTACCTTGTTCACCTCCACTCTATCCAACAATCAGCTGATTGGCTGGAGAGACCTCGAACCCGGTACCTTGTTCACCTTCACTCTATCCAACAATCAGCTGATTGGCTGGAGAGACCTCGAATCCGGTACCTTGTTCACCTTCATTCCATCCAACAATCAGCTGATTGGCTGGAGAGACCTCGAACCCGGTACCTTGTTCACCTTCACTCTATCCAACAATCAGCTGATTGGCTGGAGAGACCTCGAACCCAGTACCTTGTTCACCTTCACTCAATCCAACAATCAGCTGATTGGCTGAAGAGACCTCGAATTCGGTACCTTGTTCACCATCACTCTATCCAACAATCAGCTGATTGGCTGGAGAGACCTCGAACCCGGTACCTTGTTCACCTTCACTCTATCCAACAATCAGCTGATTGGCTGGAGAGACCTCGGACCCGGTACGTTGTTCACCTTCACTCCATCCAACAATCAGCTGATTGGCTGGAGAGACCTCGAACCCGGTACCTTGTTCACCTTCACTCCATCCAACAATCAGTTGATTGGCTGGATAGACCTCGAACCCGGTACCTTGTTCACCTTCACTCCATCCAACAATCAGCTGATTGGCTGGAGAGACCTCGAACCCGGTACCTTGTTCACCTTCACTCCATCCAACAATCAGTTGATTGGCTGGATAGACCTCGAACCCGGTACCTTGTTTACCTTCACTCCATCTAACAATCAGCTGATTGGCTTGAGAGACCTCGAACCCGGTACCTTGTTCACCTTCACTCTATCCGGCAATCAGCTGATTGGCTGGAGAGACCTCGAACCCGGTACCTTGTTCACCTTCACTCTATCCAACAATCAGCTGATTGGCTGGAGAGACCTCGAACCCGGTACCTTGTTCACCTTCACTCTATCCAACAATCAGCTGATTGGCTGGAGAGACCCCGAACCCAGTACCTTGTTCACCTTTACTCTATCCGGCAATCAGCTGATTGGCTGGAGAGACCTCGAACCCAGTACCTTGTTCACCTTCACTCTATCCAACAATCAGCTGATTGGCTGAAGAGACCTCGAACCCGGTACATTGTTCACCTCCACTCTATCCAACAATCAGCTGATTGGCTGGAGAGACCTCGAACCCAGTACCTTGTTCACCTTCACTCTATCCAACAATCAGCTGATTGGCTGGAGAGACCTCGAACCCAGTACCTTGTTCACCTTCACTCTATCCAACACTCAGCTGATTGGCTGGAGACACCTCGAACCCAGTACCTTGTTCACCTTCACTCTATCCAGCAATCAGCTGATTGGCTGGAGAGACCTTGAACCCGGTACCTTGTTCACCTTCACTCTATCCAACAATCAGCTGATTGGCTGGAGAGACCTCGAACTCAGTACCTTGTTTACCTTCACTCTATCCAACAATCAGCTGATTGGCTGGAGAGACCTCGAACCCGGTACCTTGTTCACCTTCACTCTATCCAACAATCAGCTGATTGGCTGGAGAGACCTCGAACCCAGTACCTTGTTCACCTTCACTCTATCCAACACTCAGCTGATTGGCTGGAGAGACCTCGAACCCGGTACATTGTTCACCTTCACTCTATCCAACATTCAGCTGATTGGCTGGAGAGACCTCGAACCCGGTACCTTGTTCACCTTCACTCTATCCAACAATCAGCTGATTGGCTGGAGAGACCTCGAACCCGGTACCTTGTTTACCTTCACTCTATCCGGCAATCAGCTGATTGGCTGGAGAGACCTCGAACCCGGTACCTTGTTCACCTTCACTCTATCCGACACTCAGCTGATTGGCTGGAGAGACCTCGAACCCAGTACCTTGTTCACCTTCACTCTATCCGACAATCAGCTGATTGGCTGGAGAGACCTCGAACCCGGTACTTTGTTCACCTTCACTCTATCCAACAATCAGCTGATTGGCTGGAGAGACATCGAACCCGGTACCTTGTTTACCTTCACTCTATTCGGCAATCAGCTGATTGGCTGGAGAGACCTCGAACCCGGTACCTTGTTCACCTTCACTCTATCCGGCAATCAGCTGATTGGCTGGAGAGACCTCGAACCCGGTACCTTGTTCACCTTCACTCTATCCAACAATCAGCTGACTGGCTGGAGAGACCTCGAACCCGGTACCTTGTTCACCTTCAGTCTATCCGGCAATCAGCTGATTGGCTGGAGAGACCTCGAACCCGGTACCTTGTTCACCTTCACTCTATCCAACAATCAGCTGATTGGCTGGAGAGACCTCGAACCCGGTACCTTGTTCACGTTCAGTCTATCCGGCAATCAGCTGATTGGCTGGAGAGACCTCGAACCCGGTACCTTGTTCACCTTCACTCTATGCAACACTCAGCTGATTGGCTGGAGAGACCTCGAACCCAGTACCTTGTTCACCTTCACTCTATCCAACAATCAGCTGATTGGCTGGAGAGACCTCGAACCCGGTACCTTGTTCACCTTCAGTCTATCCGGCAATCAGCTGATTGGCTGGAGAGACCTCGAACCCGGTACCTTGTTCACCTTCACTCTATGCAACACTCAGCTGATTGGCTGGAGAGACCTCGAACCCAGTACCTTGTTCACCTTCACTCTATCCAACAATCAGCTGATTGGCTGGAGAGACCTCGAACCCAGTACCTTGTTCACCTTCACTCTATCCGGCAATCAGCTGATTGGCTGGAGAGACCTCGAACCCAGTACCTTGTTCACCTTCACTCTATCCAACACTCAGCTGATTGGCTGGAGAGACCTCGAACCCAGTACCTTGTTCACCTTCACTCTATCCGGCAATCAGCTGATTGGCTGGAGAGACCTCGAACTCAGTACCTTGATCACCTTCACTCTGTGCAACACTCAGCTGATTGGCTGGAGAGACCTCGAACCCAGTACTTCGTTCACCTTCACTCTATGCAACACTCAGCTGATTGGCTGGAGAGACCTCGAACCCGGTACCTTGTTCACCTTCACTCTATCCAACAATCAGCTGATTGGCTGGAGAGACCTCGAACCCAGTACCTTGTTCACCTTCACTCTATGCAACACTCAGCTGATTGGCTGGAGAGACCTCGAACCCAGTACCTTGTTCACCTTCAATCTATCCGGCAATCAGCCGATTGGCTGGAGAGACCTCGAACCCAGTACCTTGTTCACCTTCACTCGATCCGACAATCAGCTGATTGGCTGGAGAGACCTCGAACCCGGTACCTTGTTCACCTCCACTCTATCCAACAATCAGCTGATTGGCAGGAGAGACCTTGAACCCAGTACCTTGTTCACCTTCACTCTACGCAACACTCAGCTGATTGGCTGGAGAGACCTCGAACCCGGTACCTTGTTCACCTTCACTCTATCCAACCATCAGCTGATTGGCAGGAGAGACCTCGAACCCAGTACCTTCTTCACCTTCACTCCATCCAACAATCAGCTGATTGGCTGGAGAGACCTCGAACCCGGTACCTTGTTCACCTTCACTCTATCCAACAATCAGCTGATTGGCTGGAGAGACCTCGAACCCGGTACCTTGTTCACCTTCACTCTATCCAACAATCAGCTGATTGGCTGGAGAGACCTTGAACCCAGTACCTTGTTCACCTTCACTCTATCCAACACTCAGCTGATTGGCTGGAGAGACCTCGAACCCGGTACCTTGTTCACCTTCACTCTATCCAACAATCAGCTGATTGGCTGGAGAGACCTCGAACACGGTACCTTGTTCACCTTCACTCCATCCCACAATCAGCTGATTGGCTGAAGAGACCTCGAACCCGGTACCTTGTTCACCTTCACTCTATCCAACACTCAGCTGATTGGCTGGAGAGACCTCGAACCCGGTACCTTGTTCACCTTCACTCTATCCAACAATCAGCTGATTAGCTGGAGAGACCTCGAACCCGGTACCTTGTTCACCTTCACTCCATCCAACAATCAGCTGATTGGCTGGAGAGACCTCGAACCCGGTACCTTGTTCACCTTCACTCCATCCAACAATCAGTTGATTGGCTGGATAGACCTCGAACCCGGTACCTTGTTCACCTTCACTCCATCCAACAATCAGCTGATTGGCTGGAGAGACCTCGAACCCGGTACCTTGTTCACCTTCACTCCATCCAACAATCAGTTGATTGGCTGGATAGACCTCGAACCCGGTACCTTGTTTACCTTCACTCCATCTAACAATCAGCTGATTGGCTTGAGAGACCTCGAACCCGGTTATTGTTCACAATCACTCTATCCAACAATCAGCTGATTGGCTGGAGAGACCTCGAACCCGGTACCTTGTTCACCTTCACTCTATCCAACAATCAGCTGATTGGCTGGAGAGACCTCGAACCCAGTACCTTGTTCACCTTCACTCTATCCAACAATCAGCTGATTGGCTGGAGAGACCTCGAACCCAGTACCTTGTTCACCTTCACTCTATCCGGCAATGAGCTGATTGGCTGGAGAGACCTCGAACCCGGTACCTTGTTCACCTTCACTCTATCCGGCAATCAGCTGATTGGCTGGAGAGACCTCGAACCCGGTACCTTGTCCACCTTCACTCTATCCAACAATCAGCTGATTGGCTGGAGAGACCTCGAACCCGGTACCTTGTTCACCTTCACTCTATCCAACAATCAGCTGATTGGCTGGAGAGACCCCGAACCCAGTACCTTGTTCACCTTTACTCTTTCCGGCAATCAGCTGATTGGCTGGAGAGACCTCGAACCCAGTATCTTGTTCACCTTCACTCTATCCAACAATCAGCTGATTGGCTGAAGAGACCTCGAACCCGGTACATTGTTCACCTCCACTCTATCCAACAACAGCTGATTGGCTGGAGAGACCTCGAACCCAGTACCTTGTTCACCTTCACTCTATCCAACACTCAGCTGATTGGCTGGAGACACCTCGAACCCAGTACCTTGTTCACCTTCACTCTATCCAACAATCAGCTGATTGGCTGGAGAGACCCCGAACCCAGTACCTTGTTCACCTTCACTCTATCCAACAATCAGCTGATTGGCTGGAGAGACCTCGAACCCGGTACCTTGTTCACCTTCACTCTATCCAACACTCAGCTGATTGGCTGGAGAGAACTCGGACCCGGTACCTTGTTCACCTTCACTCTATCCAACACTCAGCTGATTGGCTGAAGAGACCTCGAACCCGGTACCTTGTTCACCTTCACTCTATCCAACACTCAGGTGATTGGCTGGAGAGAACTCGAACCCGGTACCTTGTTTACCTTCACTCTATCCGGCAATCAGCTGATTGGCTGGAGAGACCTCGAACCCGGTACCTTGTTCACCTTCACTCTATCCGGCAATCAGCTGATTGGCTGGAGAGACCTCGAACCCGGTACCTTGCTCACCTTCACTCTATCCAACAATCAGCTGATTGGCTGGAGAGACCTCGAACCCGGTACCTTGTTTACCTTCAGTCTATCCGGCAATCAGCTGATTGGCTGGAGAGACCTCGAACCCGGTACCTTGTTCACCTTCACTCTATCCAACAATCAGCTGATTGGCTGGAGAGACCTCGAACCCGGTACCTTGTTCACCTTCAGTCTATCCGGCAATCAGCTGATTGGCTGGAGAGACCTCGAACCCGGTACCTTGTTCACCTTCACTCTATGCAACACTCAGCTGATTGGCTGGAGAGACCTCGAACCCAGTACCTTGTTCACCTTCACTCTATCCAACACTCAGCTGATTGGCTGGAGAGACCTCGAACCCAGTACCTTGTTCACCTTCACTCTATCCGGCAATCTGCTGATTGGCTGGAGAGACCTCGAACCCAGTACCTTGTTCACCTTCACTCTGTGCAACACTCAGCTGATTGGCTGGAGAGACCTCGAACCCAGTACCTTGTTCACCTTCACTCTATGCAACACTCAGCTGATTGGCTGGAGAGACCTCGAACCCGGTACCTTGTTCACCTTCACTCTATCCAACAATCAGCTGATTGGCTGGAGAGACCTCGAACCCAGTACCTTGTTCACCTTCACTCTATGCAACACTCAGCTGATTGGCTGGAGAGACCTCGAACCCAGTACCTTGTTCACCTTCACTCTATCCGGCAATCAGCTGATTGGCTGGAGAGACCTCGAACCCAGTACCTTGTTCACCTTCACTCTATGCAACACTCAGCTGATTGGCTGGAGAGACCTCGAACCCGGTACCTTGTTCACCTTCACTCTATCCAACAATCAGCTGATTGGCAGGAGAGACCTTGAACCCAGTACCTTGTTCACCTTCACTCCATCCAACAATCAGCTGATTGGCTGGAGAGACCTCGAACCCGGTACCTTGTTCACCTTCACTCCATCCAACAATCAGCTGATTGGCAGGAGAGACCTCGAACCCAGTACCTTGTTCACCTTCACTCCATCCAACAATCAGCTGATTGGCTGGAGAGACCTCGAACCCGGTACCTTGTTTACCTTCACTCTATCCAACAATCAGCTGATTGGCTGGAGAGACCTCGAACCCGGTACCTTGTTCACCTTCACTCTATCCAACAATCAGCTGATTGGCTGGAGAGACCTCGAACCCAGTACCTTGTTCACCTTCACTCTATCCAACACTCAGCTGATTGGCTGGAGAGACCTCGAACCCGGTACCTTGTTCACCTTCACTCTATCCAACAATCAGCTGATTGGCTGGAGAGACCTCGAACCCGGTACCTTGTTCACCTTCACTCCATCCCACAATCAGCTGATTGGCTGAAGAGACCTCGAACCCGGTACCTTGTTCACCTTCACTCTATCCAACACTCAGCTGATTGGCTGGAGAGACCTCGAACCCAGTACCTTGTTCACCTTCACTCTATCCAACAATCAGCTGATTGGCTGGAGAGACCTTGAACCCGGTACCTTGTTCACCTTCACTCTATCCAACACTCAGCTGATTGGCTGGAGAGACCTCGAACCCAGTACCTTGTTCACCTTCACTCTATCCGGCAATCAGCTGATTGGCTGGAGAGACCTCGAACCCAGTACCTTGATCACCTTCACTCTGTGCAACACTCAGCTGATTGGCTGGAGAGACCTCGAACCCAGTACTTCGTTCACCTTCACTCTATGCAACACTCAGCTGATTGGCTGGAGAGACCTCGAACCCGGTACCTTGTTCACCTTCACTCTATCCAACAATCAGCTGATTGGCTGGAGAGACCTCGAACCCAGTACCTTGTTCACCTTCACTCTATGCAACACTCAGCTGATTGGCTGGAGAGACCTCGAACCCAGTACCTTGTTCACCTTCAATCTATCCGGCAATCAGCCGATTGGCTGGAGAGACCTCGAACCCAGTACCTTGTTCACCTTCACTCGATCCGACAATCAGCTGATTGGCTGGAGAGACCTCGAACCCGGTACCTTGTTCACCTCCACTCTATCCAACAATCAGCTGATTGGCAGGAGAGACCTTGAACCCAGTACCTTGTTCACCTTCACTCTACGCAACACTCAGCTGATTGGCTGGAGAGACCTCGAACCCGGTACCTTGTTCACCTTCACTCTATCCAACCATCAGCTGATTGGCAGGAGAGACCGCGAACCCAGTACCTTGTTCACCTTCACTCCATCCAACAATCAGCTGATTGGCTGGAGAGACCTCGAACCCGGTACCTTGTTCACCTTCACTCTATCCAACAATCAGCTGATTGGCTGGAGAGACCTCGAACCCGGTACCTTGTTCACCTTCACTCTATCCAACAATCAGCTGATTGGCTGGAGAGACCTTGAACCCAGTACCTTGTTCACCTTCACTCTATCCAACACTCAGCTGATTGGCTGGAGAGACCTCGAACCCGGTACCTTGTTCACCTTCACTCTATCCAACAATCAGCTGATTGGCTGGAGAGACCTCGAACCCGGTACCTTGTTCACCTTCACTCCATCCCACAATCAGCTGATTGGCTGAAGAGACCTCGAACCCGGTACCTTGTTCACCTTCACTCTATCCAACACTCAGCTGATTGGCTGGAGAGACCTCGAACCCGGTACCTTGTTCACCTTCACTCTATCCAACAATCAGCTGATTAGCTGGAGAGACCTCGAACCCGGTACCTTGTTCACCTTCACTCCATCCAACAATCAGCTGATTGGCTGGAGAGACCTCGAACCCGGTACCTTGTTCACCTTCACTCCATCCAACAATCAGTTGATTGGCTGGATAGACCTCGAACCCGGTACCTTGTTCACCTTCACTCCATCCAACAATCAGCTGATTGGCTGGAGAGACCTCGAACCCGGTACCTTGTTCACCTTCACTCCATCCAACAATCAGTTGATTGGCTGGATAGACCTCGAACCCGGTACCTTGTTTACCTTCACTCCATCTAACAATCAGCTGATTGGCTTGAGAGACCTCGAACCCGGTTATTGTTCACAATCACTCTATCCAACAATCAGCTGATTGGCTGGAGAGACCTCGAACCCGGTACCTTGTTCACCTTCACTCTATCCAACAATCAGCTGATTGGCTGGAGAGACCTCGAACCCAGTACCTTGTTCACCTTCACTCTATCCAACAATCAGCTGATTGGCTGGAGAGACCTCGAACCCAGTACCTTGTTCACCTTCACTCTATCCGGCAATGAGCTGATTGGCTGGAGAGACCTCGAACCCGGTACCTTGTTCACCTTCACTCTATCCGGCAATCAGCTGATTGGCTGGAGAGACCTCGAACCCGGTACCTTGTCCACCTTCACTTTATCCAACAATCAGCTGATTGGCTGGAGAGACCTCGAACCCGGTACCTTGTTCACCTTCACTCTATCCAACAATCAGCTGATTGGCTGGAGAGACCCCGAACCCAGTACCTTGTTCACCTTTACTCTTTCCGGCAATCAGCTGATTGGCTGGAGAGACCTCGAACCCAGTATCTTGTTCACCTTCACTCTATCCAACAATCAGCTGATTGGCTGAAGAGACCTCGAACCCGGTACATTGTTCACCTCCACTCTATCCAACAACAGCTGATTGGCTGGAGAGACCTCGAACCCAGTACCTTGTTCACCTTCACTCTATCCAACACTCAGCTGATTGGCTGGAGACACCTCGAACCCAGTACCTTGTTCACCTTCACTCTATCCAACAATCAGCTGATTGGCTGGAGAGACCCCGAACCCAGTACCTTGTTCACCTTCACTCTATCCAACAATCAGCTGATTGGCTGGAGAGACCTCGAACCCGGTACCTTGTTCACCTTCACTCTATCCAACACTCAGCTGATTGGCTGGAGAGAACTCGGACCCGGTACCTTGTTCACCTTCACTCTATCCAACACTCAGCTGATTGGCTGAAGAGACCTCGAACCCGGTACCTTGTTCACCTTCACTCTATCCAACACTCAGGTGATTGGCTGGAGAGAACTCGAACCCGGTACCTTGTTTACCTTCACTCTATCCGGCAATCAGCTGATTGGCTGGAGAGACCTCGAACCCGGTACCTTGTTCACCTTCACTCTATCCGGCAATCAGCTGATTGGCTGGAGAGACCTCGAACCCGGTACCTTGCTCACCTTCACTCTATCCAACAATCAGCTGATTGGCTGGAGAGACCTCGAACCCGGTACCTTGTTTACCTTCAGTCTATCCGGCAATCAGCTGATTGGCTGGAGAGACCTCGAACCCGGTACCTTGTTCACCTTCACTCTATCCAACAATCAGCTGATTGGCTGGAGAGACCTCGAACCCGGTACCTTGTTCACCTTCAGTCTATCCGGCAATCAGCTGATTGGCTGGAGAGACCTCGAACCCGGTACCTTGTTCACCTTCACTCTATGCAACACTCAGCTGATTGGCTGGAGAGACCTCGAACCCAGTACCTTGTTCACCTTCACTCTATCCAACACTCAGCTGATTGGCTGGAGAGACCTCGAACCCAGTACCTTGTTCACCTTCACTCTATCCGGCAATCTGCTGATTGGCTGGAGAGACCTCGAACCCAGTACCTTGTTCACCTTCACTCTGTGCAACACTCAGCTGATTGGCTGGAGAGACCTCGAACCCAGTACCTTGTTCACCTTCACTCTATGCAACACTCAGCTGATTGGCTGGAGAGACCTCGAACCCGGTACCTTGTTCACCTTCACTCTATCCAACAATCAGCTGATTGGCTGGAGAGACCTCGAACCCAGTACCTTGTTCACCTTCACTCTATGCAACACTCAGCTGATTGGCTGGAGAGACCTCGAACCCAGTACCTTGTTCACCTTCACTCTATCCGGCAATCAGCTGATTGGCTGGAGAGACCTCGAACCCAGTACCTTGTTCACCTTCACTCTATGCAACACTCAGCTGATTGGCTGGAGAGACCTCGAACCCGGTACCTTGTTCACCTTCACTCTATCCAACAATCAGCTGATTGGCAGGAGAGACCTTGAACCCAGTACCTTGTTCACCTTCACTCCATCCAACAATCAGCTGATTGGCTGGAGAGACCTCGAACCCGGTACCTTGTTCACCTTCACTCCATCCAACAATCAGCTGATTGGCAGGAGAGACCTCGAACCCAGTACCTTGTTCACCTTCACTCCATCCAACAATCAGCTGATTGGCTGGAGAGACCTCGAACCCGGTACCTTGTTCACCTTCACTCTATCCAACAATCAGCTGATTGGCTGGAGAGACCTCGAACCCGGTACCTTGTTCACCTTCACTCTATCCAACAATCAGCTGATTGGCTGGAGAGACCTCGAACCCAGTACCTTGTTCACCTTCACTCTATCCAACACTCAGCTGATTGGCTGGAGAGACCTCGAACCCGGTACCTTGTTCACCTTCACTCTATCCAACAATCAGCTGATTGGCTGGAGAGACCTCGAACCCGGTACCTTGTTCACCTTCACTCCATCCCACAATCAGCTGATTGGCTGAAGAGACCTCGAACCCGGTACCTTGTTCACCTTCACTCTATCCAACACTCAGCTGATTGGCTGGAGAGACCTCGAACCCAGTACCTTGTTCACCTTCACTCTATCCAACAATCAGCTGATTGGCTGGAGAGACCTCGAACCCGGTACCTTGTTCACCTTCACTCTATCCAACACTCAGCTGATTGGCTGGAGAGACCTCGAACCCGGTACCTTGTTCACCTTCACTCTATCCAACACTCAGCTGATTGGCTGGAGAGACCTCGAACCCGGTACCTCGTTCACCTTCACTCTATCCAACACTCAGCTGATTGGCTGGAGAGACCTCGAACCCGGTACATGTTCACCTTCACTCTATCCGGCAATCAGCTGATTGGCTGGAGAGACCTCGAACCCGGTACCTTGTTCACCTTCACTCTATCCGGCAATCAGCTGATTGGCTGGAAAGACCTTGAACCCGGTACCTTGTTCACCTTCACTCTATCCAACAATCAGCTGATTGGCTGGAGAGACCTCGAACCCGGTACCTTGTTAACCTTCACTCTATCCAACAATCAGCTGATTGGCTGGAGAGACCTCGAACCCGGGCCGCCAACAAGTAAGCATTCGAATAGATCAGCACAATTCTGAACAATCTCATGGAAATCTGGGATCTTCTTAGTTTGTTCTTATACTAGGAAAACGCGGGATGCGCGTTGTTAGACGAGCTTAGGGGTATAGAAATCTAGAATGAAAAATAATTTGTCAACCCAATCTACATCTACAGACCTTGGATCACTCCGAACGTTCAAAAACCTTACGAAAATCAGTTATGTCACGGCCTTCCTCTTCATTCATTTCAATCGTTTTGAATTAATTGGTGACACTTGTTGCTATAGATTTAATTGGTTCCCGTAATAGCCTAAATTGATGGGAAAATGCTTTATAAATGCGTTTTCTTCGTTATTTCTCATCCGATTGATGCGAAAAATCTCTCAAAATGTGCTTAATAGTTTCCCTTATATTCGGCGAAAATTTGAGAGGTCTTGAAAAATTTTGATTTTTCTAGTATTTTCCTCCGGGTTATTCTAATGGGGATTTTTGAAATTTCTAAAATTCATAAGAAAAAAAGTTACCACCCGATAATGCCACAAAACTATACAGATCTAAGTTAGATAAGGAACCATGACGAAAAAAAGTTTGAAGTTGATAGCTGTAGCCGTTTGACCTGTGGAGAACCGACAAAAAAACATAAAAAAAAAAAAAAAAAAAAAAAAAAAACATAAAAACGAACACAAATTTTTTTCAGTATGTCAAATTGAATCCTCGCTAAAGCTCGTCTAATAATTTTGTTCAATTTGACAGTTCAGTTCAGAATATTTGAAAATATACGACTAGAGACCGCAACCAGATAGATATATTAGGATTCGGGGAAATTATAATGAATAAAATATCCTCTTCATTTTGAATGATTGTACAAGATTGTTCGATAATATATGTGCAGTTACAATATACTAGGAAAACGCGGGATGCGCGTTGTTAGACGAGCTTAGGGGTATAGAAATCTAGAATGAAAAATAATTTGTCAACCCAATCTACATCTACAGACCTTGGATCACTCCAAACGTTCAAAAACCTTACGAGAATCAGTTATGTCACGGCCTTCCTCTTCATTCATCTCAATCGTTTCGAATTAATTGTTGACACTTGTTGCTATAGATTAAATTGGTTCCCGTAATAGCCTAAATTGATGGGAAAATGCTTTATAAATGCGTTTTCTTCGTTATTTCTCATACGATTGATGCGAAAAATCTCTCAAAATGTGCTTAATAGTTTCCTTTATATTCGTCGAAAATTTGAGAGGTCTTGAAAAATTTTGATTTTTCAAGTATTTTCCTCCGGGTTATTTTATGGGGATTTTTGAAATTTCTAAAATTCATAAAAAAAAAAGTTACCACCCGATAATGCCACAAAACTATACAGATCTAAGTTAGATGAGGAACCATGACGAAAAAAAGTTTGAAGTTGATAGCTGTAGCCGTTTGACCTGTGGAGAACCGACAAAAAAACATAAAAAAAAAAAAAAAAAAAAAAAAAAAAAAAACATAAAAACGAACACCAATTTTTTTCAGTATGTCAAATTGA
>CAXFZR010000039.1:0-47500 GCA_964007535.1 Brachyptera risi
ATCGCCGGCAAGAGAAACGCCTTGTAGCCGCCACGGCCAACACCTTTGCTGGGAAAATACATTTCCTGAAATAGCTCGACGGACGGTCAATAACTATATACTGGTCGTCACTAAGATAGTTTTCGCCGGACCTATCGACCGCGACGCCGCCGACCGACGTCGAAACGGCCGGCACCTTCCTTGCTGAACCTGACACCAGATCCCGTTTGGCGGGCACTTTTCTGATAGATCTCGACAAAATCTTTCCGAGTATAATTTTGTTCACCTCGTGAGAATCCGACGTTCTGATCGACCGCGACGCCGCCGACAAGGAGAACTCTTCGGCCGCCAGGCCAACACATGGTCGTCGCCCTCTAACCGGCGGTCCTTACCACGGCCGAACACGCCCCCTCGATATCAAACCAAGCGTCTCTGACCTTATGTCGATACACTTTCGATTCTAATTTTGTACGCGGTATACAGGTCAGGAAAAAATACCTGACAACGTGAAACTTTTTTTACACTTCTCTGTCATACCAGAATAGGTTGGGATTATTTTTCAGAAAAATGGGTCGGAATGTTTTGCCTGGAAAAAATCAGAAAGTTAGAGGAATCCTCATGAGAATAACACGGATGCAAATATTTGAACTGTGGAAAATCTTCAAAAGCTCTGAAATTTCCACTGAAGATGGAAAACATAATTACGAATATTTTCAGTAACTTTCACAACAATCGGATGAGAAATAACAAATACTATAAAAGATTATTAGATTTAATAATAAAAGTATACATTTTATTGAATATTGGGAGCAAATGGTTTTGCGAAGTGCCTATGCGACAGGTTGAAGCACTATGAATATCAACAAGTTGCAGGTGGTTTCTGAACGTTTAAAGTAATTCAAGGTCCGTAGATGTGGATTGAGCTGACAGAATATTTTTCATTGTAGATTTTCATACTTCTAAGCTCATCTCACAACGCGAGTCCCGCGTTTACCGAGTACTAAAACAAATGATACGATAGATAATTCTATATATTCGATTTTTCGCATCACTCTCAAGCAACTGATACCGCATGTGTGGCATCTCACCAGTTATCATTCAGTAAACTGAATGTTGACTCAGTCCGTAAAGAAGTAAACATCTCTCAGCTCGGTCATTCGACATCATCACGAAAGGAAAGTAGGCCTAAAACATAAAACGAACTTCTTACGCTTTTAACGATTCGGGATTTGAATTCCGGGCGTGACGCTTGGCGTGCGTCCGAAAAAAATGAACATCTAAAACTGTTTTCTCTCGGAAACTATCCGAGCACTAATTCTAGAACTTGAGGCATTGATTCTCAGTGCATAGCACCAATTATTTGCAGAGTTACAGAATTGGTTCTACATGTGGGGAAGGGCAGGGGGGAAAGGGGGGGGGGGGGGGCAGCGTAAGCTTGGGCCTCCTATATTTGATTTTGCTTTTTCTCTGAAACTAAACGCAGTACCAATTCTGGAACTTGGGGCACCAAATGTCAGGGCCTCACTAATTATTCGCAATGATTCAGAATTAGTGCCACATGTGGGAGGGAGAAGGAAGTGGGGGGGGGGGAGGGGGGAGGGGCAGGTCGACGGACCCAAACGTAGCATATTGCTTGTAAGATGGGCGAGATATCTGAATAAGATGTAATCAAAGTCCTTAAAGTAGTTCTACTCTTGCTACTTTATCGACTCCGGTATAATCGAAAATTTCACACACATCGACTCTTATGGAATATACTCCATTCGATGGATCAATGATGAATATCGAACCTAGAAGAAAGTCGATCCCAGCAATGGTTTTGCTATTGTTTCTATCTCTTCGTTGAATAAAATCAATTCATTGAACCATTTTCTTCGAAACGGCTGATTTGAATTGCCTGCAATACAATCCCTTGATAATGTGCCTCATCATTGTGATTTCATTCACGGAGAATTTAACATTTTTTTCAAGGAAATATATATTTTTTAAAATTTTCTGCTCAGCGAAATCTTGCGAAGTTTCTAGAAACTTTGAGGTGATATATCTTAGAAATAGTCCAACTGATGTGACCCAAAAACTACACAGTTTTAAGTCGGATGAGTCTGAGTGTACAGGATAAGTTTCATGTCGATCAGTCAAACCCTGCGACCTGTGCAGTGCTTACAAACAAACAAGAAACACAGATAAAGCTCTATAAGAGTGAGATGGAGTCTTCGCTTACGCTCATCTAATAACTCTCCTGAACTAGACGATTACTACTTTAATTGGTGGGTGGTTGGGGGGGGGGCGGGGTGTTCTCGGTGACGTCATGGTTGCTGGGATTGGGCGCGGTGGTCGATGATCCCCTCCTTCCTCCCCCTCGCCGACTCCTTACTGCGCTCACAGCGACCTCGTCTCTCTCGCACTGACCTCCGTCGCGACGCTGCCTCTCGTTCTGTCACCGAGCGTCGTCGTCGTATCTACACATCATTCTTACTCGATACCTCAAGCTTGCCGCATACCACCCGCAATACCGAGATGGGTGACGGTAGACCCCACTTTACCCGACATGGGTGTAGGTAGACCTCATCTCATGATAGAGACGTGAGTGAACGTATATCCTCTGTTCAGATGTAGATGAGTGTAGGTAGACCTCACCTTGTGATAGAGAAATAAATGAATGTATACCTCCTTCATATATGGATGGGTGACGGTAGACCTCACCTTGTGATAGAGAGATGAGTGAACGTATACCTCCTTCATATATAGATGGGTGTAGGTAGACCTCACCTCGTGATGATGGAATGAATGAATAAGTGAATGTATACTCTCCCTCTAGATATAAATGAGTGAAGGTAGACCTCACCTTGTGATAGAGAAATGAGTGAACGTATACCTCCTTCATATATGGATGGGTGACGGTAGACCTCACTTCAGATGGGTAGGGGTGAACTCGGACCTGCTAACCCTGGATGCCAGACGGATGTGGGTGAACGTGGACCTCACGTCGCGTGTTTTGCCGAGGAGGGGATGGGGGGGGGAGGTGGGGGGGAGGGTCGTGGAGTCCATTATACTGCCGAGCATGCCTCCCCATGGACATTCGAAGACGACTCCAAGGAACCACAGAGTACATCAGTACCAATGGTTCCTCTTGACGGGACAGTATTTATATCAGCATTCGATCTCTGATTGGTCCACGCATTTCTATGAACTACATATTATGTTCAGCTAGATCACGGAGTTGCATATAACGACCGTACACAACTCCAAGGCCAGATGCAGAAGTACATGGTCTGATAATCATGTGCCACCCCATCCCACCATGCAGTGTAGCCTTGGTTACACGAGAGACGGGGTTTGTCGGCCAACAGCGTAACTCGAGCGAGATGAGATGGCAGTCGATTCAACTGAGAGTCCCAGTTTCTGGTGATAACGTTGTAAGGGATGAGATATAATGGAGAGAAACACAGACATCTTCAATACTTTCAATTTCCTGGGAAATGAAACGATTAGGCCTACTCTTGATGCTCGCATTTTCACCGGTGTACATAATCAATATTGGTTTGATCAGCGGTAAGCCTGTGAGAAATATGTAAAATAAGTCAAATAATTCTATCTCATACCATCCTGATAGAATTGAAATCCATGTTTCTTCCGTCATTGAATTGAATCATAGAGTAATGACGATTCAATGTCGACAATATTCAAAAGGCATCAGAGAAGAATGATATTTATTTCATGGATGAGAGACGTGAAAGAAGCGGCCATCTTCTTTCAGTTATACGATTCTATATTTTCTCTTATGATATGTTAAAATTTCCTCTCGCTTTCGTTTCGTCCGCAGTTATTGAATCAAGATGAATCATTCATGATTCATGACTCGAAATGGGCGTGGCTTCATCAGTAGGTCAGTTGGGTCCATATTATTTGTGGTCGTTTGAGGATACCTAGATTGGATATTTGAATTTCACCACAGTTCTATAACAGCCCTGTTGATTGGACGGTATGATTTGTGACGTCATAGAGGACGGAAACTGCGAGTCGTCAATTATTGCAACGCTGTCACTGATGACACGTGATTATTTCTATTTCCTTGATTTCTCTATCCACAAAATCTAAGTGTACAAAACTCTGATCTCTCTCAACACCAACAATACCAATCGACTCTCTCTCACAGTCTCTGGATGATGACAAACCAGTGACCTCATCAGCCATCACCTCTCGGATCGACATCACACATTGGTCCTCTAGACTCGCGCCACAGTATTCATATCAGGCCTACATTGATTCGTCGACGCACTCCGATGTTAATCAAGATCTCTGACGTTCCGAATACATTTCATTGTAGATTTACATAATATACTAGGCAAACACGTTATGTGTTCTCGCGTTGATGGATGAGCCACTTATACATTCATATCTTTGGATTGGTTATTGGATGAGCAAAGCGAAGACTAAATTTCACCATACTCGAAAAAAATGTGCTTTTCCTTTTCTTTCTTCGCGCTCTACAGGCCAGAACG
The DNA here is from genome assembly GCA_964007535.1 of Brachyptera risi. Taxonomy (NCBI): domain Eukaryota; kingdom Metazoa; phylum Arthropoda; class Insecta; order Plecoptera; family Taeniopterygidae; genus Brachyptera; species Brachyptera risi. The sequence goes on from CAXFZR010000039.1 coordinate 4,482, forward strand.
AGGATTCAAAATCAGTTGGAACTTGGCATACACAAGAGTCCTCATCTAACTTGATACTGTATAGTTTTGAGGCGCAATCGGTTGAACCACTTTTGAGAAAACTCATTCCAAAATTTTCTAAAATTCAATAAGAATAACCCGGAGGAAAAAATTCGTTGAAAATATTTATTTCGAGAGAATTCAAATTCTCAGTGAATCTCAATATAGTAATGATACTCATCATTCAGAACTTTCACTCAAATCGGAACAGCCGTTCTGATGTAAAAAAATCTATAATTTAATTTTTGTAAATCACTTAAAACTATTAAGATAGGCCTACCTATTGAATTCAAGCAACAGGTGTCACCAATTGACTGTAAACGATTAAAACAAAGCCTTCTTCATTATCATAGAAATTGATTAGGAAAAATAAGATGGCAGTGATGTAATTGTTCGGATCTCAAGGTGGATATAATTACATAATAACCAATCCAAAGATAAGTTGATATGTTCCAGCTTATCCATCAACGCGGCAACACATAACGCGTCCGCACAGTTTATATATATATATATATATATATATATATATATATATATATATATATATACATATATATATATATATATATATATATATATATATATATATATATATATATATATATATATATATATATATATATATATATATACACCTTGAGATCCAAACAATTATGTCACTGCCATCATATTTCCTGATCAATTTCTATGATAATGAAGAACGCTTTGTTTTAATCGTTTCCAATTGATGGTGACACATGTTGCTTGGATTCAATTGGAGCTTAGAGCAATTTGAAAAAATTGGATTATAGATTCTTTCACATAAAAATGGCTGATCTGATTGCACTCAAAGTTTGGAATAAGGTGTATGATCCCAATATTGAAATTCCATGACAATTTGCATTCTCTCGAAGGAAATATTTTTGATGATTTTTTCCTCTGGGTTATTCTAATGAGATTTTCCAAAATTTTGAAATGATGTTTCTCAGAAGTGTTTCAATCGATTGTGGCTTAAAACTATACAGTATCGAGTTGGATGAGGACACTTGTTTATGCCAAGTTTCAACTGATATTTTGAATTCTTGTTCGACCTGTGGAGCGCGAACAAAAAGAGAAATAAAACAGGCACTTTTTTCGGGTATGGTGAAATTGAGTCTTCGCTTCGCTCATCCAATTTTCAGTCGCCCCATCACCGAGCCGCTAGGTTGTATATGAATGTGATATTGGAATAATTTCTTCTTCCGTAGCTCAGTCAGTCAAGGCAGCTATTCAGAATGTGGAGTCACCGTTGTGAGCAAGTTCGAGCCTGCAATGGAGGCACGGATTTATGTGAACGTCCTCTCACTCATCATTACTCCATACTTCACATTAATACCTGCTCATTTTAACCTCCGAATAACCCAGCTGTTGGTGTGAACGTCCTCTCACTCATCATTACTTCATACTTCACATTAACACCTGCTCATTTTAACCTCCGAATAACCCAGCTGTTGGTGAGATCGTCGAGTGAGAGATAATCATTGAACTCACTCTCACTAGTGTCACGTGTCATCTGATCATCTGAAGAAGTAATTCCCTTATTTGCCATCTTTCAACCTGATGACGAGTTTAATCAATACGCCTGGTGAGTATATAGGTATAATTAGCCGCTCAACCCTTTCACTCCTCGAAAGGGCGGCTCCGTTAGAAGACATTTAAAATATAAAAAACCGAAATATCAAAAGGACAAGAGCGTTCCAGTTGATGCGGAGTGAAGATTACAACAATCACAGTGATTCACCGAGTAGACGTTCCAAGAGTCTGTCGAAACGAGGAGTGCGACATTCGATGTCCATCAAACATTATACAACGACGGAAACCAACATTTCGTATCACACACGTCGAGAAGTAATCAGTTTACAAACTCGGAAGATATATGGATATTATTGATGCTTTTTATTTCAAGTGGGTTAATTGAATGATGACAAAAATAACTGTGTCACTGTGTTTTAACGACAATAGATGAACAATAACACATTCATAGAGATAGCACAGAACGCTGGACTTATTAATAGATTGCTTCCCAATTATTGATGGTACAATTAATGAATATATTCCTAAAATTATTCTACAGATATCATTTGACTCTGAGAAAATGATCGAAAAGACAGTTGAGAAGGAAATTGATCTGACATTTTTTCAGAAGGATGTAATAGTTTTTTTCAACTCTGACGAAGCCTCGAATACGCGATCTGGTATCTCACTGTAATGCTCGGCTTGTTGTCGACTAGATTGGCAATTGTTTTATTCGGTCACTATGAGCCCAGAACATAACACCTAATCCTTCATTTACTGCCCCCTAGATACTTGTCTCGTTCATCAACAGAGAAACATCTCTTCGACAAAAACGAGCTGGTTCATTATTACTTCTCATTCATTGATTGGATACTATGAATTTCAAGAATATGAGTATTTTCTTTGAATATAACCAATGCTTGAAGGCAGCATCTACAGTCACGCAGTTCTTGAAGTAGTGACGCTAGTGCGCATGCTCGAGTGCTGGATCATATACTTAAAATATTTCAATAATCCAAATCATTCTTGTCTGACTGACCCAATTGCCCCAACCTTGCCAAACCAGCCTCAACTCTCCACTGATATTCGTGTATATAGTCTTTCTTCACCTAGGAACCATACAAATCAAGATTTTCGCGACACGAGCATTTGTTACATGAGCGTAGCGAAACTTTCCATTTCACACCCTGAAAAGAAATGGGCTTCGTTTTTTTTTTTTTTGTAATTATGTACGCGGCATACAGGTCAGGAAAAAAATACCTATCGACTTCCAAATTTTCCCACATATTTCTGTTATACCAGAATAGGCTGGGATTGTTATTCAGAGAAATCGGTAGGAGGGTTTTTCCGGAAAATGATCGGAAAGTTTGAAAAATCTTCATAATAATAACACGGAGGAAAAATACCTGTAAACAAGAATTTATGAAAAGCTCTCAAATTTCTATAGAATATGAACAATACTATTATACACCTTTTCAGAGATTTTTACAACAATCGAATGAGAAATAATGAAGAAAACGCAATAAAAAAGTGTACATTTTATTGAATATTTGAATCAATTGGTTTTGCAAAGTGTTTATGCGACAGGTTGCAGGTTATTATAAATATCAACAAGTTGCAAGTAAGGTTTTTGAACGTTTGAAGTAATCCAAGGCCCGTAGATGTAAATTGAGCTGACAAGTTATTTTGCATTCTAGATTGCCATACTTCTAAGCTCATCTCACAACGCGCATCCCGCGTTTTCCTAGTATCCACTGTCACTTCGATATTTGAATGTTCTGACTAGTGATTATTATTTTTCCAGGCATTGCCCATCATTTGGGAATGGGCGGTGACCCGCATTGGGGAGCTTTCGGCGTCGGCCGCGGTCACGGGGGTTACCCGCACCACTACCTGCCTCCCCATTGCGGCGTGCCCCCCGGCCTCCACCCCGCGCACTTTCCCCACGTGCTCACCCTCAGCAACCCAGAACCGCCGCTCACGCCGCCACTCAGGATATCGGCCGGTAAGTGCAGCTCATCCCAACAACGGCCACCAAATGTTGTGATCGCGAAATCTCAAATTAGATACGCGTTGATTTTGTTGTGTTACATTTCAATTGGAACTGGAATGAATATTCTGCTAGAGTCGACCCACCTGAATATCTGGAACAATGAAATACTTCCTCTGGGAGATATGTGTGCTTGTGTTCCTTATGTTCTTATATCCACTTCAATCGTGGTGATATGATCCATGGTGAACCTGATTAGGATTTGAATGCCTATGCATATTCACATTCATGCAACCTCGTAAATCATCGAAGTTCCAGTAATCATCATTTATCAGGCTCTACTAAATTTGTTTGCACGATTTTACGGTATGTAATATATGTACCAAGATGCATTGAGGGTTGCGTTTGCCCGTTGGAGATGGTGTTCTCACTTCCCATCTCTCCCATGTTGAAAATATGTTCCAATTCACGGTCCACGATCAAAGTACTATTGACCGTGCGTAGATGAGTGGTTATAAAATGGACTAACGTTACGTTCAAGGCCCAATCGCTGTCATCAAGTTTGCCAGCCGTTTCTAAAAAAAAACACCATATAGAGCAGCGATCCATATTACATAGAAAAGTCAACACGGTATGGTACGTGTTTTCAAGATGAGTGAAGGCACCATCTCCTGGCCGCCAACAAACGCCACCCTCAATGCATCTTGATATATATGTACCATTAAGTGCATAATATTCATGCACGTTTGATATAAGAAACAATACATTGAAGACGTGTACCTTCTGTTACAGTACACGACCACCCGAGGCGCTCACCGGCAGAGTCTCTCGGACCAATCAGCATCCGGGTGACGACCCCCAGCAACAACCCGACCAGCCCCTCTCCTCCCTCCAACCCCCCTCACAGTCCAGCCACCTCCACCGTCGGCCTCCTCACCACAGCACCGCGCCGCTCTCGCACGCCCAACCGCAAGGCAAGCGACAAGGTCAAACACTCGCCGAAAATCGAAGAGAACCTCGATCCACCACCCACATCGAACTCATCAACATCAACGACGAACTCGAAAGGTTCCAACTCACCGCCTCCAATCCGTTTCCCCGCGAGCCCCGTCGCTCTGAACCACCCCCACCACTTCGGCGGCCTCCACCACCACCCCCTGCTGGGCGGCCATCAGTCGTACCTGAACAGCGCCGCGGCGGCGGCGGCCAGCCTCTTCCTGAACGCGCCCCTGCTACCTCAAGCCTCCCATTGGCTGTACTCGCAGCTGTACGGACAAGACCTCCACGGCGCCGTGGCGCTCCATCTCCAGCACAGGAACAGCGCCATGGACATCGCGAGGAGGCGCGATATAGACAGTGAGTTCCGCAAGAAAAGTGACGGACATCTGGATATGTTGGCCAGGGATATTTTGCCCAATAGGAGGCCGTTGACGCTAGTCAAGTCGAATCAGTTGGTGAGTGCGGCGTCGAAAACGGCGTCGTCGGCGTCGCTGTCGGATAGTAGTGTGACGTCGGTGCCGGCGACTGTCACGGCCACCAAGACTACAAGACAGTCGGATGTGTGGCGTCCGTACTAACATTCAGTCTTTGTGTTCTCGTGTGTATAAGTGTGTGTCCGGGGAGGAGGGCGGATAACGGGAAGAGACGTGTCTGCTGAGCAAGCTTCTGTCAAGGAACAGCGAGTCTCCAACAATCGTTACCATCACAGCGAGCTGTTGGACTATCGTGTGTTGTACATTGTTGTCCGTCTCTTCAACAATGAGTGCCAGAAGCCCACCCCGACATCTGGATTCTGTGCCGAGCAGTGAATGTCAATCTCTTATCCGGGAAGATGTGTTCTCACTCGTGTGACTGTTGTATGCGGGATATGGTCATCTCTCATTGAACTGTACAGTCAGCTCGGAGAAATGAGCAATGTGAAATGTTCGTAGGCCTCAATCAAGTTTTACATTCCAATGGCCATGAGCTAGAACAGTACGACTGTTGTGATAGAATGGAAGATTGCATTTTTCTTGGTAGTTATTAATATGTTCTGTCAATGTGGAGCTTGAACCAGAAATACGAGTCCGTTTTCTGTTTGTCTGATATCTGATAAACCCAATGCACACACAAACAATTTGACTAGTTGAACCGAATAGGAAAGAGCTATTACTTGTTTGTCAGCTGTAAACAAATGAAATGGGTTTCCGTTTATATGGTATATTTGTGATATTTTCAAGATAGAACATGATGTTTGTAAAATGTAAATAGTCCACATGTGTTTCAGAACTCATAGGAATGAGTCGAGGTTTCTTTACTTGCTATTATTACATGTTGGCTCGTCATAAACAATCTCTGAATCCCATTTTGTCATCTGCATACCATGGAGTTGTAAATAGTAGGCAACTGTCACACTGGATCCACACCTGATAACCCACTCGAAATAACGTGCCAGGGCTGCCTAGCTTGAAGAGGCTGGACTTTGATTGGTTAATGCTCACTGAAAAAGCTGGCAGCAGTGACAATATGTCATGAAAAGTAATTCACGGTCTTCTAGACTGAATAAATCCTCACATTTGGAAGCCCACCTCATAAGCAGGGCTAGGATTTAAGACCAACAACAATGGAAGTACCACAGAGAGCAGACATGTTGCCATGGCAGGTTACTCTCCTAGTGAACATCAACCAATCAGAGTCCTAGTCTCTTGGAGCTAGCTAGCCCTAGCACGGAATGTATCAGGTAAGGGTCCTGGAATGCTCGTATTTCGTGTTAAAAACTTGGACTAGTTGATGACATAGAATGGTGGGTGACGGCGGCCATGTTCGTTGTCCAAGCTGATAGTGGTCAGGTGTGTGAACTTGCTCCGACTGACTATTGAGACACGAACATGGCCGCCGCTTGGAAGTACGTGATCTGGTACAAGGCTCGACGCTGAGATCGACCTCAGTAAGATCACACTCGCACCACACATCCTGTTCAACCGACACCCTGATAACCTGGTAACCTGATAACCTGATAACCTGATAACCTGATAACCTGATAACCTGATAACCTGATAACCTGGTAACCTGATGTCGTGATATGAGCTGGGCAGGCACACTTGCAGTCGCGTGGAGTGGTTTATCGCCAACAATATAATACGTTCCGCACCGACTTGTCATGGGCACTTCTCGAACAGTTGATGGGAGAATAAGTGGTGACATCTTTGTTTAGTAATACTGCTGTATCACTCGGGGAATGAATAGCCCGAATGGGTTGGTTGCAATTGATGCGCGCAAGCGCAGATGACTCACCTCCATTCGGCTGTTTGAATAGAGTTCGATTGACGCAATTGGAAATAGTTCTATATTCTCGGGTTCATTCAATAAATAGAGCCCACGTGATCCGATTTGTCCAATAGGAAACCAAATAGTAAACAGCTGATCTCAATGTCAAAACATTGACGTTTGTCAAATTACATGAACAGTCAATATTGTCATCAGTACGTTTGAAGTTGGAAATTCCTTTTATTTTGCAGTTTGTGATCGAAATTATATCATGATAATAAAATATAAGAATTAATTCTGGACAATTTTGATCAAACAATTCAAATGGTTCTTTACTTTTTGTGAATCGTGACAAGCAGGCCGTGCCTCCAGGAGGCTGTGCACCATTCAACCAGCGCGGTCATTCGGCTGTTGGAGTGACCTTGAGGAACCAATTGACTTCATTCAATTGCAACCATTCCCCGTGTAATACAGGCTTAACACTGCTTTATCACTCGATGCAAAACAATTGACGATTCGAAATGGGCGTGGTTTTACTAGTCAGCCTTCTGGATCTATATCACATGAGGCCATTCAAAGACAACCTATTGGATATATTTGAATTTCACCTCAGTTCTAACAGCCCCGTCGATTGAATGTGATGATTTGTGACGTCAATAGGGCGGAGACTGCGAGTTGTCAATTGCCTGTCGCATCTTTGACGTCACAAAACCTGACCTGAAGGTCAAGAGGACTGCCCATCAGCGGGTAGTTTCGAAATCTATGAAGTTGTATATAGTTATACAGGTGACCGTTTGCCAAGTCACACCCACGATGTATTGAGGGTTGCGTAGGTTTGACCGTCTCTTATGGTGTCTCACCTTCCTAATCCACAAATGCTAGAGATGTGTACTGATGTATCGGTCAAATCGATGAGCCCACCGATCGTGAGTAACCAAGTGGTGATAAGTACAAGGAACTAACTCCGTTCACAAAACTACGTTCACGTCGGCTCAGCTGTAGCAACAGTCTATGAGATGCCAGTATTTGAGGGTCGCAGAAGACATGGCGCATAGTAGGCCTACCAAAATGGTCACTAGATATCGCATGCAGCGTTCGGTTCGCCTGAGGATGGTACGGATGTAGATTAACAGGATTGACAGCCGAGTGAAACCACTTTGTCAGCTTGATACATTTACACATAGCTTCATATTGTACACTATAGGTGGAGCAGCGATCGGTAGGTTCATGGAATAGAGTCGGATTGGCAGCTGAGTGAAACCACCACGTACAGCTATATACATCTTGGGTAGGCCTACACCGCTGACTATAGCTGTGTTGAACGAATGGGTGGAGAAACGTGAGATACAATGAGTGATTGACTTGATTGGCTCTCTATCAGGCAATGAAATGAGGAAACCGAGTCATATTCAACAAGATCCAATCAATGGTTCTTATCGGCAGACATATTACCGGTTATCTCGTATTTCAGTACATAGTTATGGCTGGAACCATACCACGCGACTACAAGTGTGCTCTATTCTCCTCGATGGGACGGATAAACGATCGTAACTCCCGCGCTCCACGATATTGTTGTTGTTGTTGTTCCCGCGGCTGGCTCACGACATAATGCGCAGTTATTCCATGGATCACGCCATCAGAAGCTCTATCGCAACTCACTTTGTTCTGATTATATCAACAATATCGGTGTGTCTGTACATTCGAATACTGAGAATAACTACATTTCACACGAGCGGGTCTGGACATCGTCACCTCCGCGTCATTTTGTAGCATTACGCAATCATTTGACAGCTAATTTCGAGCTTCTACAACAAGTGAGACTGTTAAAAATTTAATGATGAGTGATTCAAAGATTGGTCGTTATGAACTTTCTATCTCATTTTCCGTGGTGAAAATATATTATTAGATTATATTTCTTCGGACAAAAAAGTTGTCTGTGGTGAGCTTCGTACCTTGGACCCTACCAAGCCACCTGAATCCATGCAAAGATCGACAGCTAGTGCGCACTCCCTTCTGCGCAGCGGCGTCGCAGAGGTGACCATTTCCAGATCCGCGTGTCATTTCACAAAACCTAGATTCCACCGCCTTCCTTGTCCGTTTGTATTTATGTTATTGAATAGAATGTTCGATGTTTTCCAGCCTGGAAGCTGAGACAGAACTAAGTAATGATCGAAGTTGTATACGAACAAACTGGCCTAATTTCCTTCACAGTTTCTCCTCATATTGTGAAGAGCCAGAACATTCTACGGTGATCTTTTTGTCACGTGTTCTTTCATCATATTATTAAAAAAACTGGACGGACATTTATCATAATTCATTTCGATGTAATTGGATGATTTATGTAAATTGTATTCTCAAAACTTTTCCAAAAATCATAGCCTATACGTATCCACGACAGAAGATCGTCCACCAACGTAAGAAAAACAAATATCCCTGTTGAAGTGGTATTAGCTCTGGTATTTACAGGGTATTGAGATTATTCCAGGCGACACTCACTATGAGATACGTAACTACATCTCTCAAAGACGTCAAGTCGTCACAGTTGGCTTCGAGATGATTTAATGTCCACAATTCTTGGAATAATTCTAATGGTGGACGAGCTTATTCTCTCCTGGACACGAGCAAGCAGGGCTGACTTCGAGCCCCGACTAGCCGAACTAGTCCCACTCATCTACACGCAGCAATACTCATTTGTCAAGGAGATGTTTTCTGTGAATTGAAATTGTAAATAAAGATACTCTGTATACAAGATTGCTATTTGTATGTTTGTTGGTTAACTGCATGGTTAACTGCATGGTTAACTGCATGGTTAGGCCCACTGATTGATAGCAACTCAGCTTGTGTTTGTGGATTCGAAAATAAAATATTATATGAGAATAATGTTGTAGTTTATTTACTGTCAATTAAAAATTGAATGATTGATGAGTGTTTTAATTTGAAACCTCGGATGAAATCGCCGTCCAGTTCGGTTCTGTTCGGATATTCCGTTTGATGGTGGAATGCATGGACAGGATAGCGCCATGGGGGGTGGGATTCGAGCCGGGTGGGATCCTGGTCCATATGGGAGAGAGAGGGAGGAACAGAAATATCTGCCAAGTTTTCCGATATGTTAAGATGCTCAACAATTCAAAGAAATGGGGAATATTTTCCTCAAAATTGTGATGAGATACATCGAAAAAAACGTCGTTCGCTCTCTTTGAAAAAAAAATTAAATTAATGAAATTGAATTCATGCACATAATTTAGAATTGCTATATTCAACATGAGAATTACCGGTCCAATAATCATTGGAATGGAGTTGAAACTCATTTTCCCGTTTCTATTTCTTGAGGAATGATCCAATTATACGATCCACGATCGTATAATCGGCGATCATATTCTGTCGACTCTATTCTCTTCTCAGGAAGCTGTCATCGAATAATATATACACAGCTAGACTAGTTATCGACCTACTCAGTCTCCCATATGACATCTCACTCATGTCATGGCTGACAACAATATCTCTGACACTGTGAGCGACTTCTTCACTGAGATGAGGACAAATCACTCAGATGAGGACAAATCACTGAGATGAGGACAAATCACTCAGATGAGGACAAATCACTGAGATGAGGACAAATCACTCAGATGAGGACAAATCACTGAGATGAGGACAAATCACTGAGATGAGGACAAATCACTGAGATGAGGACAAATCACTGAGATGAGGACAAATCACTTAGATGAGGACAAATCACTGAGATGAGGACAAATCACTGAGATGAGGACAAATCACTGAGATGAGGACAAATCACTGAGATGAGGACAAATCACTGAGATGAGGACAAATCACTGAGATGAGGACAAATCACTGAGATGAGGACAAATCACTGAGATGAGGACAAATCACTGAGATGAGGACAAATCACTGAGATGAGGACAAATCACTGAGATAAGGACAAATCACTGAGATGAGGACAAATCACTGAGATGAGGACAAATCACTGAGATGAGGACAAATCACTCAGATGAGGACAAATCACTGAGATGAGGACAAATCACTGAGATGAGGACAAATCACTGAGATGAGGACAAATCACTGAGATGAGGACAAATCACTGAGATGAGGACAAATCACTGAGATGAGGACAAATCACTGAGATAAGGACAAATCACTGAGATGAGGACAAATCACTGAGATGAGGACAAATCACTGAGATGAGGACAAATCACTCAGATGAGGACAAATCACTGAGATGAGGACAAATCACTGAGATGAGGACAAATCACTGAGATGAGGACAAATCACTGAGATGAGGACAAATCACTCAGATGAGGACAAATCACTGAGATGAGGACAAATCACTCAGATGAGGACAAATCACTGAGATGAGGACAAATCACTGAGATGAGGACAAATCACTGAGATGAGGACAAATCACTGAGATGAGGACAAATCACTTAGATGAGGACAAATCACTGAGATGAGGACAAATCACTGAGATGAGGACAAATCACTGAGATGAGGACAAATCACTGAGATGAGGACAAATCACTGAGATGAGGACAAATCACTGAGATGAGGACAAATCACTGAGATGAGGACAAATCACTGAGATGAGGACAAATCACTGAGATGAGGACAAATCACTGAGATGAGGACAAATCACTGAGATGAGGACAAATCACTGAGATGAGGACAAATCACTGAGATGAGGACAAATCACTGAGATGAGGACAAATCACTCAGATGAGGACAAATCACTGAGATGAGGACAAATCACTGAGATGAGGACAAATCACTGAGATGAGGACAAATCACTGAGATGAGGACAAATCACTTAGATGAGGACAAATCACTGAGATGAGGACAAATCACTGAGATGAGGACAAATCACTGAGATGAGGACAAATCACTGAGATGAGGACAAATCACTGAGATGAGGACAAATCACTGAGATGAGGACAAATCACTCAGATGAGGACAAATCACTGAGATGAGGACAAATCACTGAGATGAGGACAAATCACTGAGATGAGGACAAATCACTGAGATGAGGACAAATCACTGAGATGAGGACAAATCACTGAGATGAGGACAAATCACTGAGATAAGGACAAATCACTGAGATGAGGACAAATCACTGAGATGAGGACAAATCACTGAGATGAGGACAAATCACTGAGATGAGGACAAATCACTGAGATGAGGACAAATCACTGAGATGAGGACAAATCACTGAGATGAGGACAAATCACTGAGATGAGGACAAATCACTGAGATGAGGACAAATCACTGAGATGAGGACAAATCACTGAGATGAGGACAAATCATTCAGATGAGGACAAATCACTGAGATGAGGACAAATCACTGAGATGAGGACAAATCACTGAGATGAGGACAAATCACTGAGATGAGGACAAATCACTTAGATGAGGACAAATCACTGAGATGAGGACAAATCACTGAGATGAGGACAAATCACTGAGATGAGGACAAATCACTGAGATGAGGACAAATCACTGAGATGAGGACAAATCACTGAGATGAGGACAGATCACTTAGATGAGGACAAATCACTGAGATGAGGACAAATCACTGAGATGAGGACAAATCACTGAGAAATGGACAAATCACTGAGATGAGGACAAATCACTGAGATGAGGACAAATCACTGAGATGAGGACAAATCACTGAGATGAGGACAAATCACTGAGATGAGGACAAATCACTGAGATGAGGACAAATCACTGAGATGAGGACAAATCACTGAGATGAGGACAAATCACTGAGATGAGGACAAATCACTGAGATGAGGACAAATCACTGAGATGAGGACAAATCACTGAGATGAGGACAAATCACTGAGATGAGGACAAATCACTGAGATGAGGACAAATCACTGAGATGAGGACAAATCACTGAGATGAGGACAAATCACTGAGATGAGGACAAATCACTGAGATGAGGACAAATCACTGAGATGAGGACAAATCACTGAGATGAGGACAAATCACTTAGATGAGGACAAATCACTGAGATGAGGACAAATCACTCAGATGAGGACAAATCACTGAGATGAGGACAAATCACTGAGATGAGGACAAATCACTGAGATGAGGACAAATCACTGAGATGAGGACAAATCACTTAGATGAGGACAAATCACTGAGATGAGGACAAATCACTGAGATGAGGACAAATCACTGAGATGAGGACAAATCACTGAGATGAGGACAAATCACTGAGATGAGGACAAATCACTGAGATGAGGACAGATCACTTAGATGAGGACAAATCACTGAGATGAGGACAAATCACTGAGATGAGGACAAATCACTGAGATGAGGACAAATCACTGAGATGAGGACAAATCACTGAGATGAGGACAGATCACTGAGATGAGGACAAATCACTGAGATGAGGACAAATCACTGAGATGAGGACAAATCACTGAGATGAGGACAAATCACTGAGATGAGGACAAATCACTGAGATGAGGACAAATCACTGAGATGAGGACAAATCACTGAGATGAGGACAAATCACTGAGAAATGGACAAATCACTGAGATGAGGACAAATCACTGAGATGAGGACAAATCACTGAGATGAGGACAAATCACTGAGATGAGGACAAATCACTGAGATGAGGACAAATCACTGAGATGAGGACAAATCACTGAGATGAGGGCAAATCACTGACATGCTGATTTCTCTGTTCAAGGTCGGGTGAGTACATATCGTGTGATTATTCATCAGGATCTGGTTTCATGGTTAGGATGCCCTCAGACATTCAAATCGTACATTGTTCATTAGAGGCAGGCACAGCGCATGCGTTGTGAGATGAGCGAGATATCTGAACAAGGTATAATAAGAGTCATTAGTAGTCCTACATTTGCTACTTCATCGACTTTGATAGGCCTATCCTACACCTCTAAGAATATGAAGAATTACTGAATTGTTGGGCAAATATTGAATCTAGGAAGTAGTAAATCTTGGCCACCTAATTTCGCTATTAATCATTTTCATATATTTGATGAATAAAAACAGTTCATTGAATTTCATCTTTCGAAACGGTTGGTTCGAATTGCTTACAAGATAATGATGAGTGAGTGTATCACTCATGTGTACACATTTCAAGACTTTTTTTTTGATGAGATTTAATTTTCAATTTTTTCTTGTCCATACAGTCTAATCTTGTGGGGTTTTTAGAAACTTTCACATGTTAATTCGAAAGATCGATGCAACCGATTCATTCCGAGAACTATACAGTTCTTAGTTGTGAAAGTTTGCCCGTAAAAAAAATGTTTCATGTTGATCAGTCAAACCATGCGACCTGTGCAGTGCTTACAAACAAACGGAAACAAAAAGAAACTAGAAACACACAGACAAAGAGTGGAATGGAGTCGTCGCTTCGCTCATCCAACAACTTGTGTATGATGGATGTCTATTATTTCAAACAGTTTCAATCATGACTTCAATGCTTGACTTCTCCCAGGCAACCCGCACACAAGGGTTTCTCTCTCATGCGGGTTTCTTGTTGTGAGATACTAGGCAACCCGCACACAAGGGTTTCTCTCTCATGCGGGTTTCTTGTTGTGAGATACTAGGCAACCCGCACACAAGGGTTTCTCTCTCATGCGGGTTTCTTGTTGTGAGATACTAGGCAACCCGCACACAAGGGTTTCTCTCTCATGCGGGTTTCTTGTTGTGAGATACTAGGCAACCCGCACACAAGGGTTTCTCTCTCATGCGGGTTTTTTGTTGTGAGATACTAGGCAACCCGCACACAAGGGTTTCTCTCTCATGCGGGTTTCTTGTTGTGAGATACTAGGCAACCCGCACACAAGGGTTTCTCTCTCATGCGGGTTTCTTGTTGTGAGATACTAGGCAACCCGCACACAAGGGTTTCTCTCTCATGCGGGTTTCTTGTTGTGAGATACTAGGCAACCCGCACACAAGGGTTTCTCTCTCATGCGGGTTTCTTGTTGTGAGATACTAGGCAACCCGCACACAAGGATTTCTCTCTCATGCGGGTTTCTTGTTGTGAGATACTAGGCAACCCGCACACAAGGGTTTCTCTCTCATGCGGGTTTCTTGTTGTGAGATACTAGGCAACCCGCACACAAGGGTTTCTCTCTCATGCGGGTTTCTTGTTGTGAGATACTAGGCAAACGCGTTATGTGTTGCCGCGTTGATGGATGAGCTGGAACATATCAACTTATCTTTGGATTGGTTATTATATATAAATATACACCTTGAGATCCAAACCATTATGTCACTGCCATCTTATTTGACATGATTGATTTCTATGATAATAAAGAAGGCTTTGTTTTAATCATTTACAATTAAGTGGTGACACCTGTAGCATGAATTCAATAGGTATCTTAATAGCTTTGAATGATTCACAATAATTACACTATATATTTTTTCACATCGAAACGGCTGATCCGATTCGAATGAAAAATCGACACCAGGTTTATCATTATCCGATTGGAATTTCTTGAGAATTTGAATTTTCTCGAATGAAATATTTTTCATGCATTTTTTTCTCCGGGGTACTCTCATGGGATTTTGAAAACTTTGGAATAGGTTTTCTCAGAAGTGGCACAACCGATTGTGCCTCAAAACTTCACAGTATCGAATTGAATGCGGATACCTTTGTGTACCAAGTTCCAACTGATTTTGAATCTTCGTCTGACATGTGGAGCGCGAACAAAAAAAAAGAAAAAAAA
Organism: Brachyptera risi; assembly: GCA_964007535.1. Taxonomy (NCBI): domain Eukaryota; kingdom Metazoa; phylum Arthropoda; class Insecta; order Plecoptera; family Taeniopterygidae; genus Brachyptera; species Brachyptera risi. The sequence continues at coordinate 20,007 of CAXFZR010000039.1, forward strand.
GAACTTTTTTTCGGGTATGGTGAAATTGAGTCTTCGCTTCCCTCATCCAATAATTTGTGAAAAACAATTCAAAAATGTATACACATGTATTCAATGTTCAAAAACCAGAATAAAATGAATGAATGGAATGAATGAATATCGTTATCAGGTGTGAACGCACTTATTGATGGCGGGAATATTGTTCAGGTCATATTACCGGGATAATCCGTTTGTTCGGGAACAGGGCAGAAAATATGTGTCCCGTGGGATGTATTGGGAAGTATCACACAGTGGGTTGAAATCGCGATAACACGGCCAGGACAGCGCCGGGGGTGAACAAAGCATAATGGATATCAACACACCTTTGTAGCCCTAACTAGGCGAACGCAGCTTACCAGAGTCGATAAAGTAGCAAAGGTAGAACTACTTCAACGACTTTTATAGGGATAGGGTATAGAAGTCGTTGAAGTAGTTCTACCTTTGATACTCTATCGACTCTGGTATTCTACACACCTTGACGGATAAGAAAATACTTCATTGTTGAGCAAATATCGAATCTAGAAAGCAGTGAATTTTGGCAACCTAAATCTGCTTTAATTCCTATGACTAGTCAAACGCGAAATATGCGTTGTAAGATGAGCGAGATATCTGAATAAGGTATGAAAGTCCTTGAAATAGTTTTACCCTTGCTACTTTATCGACTTTGGTATTCTACACACCTTGATATCTGAATAAGCTATAAAAGTCGTTAAAGAAGTTCTACTCTTGCCACTTCATTGACTCTAGTATTCTACACACCTTGACGCATATAAAAAATACTTCATTGTTGGTCAACTCTTGAATCTAGAAAGCAGTGAATCTCGACAACTTAATTCTGTCATAATTTTTATGATATATTTTATGAATATTATCAGTCATTTTATTTTTTTTCTCCAAAACGACTGATCAGAATTGCTTAAAAAATCGTAATAATGTGTAAAATCCATGTATACACATTTAGAGAAAATTTCATCCCATTTGGAGAGATTTTATTTTTCAACATTTTCCGCCCAGCCAAATCTTATGGGGTTTTTAGAAACTTTGAGATGATGATTCTCAAAATCGGTCCGACCGATTCATCCCAAAAACTATACAGTTCTAAGTTGGATAAGTTTGCGTGTACAAAAAAAGTTTCATGTTGATCAGTCAACCCTTGCGACCTGTGGAGTGCTTACAAAAAAAAAAAAAAAAAAAAGAACAAAAAAAAAAAAAAAAAAACACACAGACAAAGCCCTATAAGAGTGGGATGGAGACTTCGCTACGCTCATCAATTATGTTTGATGAATAAAAACAGTTGATTCCATTTTTTTTTCTTTAAATGGATGATTTGCATACAAAATGGTGATAATGTGTATTATTCATGTATACACATTCAGAGAAAATTTCAACCCATTTGGAAAAATTTTATTATTCAGATTTTCTTGCTCAGCCTAATCTTATGGGGTTTTCAGAAATTTTGAGATGATATTTCTCAGAATCGGGTCGACGCATTCATTCCAAAAACTATACAGTTTTAAGTTGGATGAGTTTGCGTATAGGCTTCTGTCACGTAACAAATTACGAACAATCGTTACCATAGCAATACAGCGAACTGGTGGACTACCAAACATTCTGATTGGTCAATTCCAATTGGTGGACATTGTTGTCTGTCTCTTGCAACAATGGGTGACGTCACTTGACAGAAGCCTATGGGGTGTTCGCACGTAACAAATGACAAACAATCGTTACCATGGCAATACAGCGAACTGGTGGACTACCAAACATTCTGATTGGTCAATTCCAATTGGTGGACATTGTTGTCTGTCTCTTGCAACAATGGGTGACGTCACTTGACAGAAAATTATACAAAAATAGTTTCATGTCGATCAGTTAAGCCTTGCGACCTGTGAAATGCCCACGAAAATAAAAACAGACAAAGCCCTATAAGAGTGGAATGGAATCTTCGCTATCGCTCATCTGATCATTTTCACTTCACTTTATTCCAAGGGACATAAACATTTGTTGCTTCATGATGTGACGTATACGGAACTTCAATCTGTGAAGGAAGAAACAGGCACACAGAAGAAAACATTTCAATTCCACATCAACAGTCTGTCTTTCTGTTCTCTATAACCCACATCCCTACCAACATCACCACACAGTCAGTCAGTCTGTCATGAGTAGGTGGGACCTGTTGGCACAACACAAATACAAACAGATGAATTGATTCATTCAAAGCAGTGATCAGACATCGTCAAGTGCTGAGTTCTGTCCTCATCGTGGACATTTCCCCGACTAGTTTCTAGTTCATCATAACTTTCATGAATCGATGAGTTGAATTCAACCGGCTGTGTTTCATCTATGACTATCAATAACGTAACGGGATAAGCAACATGATGTAAGTCCTATCCTTTCAACATTAGGCCGTTTTCATCACGATGGAATCAGCGCTTTCGTGTACATTTCTGAGATTCACAATTCCAAATCAAATCGTACGTATTAGGCTTGTATTACAATATACAGTACATAGTTATATACTTGCATTGTTTCTGATCTTTCTCTTAGATGATGAGTAATTATCAAGTTATCAAATGGTGAATATAGCAGATGATTGTATGTACACTATAAATTAGAAGAAATTTCATTAGACCATGGTCTGAAAAAAGTTATACATCTATCAATAATTTGAACCATTTTATTTCTTGTGTTAATGCAATTAAGATGCGAAATGTTATGACTAAGATGTGAGCTATCCCATGCTCACATTCATGCATGTTGATGTATATGGATTTGGTTCAACTATACGTATTGTGCTTAATTTTTATGATTAGACTTGAGATATATTGGCGTCAGAGATTGACGAATGAGGTGATAGAAAGGTGAGATGTATTGATGGAAGGTTATTTCATCATTTGTTTTGGACAGGGAAAAGGAAATGGTCAAACATCATATAGGGTATAACAACATAGCACATGTTGTTATACCCTGAAAGATATAGTGATAAAGACGAAGACCTCATCGTATTGTGGCGGATTCGTACACCTTTCTCCTGAATGTCATTTATTCACCGATTATTGTTCTATTCCATTCAACAACCCGTCAGAGTAGATAATTACTTATTTCAATTTTCCACTTTTTTCATTATTCAACTATATTTCATTTTTTTATATATATAATATATATATATATATATATTTATATATATATATATATATATATATATATACTATATATATAATATATATATATATATATATATATATATATATAATTATATAATAATATCAAAAATCGTATTTCATACTGATCATTATCTGTAAACTTTTTATAAGCCAGGGACCAATAAAAGTTGTTTGTATATGATCTTTTAGTCAATGTCATACTGTATAAATAATTCAGCGATATTTTAAATCAGCTGTAGCAAAATACAATGCATAAAAGAATCGTTTTAGGCCTATATCTCGATTAATAATGGTTTCAAAATTCGTTTCAACATTTTTGTGAAAGCTAGTAGGATGAGTCATACTCATGATTCTGTAAACAATTCATGTATACATTTTATTATGCTATAAACAGATCAACAACGTGAAAATTAATATTTTTATAATTCTCAGTCATGTTCATTGTTGAAGTGATAAATCAAAGTATTGCATTGCTTGAAATGGTTCATTTTCAAAATTATTATATATTATATGAAATTACATATTAGGCATGTGAATCGTTTTTCAATCCCTATTCCATATGAAAACAAAATTGATTAAATTTAGCTCTAGAAAAAAATGTGTTCGATTCAATATTATTTCTCCATGATTTTTATTATTCATGATTTGAACCAACAAAAGTGGTACTCATACAGAAGACAAGCCAAGACGTTTCGCGTATTTTCAAAATGTCGAAGTGTGAATAAAAAATATATAAACTAACAAAATAATGGAATTGAAGAGTATGAAGACCATATATATTTTCGTTCGTAAATGCTGAGATAAATATTTTAATTCCAAATAGTATATGTTCTATCACATTGAACCTTTGAGAACATATATTCAGAAAGTCATGAAGCGCAATAATATCTCTCTCTAATAAAATCAACATTACGATATCTATCAAATCGTCAATCCATCTATCCATATTGAACCAGTGTCGAGGTAGTGACTTTTTCAAATGCAACTTTTCAAAAGTCAAGCTACTCGAACGAAAATTATAACTTTTCGAAAGTTGAAGTACCAGAAACTGGAAGTAGCTGAAAGTTACAAAAGTTACTTCACGAAGTTTCAAAACGTGTTTGAGTTGTTTTCTATAAAGCGGTGGATACACTTGCAAGAATTGCAAGTGAAAAGCGCGAGTGAGAAGTGAGAAGTGAGAAGTGAGAAGTGACAAGTCCATCGCATCTCGTTTGGCGTCACCTATTGGTACAAATGGCTAACTGCAAACTAACTAACAAACTAACTAACTAACCTATGAACAGCAAGAAAGGAACACGATAGTGGCAGTCAAATGTTGAAAGTATTATAATCAACGTCAAATAAATGGACCAATCACGTTCGACTCTTTGGTTTTGCTTGCACTTTTCGCTCTCACTTGTAGAGCAATGCTCGACTTCTGAAAGACTTCTGAAGAGTCTCTCGAGTCGGTCACGTGGTTCGCCGTGCACCAATCAGCGACGGTATTGGAGCCGACTTTCACTCCTCACTTCCAAAGACTTGCAAGTGTATCCACCACTTAAGTGTCAATATCACCAACGTGGGAGTAGCTGTACAACTGGCAGTTTATAGTTGTTATCACCATGGGTTACCCATGCTATTTGTTCTCACTAACTCTCAGATAGAGGCTAACTGGACTTCGTATAATACATGGACCTGAGTTGATTACCAGAACGATGAGAAATCAAGGGCATTTCTTCAAAAACTTATGTTTACACAATATCGAACTACATTTGCGCATGGAGATAGGCCTATATGTGAACTATAGATAATGCAGTGTGGAAGAAGGAGGTGAGCATCTTCATATTGATGCATGAGCCTCGTAGTTCTATTCAATATGGTAATCTCATGAGATGAATATATTTGTCCAATGTAGTCTGACGGTGAAGAAGAACAAGCTCTTCAAAGAATGTATATTCAGTGGCCACACATGAGGCTGTCTCTCAGGGTGAACCCAGGTCCAAGGGCCAAGTCTAACAAGCCATTGGAAATAGTGGATCCAACTCCGAATAACACTTCAAATTCATTAAAGTAACGTTTCAGTAACTTTTAACTTTTAAAGAACGATACTTCTGAAAGCAGCCTTTAAAACGTTCAAGTTACTCATATATCGGAGTTGACACCGTTACATAGAAGTTATTTGAAAAATAACGCGTTATTTTCGAAAGTTACTTCCCAACACTGCCCACATTCCGCCTGACTCCCCACTCCACAGCAGAGCTCAGCCTGACTTCGACACGGGTTTCGAACCCACGTCCTATTGACGTGTGACGACCCCACCAACAGCCAGGTTATACGGGGGTACGCGTGAGCAGGTGATTATTGAGGGAGGAAGTGGTGAAAGGTGAGAGGACAAACATGCCTCATGCGGGCCTCGAACCCACGCCGAGCGGTGACGTCATATTCTTACCTGTCACAACCTGTGGAGGGTGGCTACCGGACTCGAACCCACAACCTTCTGAACCTGGTTCCCACATCAGTTCCCAGCTAAATGAAACAGACAGATGAAAAACCAGTGCCTTGAATGGGAATCGAACCCACATTCAATTCCAAACCTTTTGCCACATTGTTCTTCATCATGAAATGAAGATTTGAGTATTAATAATTGAATATTGAATACACGTTGAGGTTCCATTCCCAGATTTATCCATTCAAAAAATAAATAATTCATTGTTTTATTTCAGTATCATCGAATAAAAAACACTCCATTCCATTTCAACCACAACATTTTGAGCATCCCTGTAACAATTCACTAATATCAATTGCATTGAAATAAGCATGTGAAAAATGTCGCGCACAACACGCTTCTACCATTGTATATTGTTTCAATTAATTATCAGCAACGATGGAGGGTTTTTATGATCGGTTTACCGACACGACGCAAATGCAATTTGATAAACAAAAACACAGACAAAAAACAATCAATTATTTCACATGCACTCAGCGATATTGTGTGTGACCGCATGCAGGGCGAGGCAGAACCGACCGTGTGTGGGGAGTCGTGATAGCGGAGTGAGGCGAGAACCGTGGCCAAGTGGCACGTCAGCTCGCCTTCGGAGTGCAGGGTCCTGTGGACCCTTACCTAATAAATGTCGTGCTAGTGCTAGCTAGCTCCAAGAGGCTGGACTTTGATTGGGTAATGTTCACTAGGAGAGCTACCTGTCATGGCAACATGTCTGGTCTCTGTGTATTTTCATTGTTGTTAGCACAAAATCCTAGTCCTCCTTATAAGGTGAGCTACGCAATATGATGAATTATTCAGTCCAAGAGACCGTGGATTTGTTTTCATCATATTTTGTCATTGTTGGTAGCTTTTTCAGTGAACATTAACCAATCATTTCCAGCCTCTTGGAGCTAGCTAGCTCTAGCACAAAATTTCGAGTGGTTTATTAGGTAAGGTTCCTGCAGTGGGATTCTTTACCAGGCAAACGCGTTATGTGGAAGATCTGAAAGAGTCACCAAAACTAAAACTCCATACATTTCATTTCACTTCATTTCATTTTTAAAGGAATTCTATTCCTGTTTTTTGAACCACAAATACATACATTGTTCAATTGTGTCTTCTCACATTAAAATTCACAACAAGAAACCCGCATGAGAGAGGACTCTTGTGTGCGGGTCGCCTGGAAGAAGTTATGCAGGAGAAAATTAATGAATAAGTAATAAACTAGTGAGTCATCGAACATACAACAACAATAAAACAAGGTTCTAAATACTAATAATTAGCACAATCTTGAAGATCTATAACTTATATGATACTCTCAATCAAAAACAAGAACAAACAAACAAAAACAAACAAAAACAACAAACAGACAAACAAACTGAAAGTTATTTTTGGAGAAATAATGAATGGGAATAATAATAATATGGGATGAATAATGAATGGGAAGAATAATAATATGGGATGAATAATGAATGGGAAGAATAATGAATGGTAAGAATAATGATATGGGATGAATAATGAATGAGAAGAAATGGAGGTACCCATGCACACCATGCACACCATGCACACCCATACAGCAACCCATGAATGTAGGCCTATTACATTTGTATCCACGATAGATGAAGACTCCGAGCGACCGTCCCCTCCACCCCTCACCACTAGCGCGCGGGTGGTTCGGGCCTCCATCTCTCGGGAACACATGTGTAAAATATCGCCAGCTTGTTAAATACATAAAACATGGCTTATCGAAGCGCGAGAGATAGATCTTACTGGGAGACAATGTTTCATATTTATGTATTCAAGTGATGGAAAAAAATCTGTCGCGTGAGAATATTTATCCTGAAGAATTTCCAGGTCATTGAGTCGTGTGATTCGGAAAATACGTAAATCAACAATTCTTTTTCCCGACTTTTCCTTTACTTTATATTTCACGTATATTCAGCGAATACCTAGATTTGTGCGCTCTTTTATAGCCTCTCAGTTGTAAATAAATAGAATCGAAACTCACTACATTGATTTATAGATTCTAATCCAGTATAGATATGGAATCAGGAGACTTTGATATACTTGTTTTCAATGGAGATGGCGGAGAGGAAACTCCGGCGATCAAATAATCGATCCAACGAATCAAGGTAAGATGTAGCCGTGTACAGCTGTGGGATGAGGGCTCGAACCACCCGTGCGCTAGTGGTGTGGCATAGGGGGGACGGTCGCTCGGAACCTCCATCTCTCGTGGAAACGAAGCATGAACCAATTGGTTTGGAGCACGGCGATGAAAGTACCGGAATGAGTTGAAGCAAGACCCACATGAGCCAAAGACTGTGTGTAGGGAGAGAGGAGAGTAGATCAACCAGGAGGAAATATCCAACAGGAATATAACTACGATATGAATGACCATGCTAACAGAAATAACAAACGATGGATGCGACAACAACAGTGATCAGGTCAGCCTATAGCGGAGACTTCCATCCAATATATCGGAAAAAATTGGCTTCGGTTTTGAATAAGTGAATTTATATATATATATATATATATATATATATATATATATATATATATATATATATATATCTATATATATCTATATATATATATATATATATATATATATATATATATATAAATATATATATATATATATATATATATATATATATATATATATATATATGTATATATATATATATATATATATATATATATATATATATATATATATATATATATATATATATATATATATATATCTATATCCATATATATATATATATATATATATATATATATATATATATATATATATATATATATATATATATATATATATATATATATATATATGAATATATATATATATATATATATATATATATATATATATATATATATATATATTTATATATATATATATATATATATATATATATATTTATATATATATATATATATATATATATATATATATATATATATATATAAATATATATATATATATATATATATATATATATATATATATATATATATATATATATATATATATATATATATATATATATTCACAAATAATTCTTCATTATTGGGAGCAATTTTGCACGCGGCATATAATATACAGGTCGGGAAAAAAATATATATGGAAGTTTTTCCGAATATTGGTGTCACACCAGGATAAGTTGGGATGGTCCCTCAGAAGAATTGATCGAACGGTTCCTCTGGGAAAAAAATCGGAAAGCTTGTAAAAATATGCAATATCTGTATACTATTCATTTTATTCCTTATCAGGATGAATGGGTTGTGCAAAGTGTATAAGCGACAGGACGGGTTTCAGTACCATACACATGATCATGTTGCAGGTGAGGTCTCTGAACGTTTGAAGTCATCCAATGTCCGTAGATGTGGATTGTGCTGACATAATATATCTCTTTTCAGATTTCCATACTTCTGAGCTGCTCTCACAACGCATATCCTACGTTTTCGTGCGGTAATAATGCTGATTATGGCTATTGGAGAGTTGTTGTGATATACAAGTGATGGTCCCTGCCTCATATTACTGCCCCTAATGCCCCTAACGACCCGGGTCACCAAGGGGCCACTCACTGCCCGCCCAAGTCGTCCTGGGCGGCCCGCCAAACACGCTCAAGACCCAACTAGCCGTGCAATTAATGTCAATAGTTCCGTCAACCAAGCGTCACAACTAATCATGTATGCTGTCAGTCAGCGAGATTATCCTCTGTAGAACACGAGAAAAACACATCGCAATTAGATGAGGAGTCATTCAGCTGATTATTCAGGACAAACTACTTGTTTTCGTCCAACTCGCTCATTACGGGTGATTCCATAACTATCCGGTGACAGTAACGGCCATGGCCTCGATCAGTCAATTGGGTATTGTAAGTGGTGAAATGGTTCTAAGCTATTCTGTAATAACTTGCCCCGCCCCGCCCCTTCTAGCCCCCTCTCATAGGTGTGGTCCGTACTGGAGCTCATCAGGAGGTACCCTAGTTTCTACAACGTTCTGCTAGGGGAGCGGTCACCTGTTGAATTCTGTTGAATGAACGTATGAGCAGACTTCTGATGAAAATGCCCGCCAACAGAAATAGGTTCGATTCTCCATACATGCTACTTTCTCTCGTGTTTTATTGATACGAGGGACACGCAGTTTTTGCGTCGTAAAGTCGGCGATACAAATAGACTTGTGTGAGAATGTACCTGAACGATATACACACGTTGGTTTCGAAACTATTGAGTCATATGGATCTGCAGATTCATTCTTTATGATTTGACGGGCTTCACTTTTCGATTTCTTCTACTTCTTGATCTCCACAAGAGCTTTTGAATTGATATGAATGACAATCAAAGGCCCCCATTGTTTTCTTCAGAGGGTGGGATCCGATTCATATCGAGCTTCGGCTCTATATCCATCATTCTTGTACTCAAATTCCGTGGGAATTGATGTCATTCGTTCTATTCTTTTCAAATCTTCTTGTTTCTTAAAATGTAGGAACTGCAGTTGTGACGTGTGTACCTAGCCGCCCGCAGCAGGAGGTTGTAGAATCTTCAAGAGGCACTGGGCCACAGCAGGAGGTTGTCGAAACTGCAGTTGTGACGTGTGTACCTAGCTGCCCGCAGCAGGAGGTTGTAGAATCTTCAAGAGACACCGGGCTGCAGCAGGAGGTTGTCGAAACTGCAGTTGTGACGTGTGTACCTAGCTGCCCGCAGCAGGAGGTTGTAGAATCTTCAAGAGACACCGGGCTGCAGCAGGAGGTTGTCGAAACTGCAGTTGTGACGTGTGTACCTAGCTGCCCGCAGCAGGAGGTTGTAGAATCTTCAAGAGACACCGGGCTGCAGCAGGAGGTTGTCGAAACTGCAGTTGTGACGTGTGTACCTAGCTGCCCGCAGCAGGAGGTTGTAGAAACTTCAAGAAGCACTGGGCCGCAGCAGGAGGTTGTCGAAACTGTACGTGTGACGCGTCTACCTGCCCGCAGCAGGATGTTGTAGAAACTGTGAGAGGTACTGGGCCACAGCAGAAGGTTGTAGGATTTGTGAGAGGCATTGAGCCGCAGCAGAAGGTTGTAGGAACTGTGAGAGGTACTGGGCCGCAGCAAGAGGTTGTGGGAAATGTGCATGAGAGGCACTGGGTCGCAGCAAGAGGTTGTAGGAACTGTGAGAGGTACTGAGCCGGAGCAGAAGGCTGTAGGAACTGTGAGAGGTACTGGGCCGCCGCAAGAGGTTGTAGGAACTGTGAGAGACGCTGGGCCGTAGCAAGAGTTTGTATAAACTGTAAGAGGTACTGGGCCTCAGCAGGAGGCTGTAGGAATTGTGCATGAGATGTACTGGGCCATGGCACAAGGTTGTAGGAACTGTGAGAGGCACTGGGCCGCAGCAGGAGGCTGTATGAACTGTGAAAATTAAGCACTGGGTCGCAGTAGGAGGCTGTAGGAACTGTGAAAGGCACTGGGCCGCAGCAGGAGGCTGTAGGAACTGTGAAAGGCACTGTTCCACAGCAGGAGGATGTAGGAACGGTGAGAGGCACTGGGCCTCAGCAGAAGGTTGTAGGAACTGTGAGAGGCACTGGGCCGCAGCAAGAGGTTGTAGAAACTGCAGCTGTGACGTGTACGTGCCCGACGCATGGTGTCGGGAGACCACAGCAGATGGTTGTAGGAACTGTAAGAGGTACTGGGCCGCAGCAAGAGGCTGTATACAGGAAAAACAATATCTAATACCGACCCTGTTGAACAAACTACCACCTGATTTATCAAATAAACAAAAACTATCCGGTGTAAAAATTGAGATGAACAAATGGATTTGGCAAAGTTGTATCTTATAGTAAATTATCATCTTCAAATTTAAAAAATCAAATGCCAATATCATAGCAATATCTTTTATGACAAGATGAATATGTTTTATTCATTATTAAAAGAGAAGTGAAGAAGTTTTTTATTTGTTTAAATTGTAATATTATAGCTGCTATCCAGACATTTCTTGTTAGGTATATTTTTGTATGACAACCTAATTAGTGGACCCACAGACAAGTTTGTTTTGACTTTGTGGGTCTACGATATCTGTAAACAACTGATATTTTGTGAAATAAAAAGTCTTCTAAAAAAAAAATATATATGTATGTTTGTCTGTTGAATTTATTAAATGCCAATGTCCATTGGCTAGCCCACACACAAGGTATTCCTTACGCTGGCTTCACACATCTAAATATTCATTATCATTTCGTATTTTGTATTTTTGTATCATGTTTTTATGAGTGATGTGTAATTGAGATGTATATAAAACTGAGATTGAAATGGTTCAACCTAAAGAGTCTTTATTTATTGTTATTAATTCCTCCTAAGGAGGAAGTACCTAAGGTTAAAAATAAGTATGGAAAAAGACAACTTCATTATACGATACCTAGCATATTTAATGAAGTTCCGGCAGGTTTAAAGAATTTAGAATGTTATAAAACGATAAAAAATGAAATAAAAGAGTGGTTATTACATCAGCAGGAGTGATGAATAATGATTGACATTTCCTTATGTAGAATATAATGTGATCTAATAATCTAGTTTAACGGAGTGTAATGTTAATTTCAACAACTTTATTCTTTAAGATTCAATATTGATTCAATAATTGTCATTTCAATTTCAATTGCAAGATATAATTTGTAAATGTATTATTCTTTATTGTATTCCATGAACTAATTATGTATTATTTTTCTAGTGTATTGCCTCAGACTAGCCAATTGGCTATGGGGCATAGTTTGTAGTAAATTACAATTATATTTAAATATTAATAAAGAATTTTGAACTGAACTGAACTGAACGGATTCCCATTAAACTGACATATTAATCTGACGCCCATCACTCCAGGCTGGCATCGCGAGTGGGTCTTCAGCAATCGTCGCGTCTCCAGAGCAGAACAATCAACCTCTGAGCGGTTAAGAGTCCACGGCAGTCGATTCGGCGGAACACCAGCTCTCTGATTGGATGAGCGTAGCGAAGTCTAGCGCTTTGTTTGTGTTTTTTTTTGTGGGCACTGCACAGGTCGCAGGGTTCGACTGATCAGAATGAAACTTTTTTTGTAAGGGCCAACTTTTACCACTTTGATCTGTATAGTTATTGGAATGAATCGGTCGATTAGATTTTGAGAAATATCATGTCAAAATTTTCAAAAACCCCATAAGATCAGGCTGGGTGAGAAAATTTGAAAAAATTAAACCTCTCCGAAAAAAATAAAATTTCCTCTGAGTGTTCAAACATGAATGAGACATATAATCATCATTTTGTAAGCAATCCGAATCAGCCGTTTCGAAGAAAAAATTCAAATAACTGTTTTTATACATCAAATATATGGAAATGAGCAGAGATTCACTGCTTCCCAGATTCGATATTTGTCCAAGCATTAAATATTCTTCATATTCGTCAAGGTGTGTAGAATACCAGAGAGGATGAAGTAGCAATTAAATGAAGTACGAAGTGTGTAGAATACCAGAGTCGATGAAGTGGCAAATGTAGGACTGTATTATACCTTATTCAGATATCTCGCTCATCTTACAACGCATATTTCGCGTTTGCCTAGTGATAACTTCTGAACGGTATGATATATCAGAAGTTTGATGAGCGAGGAACACGGATAATTATAATACTTTCAAGGTGGTATAAGTGATAACCATCAACTGTTGAAGTCATGTGGCCCAGCCCAGCTGCCAAGCGCATACAGCTGAATTAGCATATTCTCAAGCTGCACAAGCTTGGCCAATATATATACGAGACATGAATATATATTTTCTACCACCGCAAAAGTATCATACTTATCTGTGGTTCTCCGGCATTGGAAGTTTGCTGATACTCACCTATACCAGACTCGAGGTGAGACTCACCCTCTCATCACACAAGAGATGTAACAAAGCTGCAGCAAAGGCACCGGAGGCTGGGAATTATGAACAAGGATTTGTTAAATTGTGGCGTGAAACTAATGAACACGCTTCCAGAGAGACTGAGGAACATTGATGATAGAAGTACTTTCAAAAGAGATGTGAAGTTTTTCCTCCTCCAAGAAGTTTTTTACAATATCGAATAATTCTATGAAAGAGTGTGGTAAACTTATGTATTCAAACTTAAAATGATTTACAACTGGGTAAACGCCATATATTCGTTGTTAGACGAGATGATAGTGATGGTATGTCGACTTTTTTGCCAAACTTTTGCCTACATTCGCCAATTGGGTGACATTTTATGTTTTTTCTTCAAAATGGCTGTCCCGATCAAGCTGAGAATTTCCAGACATGTGTATAGAGATGTGATTCAACTCCACACCGAATTTCATTCTTTTTGAAAATAAAAATATTTTCATTTTTTCCGCCGTGTTATTGTAATGGGTATTATTGAAATTTCGAAAATTCATAAAAAAAAGTTACCACTCGATAATGCCACAAAACTCTACAGATCTAAGCTAGATGAGGAACCATAATGAAAAAAAGTTTGAAGTTGATAGCTGTAGCCGTTTGACCTGTGGAGAATCGACAAAAAAACATTTAAAAAAAAAACATAAAAACGAACACCAATTTTTTTTAGTATGTCAAATTGAATCTCCGCTAAAGCTCGTCTAATGAGTAAATACTTTGAATACCATGATAAATTGATAATCACATTGCGAATTTTCCAAGCCAAAATTTATGTTTTAGTTTTCGTATATAGTTTCTGACGTCAACACAATGTAAATTGTACGAACGACTGCTGATAAATGAATGAATGAGATATAATCATATCGTTAAAGAGTCAAAAAGCTGATATTCAGCTGAGTCGACTCTCATGGCCTCTTAACAGCGAGTATTAACGTCAAACAGACGCACAAAACAGAGAAACCAGTTTACTTGTCCATAGTTAGCCTGTCACTTGCGTGTCAGCCCCATGCTGGAGGTGGGCGTCGGGACGCCAAATGAGCTGCCCGCCCCCTGCAGAGACGCCGACGCCTGTGACGACGTCGACCTCCAGATGCCGGAGACTGCGGGGCGTGAGGGGGAAATCGACCTGTCAGAATATCACACGTTCCGTGCCAAATACTGGAAGACTGTTTTATCAACTTGAACGAAAAGTTAATCAACAACATTGAAGGGAATCAGGGTTATGAATTTTGAGTTTTTTCGATTTTTGGGATTTTTTGGGATGGTGAGATTGAATTTCTGGTGCCCGTCCGAACGATCCTACCTCCTACTCTGAGCGCTCATAGTCGGGGAATAATTGTGTATCAAGTTTCGATCGAAGAGTTGACCACTCTCGAGAATTATCCTGATGGTCACTTGTCCTGGAATCCCCTGAGGTCTGATATCAGTTGTTCATCAGCCGGTTTTGATCTCAGAAGGAGAATAACAGAGGAAGCTCGATCCAATTATACGAGTTGATCGAATTATCGTGAAAAAACATATTTTCACACTTCAAGTAATTACATTCCTCAATCTACGAGAGAAATGAACCAGAATACTGTTCATTACATCTCACTTCTCCATATTTGGTTTAATGACGCACTGTATTGATGACTACGATCTATTGGCGTCGGTGAATGATATGAGTTATGATATGGGGAATCTGATGAATCCCAAGTTCATTCCAATAGGTGTTTCGGATGGTGGGAAGGAGTCGGTCGTGGCCTGTTGTTGAGGAATCATCCCAGTATGACCCGAACGACAGAAGAAAACCACGAAAGACCCCTGTCAGGATGGTCGACCATGGCGGGAATCCCCGGTCTCCTGAATGACGGTTCAGTGTGCTAGCCACTCGACCACAACATCTCGCTCTGTCACGTGAGGCCGGAACATGTTATGGACTAGACCATCGGCCACAATGCTGACTTGAGTGACTTCTTGGTCGTAACCAATAACACTCAAACCTTGTCATGTCAATAACTTCGTCCCATCACGGACTGATCATTCATCCGACGCCAATAGATCCAAGCTATCATTTCATTTCATTTATTCATTCAATAATTCCTTTAACCCTCTTCCGAGGAAATCGGAATGGTTAGCAGTTAACAATTATCAGCTTACTAACTTAAAAATGTGACTTACAAAATTATATGATATATTGAAAATTAACGATACTGATAATGATAATAATATTTGAAATGATAATGATAATGATGATAATATTTGAAATGATAATGATAATAATATATGAAATGATATTTGAAATAATCCCAATGAATGAAAATTGGTTCTATTGATTTTGAACTCCAATTTTCAGGTGATATCAGCTTCCAATAGCTGATGTTTGTTCAATTTCAAAGTTCAATTTGGAAATACATTTCATTTTAAAATTAGTTCTGATTAGGACTATCAGAAATTCTGATCTTTTCAAACAATTTCAATTCCTAATAATTCAAGTTTTGAAATGATTATGGTTTTAGTTAATTCTAATTTTGAGTTATTTTGAATATTGACTCAAGTTTTTTCAGATAAAGTCAGTGTCCATAAAATCCTCTACCGAATAGAAAGTGTTCTTCAGAATATGCATTGTATTAGTTGATTTGAATTCATGAAGGCATTTCTTTGACGATTGTTGGTAATTTATCAGACAGTTTTGATCCACAATGATGCAAGCCTCTCTGGTGAATAGTTGTACAGTGCTTGTCTGGTTTAATAAGATTCTTGCGTCGAGTATCGTGACTATGACGCATCACAGTGCGTCGTCGAACTGAATACAGGCATACAATATTCTCAAAATACGATTGATCACAGAGCTTGATTGATTGATTTGATTGATTTAGTCTTTATTAGCAACAGAAAAATAAATTCCCACTAGTGCTAATTTAATGAAAGGACAACACATACATGAAAACAAACAATACAAATATATAATGAACTTAACACAGAAGGCCACCCTTGGTAGCTAGGTCAGCTGAGGCACCGCTTCAGAAACTGAAGTCACCGGTGGGCGTGGGTTCGAGTCCAGCAAAGGCATGGGTTTTTGTAAACGTTCTTTCAACTATCATCACTTCATAGTTTCATAATCATCTGCTCATTCGTACCTCCGTATGACCCAGCTGTTGGTGGGGTCGTTAAGCTCATTCGTACCCCCGTATGACCTAGCTGTTGGTGGGGTCGTTAAGCAAACAATAATCAATCATAACACAAACAAGAACATGAACACAGGTATATTTAAGGTACAATAGTTGAATAATTGAACAGTGAATCATGAAAGCACACCAAGTTAGCCTATCCGTTATATATCTTGAAATTGATTTAAATTGTGGAAGATTATTGAAATGCAAGTCTAAGCTTGTGTTTGGATGGGAAATGGAGTTATTTGAATTCTCCTTTGTGCTTCAACTAATTCCCGCAGTGTCGCTAGTCACGTAATCACTCTTCAGCCCCGAATAATATATGTTATTATATGTAACTACAAGTTTCACAGAATTCACAATCTTGGAGTGATATAATAGAAGGCATTTGTGGGTGGTATTTATTATTGTCATTCATAGATGAATTGGTAATAATGTATACTCATCAGGTGGTTGTTCGGTGAGTGTTTATTGTTTGAGGGTTGATTCCTAGCGGTAATAATGAGAGGAGGCGGCTTCAATAGCGTTAGGCACTTCCATATATTATCATGTCTGGCATTCGATTAGCTATAATCTCTACCAGAAGTGCAGTCTACGTGTTTCTCTGTGAGAGCCGCAGATAGCTGGGTGAAGGGACGGCAGGTCGTTAGTTTTTACGACGTCTCAGTTGTCGGGTCGAGCCAGCTATTAGCAGGCGTTGTTACCTGCCCCTGTGATTCCTTCCGACACCAGGTACACGTCACAGCTGCAGTTTCTACAATCTCTTGCTGCGGCCCAGTACCTCTCATTCACAGTTCCTACCACCTCTCATGCACAGTTCCTACAACCTCTTGCTGCGGCCCAGTGCCTCTCACAGTTGTCGGGTCGAGCCAGCTATTAGCAGGCGTTGTTACCTGCCCCTGTGATTCCTTCCGACACCAGGTACACGTCACAGCTGCAGTTTCTACAATCTCTTGCTGCGGCCCAGTACCTCTCATTCACAGTTCCTACCACCTCTCATGCACAGTTCCTACAACCTCTCGCTGCGGACCAGTGCCTCTCACAGTTGTCGGGTCGAGCCAGCTATTAGCAGGCGTTGTTACCTGCCCCTGTGATTCCTCCCTACACCACGTGGCGGGCAGGCCCACGTCACAGCTGCAGTTTCTACAACCTCTTGCTGCGGCCCATTACCTCTCATTCATAGTTCCTACCACCTTCTGCTGTTGCCCAGTACCTCTCATGCACAGTTCCTACAACCTCTTGCTGCGGACACAGTGCCTCTCACAGTTCCTACAACCTCCTGCTGTGGCCCAGTGCCTCTCACAGTTCCTAATTCCCATACGAATTAATATAAATTGGTGGTACAAATTTGTCCTCAAATCTAGTTATGTGGCCATGTTCAGCCATGTTCAGCTCATCATAGGAATAATGATAACAATAACAGTAATATGACATGAGTATATTCACTCGAATGAAATTAAATCTCCATCAAGGGAGGCAGGAAAGCCATATACTGACAATGTTGAAATACGAATTCCAAGGTACACTTTTTTCGGAGTTCTCTTGAGGTTTGAAGTGACGCAACTTTTTGTGTAAGTACACACATACATTTGTAACAACTGGTGTGTAGGATTTTTTGTTGTGCGAACATTTTTTGCATCTTGAATTTCTTGAGCAACAACCAAATTTCATGATATTCAATCAAAAAAAAAAATTATTATTTCAAGACGAATGTGAAAAAATGAATCACCTGTACATCACTTGGAGTAAACGTATCTGATATTGTTATATTCCAGAATTTCAGCTCTCCAACATGAAAATTGCAGATAATATGATGAGAAGAAATAAAGTGTTGAGGATTTAAATGTTGAACAATGATTGTTGGCAAACAGTAGAAGGCAATGTGGAAGAAGATGTGATTTTCAAACAATGGGAACCACCTTTCTTCCAATGGAAACAGCTAGCAGTCTACCAGGTCATTAGGAACAAATATCTTAATATTTGCTGAATCTAGAACCATGTACACAAGAACCACATCGTATGAAGTTCAGTTCCCATGGTGATTAATACAATATGGGAATTCGGAATACGAACGAACTCTTTCGAGAGTGAAAATGAAGAAGTGAACAAGAGAATGATCATTCCTCATGAATACGTGTATACCAGATAGAATATGTCGGAATCATCTCATTTTCATTCCAAAATCTACAAAAAAACTTATCATGAGATGAAAAAAGATATTTTCGAGAAAAGCTGCTTTCTCGCCCCCTCAACGTCATATGAGATAAACCAGCTTCCTGTGGAAAACAGTATGATAACGATGATGATAAATGACATACACTTGCAAATAATCGAGAGTCCACATGTATTATTGTAACTTACATAAATTGACACAAGAATGTCGACACGAATGGATAATGCAATTAGTGATTGATAATCCAAATTCAAATATATTGTTCAATTTGCGAATCTCAAAATGAGAACTTGATTGAACATCTTCAGTCTCATGTAATCAACGTGTTGTTGTTCAATAAGTTGATTTTTCCGTGGAATGTTTGAATAATAAGTGATATACAGAGAGCAACTTCTTGTTCCATGTATTGGAGATGATGTACCCAAACCACAAGAACAATCATACTTGTACCTGTATCTCCTCAACTTCAGCTCTCTGCTATTGGTCTATTCACATATCGACTATAATGAGAACAGAGATCTATTGGCGTCGAATGGATGATAAGTGAGACGATGAGATGAAGGTGTCCTATAGGGAATGGCCGTGAAGGATAGTATACGAAGGAAGCGGTCGTGGCCTCTAAGGAACCTCCCGGAATACTATCTGCATACGGTCACAGAGAGAAACCACGAAACACCTCGGTGAAGTTGAACGATGTCCAGGATTGAACCGCGGCTCGATCTAGCCACATGCTGCCACTGAGCTACCCGTGCCGGTGGCATGTCCGAGTTGTTGTAGTTTCCCTTGCTATGTGCATGTCCGGGAAGTCTCTGTTGTTAATGAGATGCCAGATTATTGTAAACGATCCGTTGAAATAATTGAAATAAGTCAAGTCTTGCCGTAGAGCGCAAGGTAGTCTAATTGCCAGGATTACCAGCGTGAGAGTGGCTCTAACTGACGGTTATTGAGTTGTTATCACCATGGTTACCCATGCTATTCGTTTCAACCAACTCCCAGGTAAACGGCAACTGTATACTCATGGTATTACTTGGTATTGGTAATTATATTCCTCATCAACTCAAGCTTCGGGAAGATTGTTATTAGGTGTACCCTCATCATTTTTTATTATCAATTACGCATTCTTGAAGACCGTTCAGAAGCGGCTCCTCTCGACTCTTGGTGGCTTCAACACTTCGAGGCGGTCTTTCCTCAACTGCTCAACAGTCGTGGACCAGAGTAGCCAGTGATTAATTAATTTACGCTGGGAAGAAAATTATAGTTGTGATGAAAATGATGTCAGTTTTTGTTTTGATTGATTTATCAAGGAAACAGAAGATGCAAATACATTTAGAATATCTCGCAAAGATGTTCCACACATCTTGTCTGCAGGTGAGTTACATTAGGCAATGATGAAAATAATCACAATAATGACAGTAATGATGGTATATATATATATATATATATATATATATATATATATATATATATATATATATATATATATGTGTATCTTTATTCAGACTCTGTCTTACATTAAAAGATTGCAGAAACACAGAATAAAAATCAATTGATTAAAATATAAAAAAAATTACAATGACAACATTTTAGAGAATGACAGATAAATATAATTTGACTAGGTTTGAATAAGAAAATGTAGAGAGAAGAAATAATTGAATGATGATAACGAGATCATACAAAAATTGAAAAGGGGAAAAAAAGAAAAATAGTATGCAATGAAAACACAAATTGGAAAATATATATAATAGAATATAATAAAGAAGTGAACAAGAAAATGATCATTCCTCATGAATACGTGTATACCAGATAGAATATGTCGGATTTATTCTATTCTCATTCAAAAATCTACAAAAAAACTTATCATGAAATGAAAAAAGATATTTTCGAGAAAAGCTGATTTCTCGCCCCCTCAACATCAAATGAGATAATAATATTGATGATGTTGGTGAAAATGGTGATAATCATCATGAGATCAAGAGTTTGGTGACCGTGGTGACTGGTGACCATGTGCTGCTGGTCAACCAGCAACCAAATTTGAATATCACCCAAATCAGGATCTCGAATTATTCACGAAATGAGATATTTTTGGCGCGAATGAGCCAGACTCATTTGATTTGGGTGGTTTTTGTAATTGTTGACACATTTCTATCGTGAAGATATGTCATTGAATATGACAGCATGCGACTTCTACCAAGATAACTGTTTCCCAATGAAGTTTATGCACGACAGATAGGATCGTTCGGAGGGAGCCACACAAGGGGGATCTTGACAAACAAAATGAATAGTTGAATATAATAGAGGTCATCCAACAAATTTCAGGAATGAAAGTGAGGTTGAGGGGATGAAGAACAATTCAGAGGTTGTACAAGTGAGAAAAAAATCCATCTTATTTCTGAATATATCTTCCCAGTTTCGATAAAAAGATACAATCTGATGTCGTTAGAATTCGTCTTGTACCACACAGCAATCCCCTGAAGATATGAAACGGAAACAATCATTAGCAGAAAATCAAGAAAGTATGACAAATATACACGTAATAACTTGAAGCTTTCTCCACTGAGTTGTAAATACATCGTATATACATTTCCTTTGTGAGCTCAGTCTCATCTCTTTCTGCTCCTCCTTTACGTCACCGTGTACAATATTTCCATATGACTTGCAATCATCGCCTTGTTGGATACAAGATAGCATAATCAACTAACAAACTTTGTCACAGGACAAATTGGCTCTCCTCCTCAGTCTTCTCCACTTTTAAAGTCGCGTTTCCGGCGCCGGCTCACTTTGTTGTCTAACACGGCCGTGACGACAGTTCGTCGCGAGCCAATGCGCTCGGATGCACGGAATAATGAGACGGCGTATGGCGAGGAACTAGGCATACGTCATCACTTGTGCTCGGCGCCTTTAATTGAAAACGTCGTTTTTCTCTGGCAAAAGAAGCTTCATAGTTACTGGCCACAGGTAGCGGGAAATAAAGGCCCACTTGTTCTGATTGGACGTAATTCCAGCCGGATCTTGAGAGGATTTGAGTGAGAATATATATATATATATATATATATATATATATATATATATATATATATATATATATATATATATATATATATATATATATATATATATATACATATATATATATATATATATATATATATATATATATATATATATATATGTATATATATATATATATATATATATATATATATATATATATATATATATATATATATATATACATATATATATATGTATATATATATATATATATATATATATATATATATATATATATATATATATATATATATATATATATATATATATATATATATATATATATATATATATATATATATATATATATATATATATATATATATATATATATATATATATATATATATATATATATATATATATATATATATATATATATATACATATATATATATATATATATATATATATATATATACATATATATATATATATATATATATATATATATATATATATATATATATATATATATATAAATATATATATATATATATATATATATATATATATATATATATATATATATATCTATCTATATATTTATATATATATATATATATAAATATATATATATATATATATATATATATCAATATATATATATATATATATATATATATATATATATATATTATATATATATATATATATATATATATATATATATATATATTTATATATATATATATATATATATATATATATATATATATATATATATATATATATATATATATATTCATATATATATAGACATATATATATATATATATATATATATATATATATATATATATATATATATATATATATATTCATATTATATATTTATCTATTCACTCATGTATACGTTTTGTTGAGGTGTTCATGACGGATCATTATCGGAAGAGCGATAGCGAATACTCACATCCTACTCTCACGGCGCTTTGTCTGTCTGTTTGTCTGTCTGTTTGTCTGTCTGTTTGTTTGTCAGCACTGCACAGGTCGCGCGGTTTGACTGATATGTCATTCCAGTTCTGTGCATGCAGACTGGCCCATCCAACTTGATATTGAACAGTTTTGGTGTCAAATTTTTCGAATCATTCTTGAGAATCATCTTGAATTTTCTGGAACCCAATGAGTTCAGGCGGGGCAGGAAATTTGGATGATAGAATTTCTACAGAAATATCCGAATGTCCACTGAATTTGAACACATTCAATAAGATAAGTTACACATCATCTCGAACTTCCTTGCAATTCGAACCCGCCGTTGTGAGTGTGATCCAGCATATGGATGTCTTTTCCATTCCAATATGGGAATAATTAGATGAGCGACCGCGAAGTCTTCCATCTCACTCTTATGTCTCTGTGGTTTTGTTCGTTCCCAAGAGCTGTCCAAGTTGTTCGGTCCAGCTGATCGACATGCAACTCACTCTGTATTCGTGTAGACTCACCCAACTTTGATTCCGAACTGAATAGTTTTCCGGTTGAATCGGTTGAACTTTTTTTGAGTAACACCATCTCAAACTTTCCAAGAAGTCCATAAAATTTTAAATCTTGGATTTCAAATATACAAAATGTTCAAGATAACATCTCTCCGAAAACGACTGAAATATTCTCCGAATGTGAACACATGAATGATAGACACTATCACAATTCTGTGTGCAATTCGAACAGCCGTTTCGATGAAAATAATTCAATGATTTCAATTATTTGATTCAATAATTTGATTTAATTTCTTTCTACTCATTCAACAAACAGGTGAAAATAATGACAGGACCATTGCTGAGATTCCCGGCTTTCAAGATTCGATATTCACGAAATTGAGTGTATTCAAAATAGAGTGTATTCAAAATAGAGTAAAGATAAGAGAGAGAATTAGATAAAAATACAGTGAAGATAAGAGAGAGAAATATAGAGAAATACAGTGAAGATAAGAGAGAGAGAAATAGAGAGAAATACAGTGGAGATAAGAGAGAGATATACAGTGAAGATAAGAGAGAGAGAAATAGAGAGAAATACAGTGGAGATAAGAGAGAGATACAGTGAAGATAAAAGAGATGAATACAGTGAAGATAAGAGAGAGAGAAATAGAATGAGACTCAGTCAGCTGAGGCACCGCTTCAGAAACTGAAGTCACCGTTAAACCGTCACGTGCCGCATAAGGTATGTTTTTGTGTGAACGACCTTTCGATTATCATCACTACATAGTTTCTTCATCACCTGCTCACTCGTACCCCGTATAACCTAGCTGTTGGTGGAGTCGCTGAGCAAGCAATAATCATCAATCAGTAAATCCCATTTAGAGCTAAGGTGTGTAGAGTTCCCGATTGAACCTATATAGATGTATCGCCAATCTTAAAACGCATGCTGCGTTTATCAATTATTAGTTAGATGAGCGTAGCGGAGCCTCCATCCCACTCTTATAGGGCTTTGTCTGTGTTTTTTTTTTAACTTTTTTTTTAGACGCAAACTTATTCAACTTAGAACTGTACCATAGTTTTTGGTATGAATCGGTTGGACTCATTTTGAAGAAATATCATCTCAAAATTTCTAAAAACCCCATAAGATTAGGCTGAGTAAAAAAAATAGAAGAATAAAATCTCTCAAAATGAGATGAAATTTTCTGTAAATTTGTAAACATGATTGATACACATTATCACAATTTTGTATGCAATTCGGATCAGCCGTTCTGAAGAAAATGATCAAATTATCCGTTTTCATTCATCAAATATTATTGGATGAGCGAAGCGAAGACTCAATTACACTATACCGAAAAAAAAGTGCCTGTTTTTTTTTTGTTTTTTTGTTTTTTTGTTCGCACTCCACAGGTCAGACAAAAATTCAAAATCAGTTGAAACTTGGCACACACATGAACCCCTATCTGACTTGATGCTGTATAGCTTTGAGGCACGATCGGTTGAACAACTTCTGAGAAAACTCATTCCAAAGTTTTCCAAAATCCCATTAGAATAAGCCAGAGGAAAACATTCGTGAAAAATATTTCATCTGAGAGAATTCAAATTCTCAGAGAATTTCAATCCAATAATGATACACATTATTCCGATCTTTCACTCAAATCGGATCAGCCGTTTCGATGTAAAAAAATATATAATGTTATTTGTGTCAATTATTCAAAGCTATTAAGATACCTATTAAATCAAAGCAACAAGTGTCACCACTTGATTGTAAACGATTAAAACAAAGCCTTCTTGATTATCATATAAAATATTAATGGAAAATAAGATGGCAGTGATGTAATGGTTTGGATCTCAAGGTGTATATATATATATATAATAACCAATCCAAAGATAAGTTGGTAATTATGTTCCAGCTCATCCATCAACGCGGAAATACATAACGCGTTTGCCTAGTTATAGAAATTGAAGCAGATTCAGGTTGCCGAAATTCACTGCTTTCTAGATTCAAAATTTGCTCAACAATGGAGTTTTCTTCAAATACATCAAGGTGTGTAGAATACCAGATTCGTTAATATAGCAAGGGTAAAACTACTTTAACGACTTTTATACCTTATTCATGCAGATAACTCGCTCATCTTACATCGCATATTTCGCGTTTGACTAGTTGATGAGCGTAGCGAAGTCTCCATCCCACTCTTATAGGGCTTTGTCTGTGTTTTTTTTTTTTTTTTTTTTTTTTTTTGTAAGCACTCCACAGGTCGCAAGGGTTGACTGATCAACATGAAACTTTTTTGTACACGCAAACTCATCCAACTTAGAACTGTATAGTTTTTGGGATGAATCGGTCGGACCGATTTTGAGAATCATCATCTCAAAGTTTCTAAAAACCCCATAAGATTTGGCTGGGCGGAAAATGTTGAAAAATAAAATCTCTCCAAATGGGATGAAATTTTCTCTAAATGTGTATACATGGATTTTACACATTATTACGATTTTTCAAGCAATTCTGATCAGTCGTTTTGGAGAAAAAAAATAAATTGACTGATAATATTCATAAAATATATCATAAAAATTATGACAGAATCAAGTTGTCGAGATTCACTGCTTTCTAGATTCAAGAGTTGACCAACAATGAAGTATTTTTTATATGCGTCAAGGTGTGTAGAATACCAGAGTCAATGAAGTGGCAAGAGTAGAACTTCTTTAACGACTTTTATAGCTTATTCAGATATCAAGGTGTGTAGAATACCAAAGTCGATAAAGTAGCAAGGGTAAAACTATTTCAAGGACTTTTATACCTTATTGAGATATCTCGCTCATCTTACAACGCATATTTCGCGTTTGACTAGTCATATTCATGGTTGTACAGGAACCATCTATCAAAGCTAACCAACAACATGTGAGACTTCTCCAAGACAACAACGTTTTGTCCAAATCAGTGAGATCGTTGAGACTATGCGCTTCATTTTGTGACTTTTTCTAGCTCCAATTTTTGGCACCAACTTGAAGTATATTTAATGTGATTCAATATGTATAGAGAGCCTCCGAATATCCCTCATGTGAATACCACGCTCTCCTGACAACGCCTGCAAGTCCTTGTTTTGCCCTCTCCTGCGAGGGCTTGATTACGTGCGGCGGGTTGCCGGCGGCTCGCTAACAAGGCGTTAGAGTAACCTAGGAGACGCTGGCAGTGGCACCGCCTGCTGTTGTCGGCGGCGGCGGCGGCGGGCGGGCGGGCGGGGATCCGGGACAAAGGTTACTAGCGTAAGACGTGATCAGGGCCACCACACCACCCGACTTACACGCTCCGAGGCACGCCATACCAACCTGCCAACATCATATTGATATGTGGAACAGAGATGGTATCGATTTAACAGGTGGATATAGGGTGCACACAAAAGATGGATTTCATTGCTTTATTCGTTTGGGGGATTTTTATCTTCATATGTATTCTCCGGGGTGGTGGGATCGCCCTTGTAGTGCCCAGTCCGAATACAACCCTCATGCATCGCTTTGATTCTGTAGCAAGCGTCGTATAGCATCAGGATATATACATACCGCTGGTGAAGAACCGATACCTTCTATCTTCCATCTTCGAGAGGATGAGGTTATGGTATTGTTATGGAGATAACTTTGTTCCGAGTTCATATATATATATATATATATATATATATATATATATATATATATATATATATATATATATATATATATATATATATATATATATATATATATGTATATATAAATATATATATATATATATATATATATATATATATATATATATATACATATATATATATATATTTATATATATATATATATATATATATATATATATATATATATATATATATATATATTTATATATATATATATATATATATATATATATATATATATATATATACATATATATATATATATATATATATATATATATATATATATATATATATATATATATATATATATATATATATATATATGTATATATATATATATATATATATATATATATATATATATATATATATATTCATATATGTATATATATCTGAATATATATATATATATATATATATATATATATATATATATATATATATATATATATATGAATATATATATATACATATGTTTAAATATATATATATATATATATATATATATAT
>CAXFZR010000039.1:57500-69171 GCA_964007535.1 Brachyptera risi
ATTAAGAAATGTATCAAAAATATCACAAGTCAAAATTGACCTGAAGCAATGGATATCTAAGGATGTGCAAATACTTGACCAGAGATGGAATATAGAGTCACACTAATGATGCATACCTAATATATATGCTTCATTCTCTTATTCACTTCTTGTAGCCTATTTAATTATCCAATTGCAATATTCAAAGGGAAACAAATATTTTGTCATGCAACTGTTTTTACGCTCATTTGCGTGGCTTTCCGGATGTTTACCTTAAATGACCATGATATATGTTAACAGTGATGTAGACCCACAGACTAGTCATAGGCCCATCTTATGTGACCTTGTGGGTCCACGTTATTATCATAATTCACCAATATAACATGTCAATAAATATATTATTATTTCGTATCGGCGAACTCCAGGCCTATGAGTTCAAGGAAAACAGATGCCAATCAGGAGAAACTGCAGTCATTATTGGCACATTCGACTATAGTTATGGAATTAGATTGGTTCCTTAGCAATGGAACCAACAGCGATGAGCAAAGTCCGAGCATTTCTTCATTGAATGTTTCAAGTCTGAGGCAAGGTTCAATCAATTCACCACTAATCTTGAAGTCGAGGTAACCATAGCTCAATTCAATCGAACAAGTTGAAACAGAAAACTTGTCAACATCGGAGATGAGCGTAGACTGTACAAATACTTCTAGAAAACAACTTAAAATGGAACAATCCGAGAAAAGATGGTTCGAGGGATTTAAATACCTTTGAATCGTTTCAGCTAATGGCTACCCTTTAACGGAACGCTATTCAATAACATTAACCGTTGAAACTTGACAAAAACTTT
Organism: Brachyptera risi; assembly: GCA_964007535.1. Classification (NCBI taxonomy): domain Eukaryota; kingdom Metazoa; phylum Arthropoda; class Insecta; order Plecoptera; family Taeniopterygidae; genus Brachyptera; species Brachyptera risi. The sequence goes on from CAXFZR010000039.1 coordinate 58,327, forward strand.
TGACTTATATATTTAAAGGAAAGAAGTGCAGAGTCGTCTTTGTTTCCCTTCTTTCCAGATTCAGCACTCAGAGAAATTAAAGACTTGCACAAATATCACATTGTCTTGGGGAGTTTTAAATGTACAGGGGTTAAACCCAACGAGCCGTGAAGGCGTTTATCAGGCCCTTAATTAGTGTAAAAACTAGTTCCAACTCCCGCGTAAAAACAAGCTACTTAGTCATGAGAGAGAGAGAGAGAGGGAGAGAGAGAGAGAGAGAGAGAGAGAGAGAGAGAGAGAGGGAGAGATAGAGAGAGAGAGAGAGAGAGAGAGAGAGAAAGAGAGAAAGAGAGAGAGAGAGAGAGAGAGAGAGAGAGAGAGAGAGAGAGGGAGAGAGAAAGAGAGAGAGAGAGAGAGAGAGATTTTCATATTTGTTTGAATCGAGTGTAATTCTGACCTAAAAGCTTGTGAAACTTGGTTAAGTAGGCTGGTGATATTTTACTTTTTAATCTGAACGGATGAGAGCGGAATACTTCCATGTGGATGTGTCTAACCTTAGTTAACCGAGCAGGCGACCGAACAAGGAGTGGGGAGACAAGATTCGGCCCTAATTGGCGCCACTGCCGAGTGTCAAATGAGCTACAGTCACTTATCATTCTCTGGGATTTAATCGAGTTCTTTGAGAAACTTGGACGAGGCCACTTATATTCCGAGACTGTTCGGCTCTCAGAGGTTAAAGTTGAGGAGTTTTAATTCCATCAAGTACTGAAACGTCTTGGCCGGATACCAGATACGCCCATACCACTCGTTCCCACCACTCGTTCCCACCAATCGTTCCCAACACTCGATCCCACCAATCGTTCCCAACACTCGTTCCTACCACTCGTTCCTACCACTCGTTCCAACCACTCGTTCCCACCACTCGTTCCCACCACTCGTTCCTATACCACTCGTTCCCACCACTCGTTCTCACCACTCATTCCTACCTCTCGTTCCTACCACTCGTTAATACCAGATACGTTCCTACCACTCGTTCCTACCACTCGTTCCCACAACTCGTTCCCACCACTCATTCCTACCACTCGTTCCGACCACTCATTCCTACCACTCGTTCCTACCACTCGTTCCTACCACTCGTTCCCACAACTCGTTCCCACCACTCATTCCTACCACTCGTTCCTACCACTCGTTCCTACCTCTCGTTCCTACCACTTGTTCCCACCTCTCGTTCCTACCACTCATTCCTACCACTCGTTCCCACCACTCGTTCCCACCACTCGTTCCTATACCACTCGTTCCCACCACTCGTTCCCACCACTCATTCCTACCTCTCGTTCCTACCACTCGTTCCCACCACTCGTTTCCACCACTCGTTCATTCCAATCGTTCCTACCACTCGTTCCCACCTCTCGTTCCTACCACTCGTTCCTACCACTCGTTCCTACCACTCGTTCCCACCTCTCGTTCCTACCACTCGTTCCCACCTCTCGTTCCTACCACTCGTTTCCACCTCTCGTTCCTACCACTCGTTCTTACCACTCGTTCCGACCACTCATTCCTACCACTCGTTCCTATCACTCGTTCCCACCTCTCGTTCCTACCACTCGTTCCTAACTCTCGTTCCTACCACTCGTTCCTACCACTCGTTCCTACCTCTCCTTCCTACCACTCGTTTCCACCTCTCGTTCCTACCACTCGTTCCGACCACTCATTCCTACCACTCGTTCCTATCACTCGTTCCCACCTCTCGTTCCTACCACTCGTTCCTAACTCTCGTTCCTACCACTCGTTCCTACCACTCGTTCCTACCTCTCCTTCCTACCACTCGTTCCCACCTCTCGTTCCTACCACTCGTTCCTAACTCTCGTTCCTACCACTCGTTCCTACCACTCGTTCCTACCTCTCCTTCCTACCACTCGTTCCCACCTCTCGTTCCTACCACTCGTTTCCACCTCTCGTTCCTACCACTCGTTCCTACCACTCGTTCCTACCTCTCCTTCCTACCACTCGTTCCCACCTCTCGTTCCTACCACTCGTTCCCACCTCTCGTTCCTAGCACTCGTTCCTACCACTCGTTCCTACCACTCGTTCCTACCTCTCCTTCCTACCACTCGTTCCCACCTCTCGTTCCTACCACTCGTTCCTAACTCTCGTTCCTACCACTCGTTCCTACCACTCGTTCCTACCTCTCCTTCCTACCACTCGTTCCCACCTCTCGTTCCTACCACTCGTTTCCACCTCTCGTTCCTACCACTCGTTCTTACCACTCGTTCCGACCACTCATTCCTACCACTCGTTCCTATCACTCGTTCCCACCTCTCGTTCCTACCACTCGTTCCTAACTCTCGTTCCTACCACTCGTTCCTACCACTCGTTCCTACCTCTCCTTCCTACCACTCGTTTCCACCTCTCGTTCCTACCACTCGTTCCGACCACTCATTCCTACCACTCGTTCCTATCACTCGTTCCCACCTCTCGTTCCTACCACTCGTTCCTAACTCTCGTTCCTACCACTCGTTCCTACCACTCGTTCCTACCTCTCCTTCCTACCACTCGTTCCCACCTCTCGTTCCTACCACTCGTTCCTAACTCTCGTTCCTACCACTCGTTCCTACCACTCGTTCCTACCTCTCCTTCCTACCACTCGTTCCCACCTCTCGTTCCTACCACTCGTTCCTAACTCTCGTTCCTACCACTCGTTCCTACCACTCGTTCCTACCTCTCCTTCCTACCACTCGTTCCCACCTCTCGTTCCTACCACTCGTTCCCACCTCTCGTTCCCACCTCTCGTTCCCACCTCTCGTTCCTACCACTCGTTTCCACCTCTCGTTCCTACCCCTCGTTCCCACCTCTCGTTCCTAGCACTCGTCTTCTATAGGCCTACATTGATGGTACACTAGGCTTGTCTTCCAGAGAAATTGATACGACGGTTTCTCCGGGAAAAAATCGGATTGTCGTTTTTCAAAAAAACGGATGAATAAACCTTGGAATTGGGAAATTTTCCAGTTGCTTCAAAATGATAACTGAATATGGAAAACACCATCATGCATATTTTCAGTGACTTTCACAACAATCGGATGAGAAATAACGAAGAAATCGGAATAAAAGTATCCATTTGATTGAATATTGGAATCGATTGGTCTTGCAACGGGATGCAGCACTCAGGGTGCAGCACTCAGGATGCAGCACTCAGGATGCAGCACTCAGGATGCAGCACTCAGGATGCAGCACTCAGGATGCAGCACTCAGGATGCAGCACTCAGGATGCAGCACTCAGGATGCAGCACTCAGGATGCAGCACTCAGGATGCAGCACTCAGGATGCAGCACTCAGGATGCAGCACTCAGGATGCAGCACTCAGGATGCAGCACTCAGGATGCAGCACTCAGGATGCAGCACTCAGGATGCAGCACTCAGGATGCAGCACTCAGGATGCAGCACTCAGGATGCAGCACTCAGGATGCAGCACTCAGGATGCAGCACTCAGGATGCGGCACTCAGGATGCGGCACTCAGGATGCAGCACTCAGGATGCAGCACTCAGGATGCGGCACTCAGGATGCAGCACTCAGGATGCAGCACTCAGGATGCAGCACTCAGGATGCGGCACTCAGGATGCAGCACTCAGGATGCAGCACTCAGGATGCAGCACTCAGGATGCAGCACTCAGGATGCAGCACTCAGGATGCAGCACTCAGGATGCAGCACTCAGGATGCAGCACTCAGGATGCAGCACTCAGGATGCAGCACTCAGGATGCAGCACTCAGGATGCAGCACTCAGGATGCAGCACTCAGGATGCGGCACTCAGGATGCAGCACTCAGGATGCAGCACTCAGGATGCAGCACTCAGGATGCAGCACTCAGGATGCTGCACTCAGGATGCAGCACTCAGGATGCAGCACTCAGGATGCAGCATTCAGGATGCAGCACTCAGGATGCAGCACTCAGGATGCAGCACTCAGGATGCAGCACTCAGGATGCAGCACTCAGGATATAGCACTCAGGATGCAGCACTCAGGATGTTCAGGATGCAGCACTCAGGATGCAGCACTCGGGATGCAGCACTCAGGATGCAGCACTCAGGATGCAGCACTCAGGATGCAGCACTCAGGATGCAGCACTCAGGATGCAGCACTCAGGATGCAGCACTCAGGATGCAGCACTCAGGATGCAGCACTCGGGATGCAGCACTCGGGATGCAGCACTCAGGTTGCAGTACTCAGGATGCAGCACTCTGGATGCAGCACTCAGGATGCGGCACTCAGGATGCAGCACTCAGGATGCAGCACTCAGGATGCAGCACTCAGGATGCAGCACTCAGGATGCAGCACTCAGGATGCAGCACTCAGGATGCAGCACTCAGGATGCAGCACCCAGGATGCAGCACTCAGGATGCAGCACTCAGGATGCAGCACTCAGGATGCAGCACTCAGGATGCAGCACTCAGGGTGCAGCACTCAGGATGCAGCACTCAGGATGCAGCACTCAGGATGCGGCACTCAGGATGCAGCACTCAGGATGCAGCACTCAGGATGCAGCACTCAGGATGCTCAGGATGCAGCACTCAGGATGCAACACTCGGGATGCAGCACTCAGGATGCAGCACTCAGGATGCAGCACTCGGGATGCAGCACTCGGGATGCAGCACTCAGGATGCAGCACTCAGGATGCAGCACTCAGGATGCAGCACTCAGGATGCAGCACTCGGGATGCAGCACTCGGGATGCAGCACTCAGGTTGCAGTACTCAGGATGCAGCACTCAGGATGCAGCACTCAGGATGCGGCACTCAGGATGCAGCACTCAGGATGCAGCACTCAGGATGCAGCACTCAGGATGCAGCACTCAGGATGCAGCACTCAGGATGCAGCACTCAGGATGCAGCACTCAGGATGCAGCACTCAGGATGCAGCACTCAGGATGCAGCACTCAGGATGCGGCACTCAGGATGCAGCACTCAGGATGCAGCACTCAGGATGCAGCACTCAGGATGCGGCACTCAGGATGCAGCACTCAGGATGCAGCACTCAGGATGCAGCACTCAGGATGCAGCACTCAGGATGCGGCACTCAGGATGCAGCACTCAGGATGCAGCACTCAGGATGCAGCACTCAGGATGCGGCACTCAGGATGCAGCACTCAGGATGCAGCACTCAGGATGCAGCACTCAGGATGCAGCACTCAGGATGCAGCACTCAGGATGCAGCACTCAGGATGCAGCACTCAGGATGCAGCACTCAGGATGCAGCACTCAGGATGCAGCGCTCAGGATGCAGCACTCAGGATGCAGCACTCAGGATGCAGCACTCAGGATGCAGCACTCAGGATGCAGCACTCAGGATGCAGCACTCAGGATGCAGCACTCAGGATGCAGCACTCAGGATGCAGCACTCAGGATGCAGCACTCAGGATGCAGCACTCAGGATGCAGCACTCAGGATGCAGCACTCAGGATGCAGCACTCAGGATGCAGCACTCAGGATGCAGCACTCAGGATGCAGCACTCAGGATGCAGCACTCAGGATGCAGCACTCAGGATGCAGCACTCAGGATGCGGCACTCAGGATGCGGCACTCAGGATGCAGCACTCAGGATGCAGCACTCAGGATGCGGCACTCAGGATGCAGCACTCAGGATGCAGCACTCAGGATGCAGCACTCAGGATGCGGCACTCAGGATGCAGCACTCAGGATGCAGCACTCAGGATGCAGCACTCAGGATGCAGCACTCAGGATGCAGCACTCAGGATGCAGCACTCAGGATGCAGCACTCAGGATGCAGCACTCAGGATGCAGCACTCAGGATGCAGCACTCAGGATGCAGCACTCAGGATGCAGCACTCAGGATGCAGCACTCAGGATGCAGCACTCAGGATGCGGCACTCAGGATGCAGCACTCAGGATGCAGCACTCAGGATGCAGCACTCAGGATGCAGCACTCAGGATGCTGCACTCAGGATGCAGCACTCAGGATGCAGCACTCAGGATGCAGCATTCAGGATGCAGCACTCAGGATGCAGCACTCAGGATATAGCACTCAGGATGCAGCACTCAGGATGTTCAGGATGCAGCACTCAGGATGCAGCACTCGGGATGCAGCACTCAGGATGCAGCACTCAGGATGCAGCACTCAGGATGCAGCACTCAGGATGCAGCACTCAGGATGCAGCACTCAGGATGCAGCACTCAGGATGCAGCACTCAGGATGCAGCACTCGGGATGCAGCACTCGGGATGCAGCACTCAGGTTGCAGTACTCAGGATGCAGCACTCTGGATGCAGCACTCAGGATGCGGCACTCAGGATGCAGCACTCAGGATGCAGCACTCAGGATGCAGCACTCAGGATGCAGCACTCAGGATGCAGCACTCAGGATGCAGCACTCAGGATGCAGCACCCAGGATGCAGCACTCAGGATGCAGCACTCAGGATGCAGCACTCAGGATGCAGCACTCAGGATGCAGCACTCAGGGTGCAGCACTCAGGATGCAGCACTCAGGATGCAGCACTCAGGATGCGGCACTCAGGATGCAGCACTCAGGATGCAGCACTCAGGATGCAGCACTCAGGATGCTCAGGATGCAGCACTCAGGATGCAACACTCGGGATGCAGCACTCAGGATGCAGCACTCAGGATGCAGCACTCGGGATGCAGCACTCGGGATGCAGCACTCAGGATGCAGCACTCAGGATGCAGCACTCAGGATGCAGCACTCAGGATGCAGCACTCGGGATGCAGCACTCGGGATGCAGCACTCAGGTTGCAGTACTCAGGATGCAGCACTCAGGATGCAGCACTCAGGATGCGGCACTCAGGATGCAGCACTCAGGATGCAGCACTCAGGATGCAGCACTCAGGATGCAGCACTCAGGATGCAGCACTCAGGATGCAGCACTCAGGATGCAGCACTCAGGATGCAGCACTCAGGATGCAGCACTCAGGATGCAGCACTCAGGATGCAGCACTCAGGATGCAGCACTCATGATGCAGCACTCAGGATGCAGCACTCAGGATGCAGCACTCAGGATGCAGCACTCAGGATGCTCAGGATGCAGCACTCAGGATGCAGCACTCAGGATGCAGCACTCAGGATGCAGCACTCAGGATGCAGCACTCAGGATGCAGCACTCAGGATGCAGCACTCAGGATGCAGCACTCAGGATGCAGCACTCAGGATGCAGCACTCAGGATGCAGCACTCAGGATGCAGCACTCAGGATGCAGCACTCAGGATGCAGCACTCAGGATGCAGCACTCAGGATGCAGCACTCAGGATGCAGCACTCAGGATGCAGCACTCAGGATGCAGCACTCAGGATGCAGCGCTCAGGATGCAGCACTCAGGATGCAGCACTCAGGATGCAGCAATCAGGATGCAGCACTCAGGATGCGGCACTCAGGATGCAGCACTCAGGATGCAGCACTCAGGATGCTCAGGATGCAGCACTCAGGATGCAGCACTCAGGATGCAGCACTCAGGATGCAGCACTCAGGATGCAGCACTCAGGATGCAGCACTCAGGATGCAGCACTCAGGATGCGGCACTCGGGATGCGGCACTTAGGATGCAGCACTCAGGATGCAGCACTCAGGTTGCAGCACTCAGGATGCAGCACTCAGGATGCAGCACTCAGGATGCAGCACTCAGGATGCAGCACTCAGGATGCTCAGGATGCAGCACTCAAGATGCAGCACTCAGGGTGCAGCACTCAGGATGCAGCACTCAGGATGCAGCACTCAGGATGCAGCACTCAGGATGCAGAACTCAGGATGCTCAGGATGCAGCACTCAGGATGCAGCACTCAGGATGCAGCACTCAGGATGCAGCACTCAGGATGCAGCACTCAGGATGCGGCACTCAGGATGAAGCTCTCAGGATGCAGCACTCAGGATGCAGTACTCAGGATGCAGCACTCAGGATAAAGCACTCAGGATGCGGCACTCAGGATGCAGCACTCAGGAGGCAGCACCCAGGATGCAGCACTCAGGATGCAGCACTCAGGATGCGGCACTCAGGATGCTCAGGATGCAGCACTCAGGATGCAGCACTCAGGATGCAGCACTCAGGATGCTGCACTCAGGATTCGGCACTCAGGATGCAGCACTCAGGATGCAGCACTCAGGATACAGCACTCAGGATGCAGCACTCAGGATGTAGCACTCAGGATGCAGCACTCAGGATGCAGCACTCAGGATGCAGCACTCAGGATGCAGCACTCAGGATGCAGCACTCAGGATGCAGCACTCAGGATGCAGCACTCAGGATGCAGCACTCAGGATGCAGCACTCAGGATGCAGCACTCAGGATGCAGCACTCAGGATGCAGCACTCAGGATGCAGCGCTCAGGATGCAGCACTCAGGATCCAGCACTCAGGATGCAGCACTCAGGATGCTCAGGATGCAGCACTCAGGATGCAGCACTCAGGATGCAGCACTCAGGATGCGGCACTCAGGATGCAGCACTCAGGATGCAGCACTCAGGATGCAGCACTCAGGATGCAGCACTCAGGATGCAGCACTCAGGATGCAGCACTCAGGATGAAGCACTCAGGATGCAGAGCTCAGGATGCAGCACTCAGGATTCAGCACTCAGGATGCAGCACTCAGGATGCTCAGGATGCAGCACTCAGGATGCAGCACTCAGGATGCAGCACTCAGGATGCGGCACTCAGGATGCAGCACTCAGGATGCAGCACTCAGGATGCTCAGGATGCAGCACTCAGGATGCAGCATTCAGGATGCAGCTCTCAGGATGCAGCACTCAGGATGCAGCACTCAGGATGCTCTGGATGCAGCACTCAGGATGCAGCACTCAGGATGCAGCACTCATGATGCAGCACTCAGGATGCAGCACTCAGGATGCAGCACTCAGGATGCAGCACTCAGGATGTAGCACTCAGGATGCAGCACTCAGGATGCAGCACTCAGGATGCAGCACTCAGGATGCAGCACTCAGGATGCAGCACTCAGGATGCAGCACTCAGGATGAAGCACTCAGGATGCAGCGCTCAGGATGCAGCACTCAGGATTCAGCACTCAGGATGCAGCACTCAGGATGCTCAGGATGCAGCACTCAGGATGCAGCACTCAGGATGCAGCACTCAGGATGCGGCACTCAGGATGCAGCACTCGGGATGCAGCACTCAGGATGCTCAGGATGCAGCACTCAGGATGCAGCACTCAGGATGCAGCACTCAGGATGCAGCACTCAGGATGCAGCACTCAGGATGCAGCACTCAGGATGCAGCACTCAGGATGCAGCACTCAGGATGCGGCACTCAGGATGCAGCACCCAGGATGCAGCACTCAGGATGCAGCACTCAGGATGCAGCACTCAGGATGCAGCACTCAGGATGCAGCACTCAGGATGCAGCACTCAGGATGCAGCACTCAGTATGCAGCACTCAGGATGCAGCACTCAGGATGAAGCACTCAGGATGCAGCACTCAGAATGCAGCACTCAGGATGCAGCACTCAGGATGCAGCACTCAGGATGCAGCACTCAGGATGCAGCACTCAGGATGCAGCACTCAGGATGCAGCACTCAGGATGAAGCACTCAGGATGCAGAGCTCAGGATGCAGCACTCAGGATTCAGCACTCAGGATGCAGCACTCAGGATGCTCAGGATGCAGCACTCAGGATGCAGCACTCAGGATGCAGCACTCAGGATGCGGCACTCAGGATGCAGCACTCAGGATGCAGCACTCAGGATGCTCAGGATGCAGCACTCAGGATGCAGCATTCAGGATGCAGCTCTCAGGATGCAGCACTCAGGATGCAGCACTCAGGATGCTCTGGATGCAGCACTCAGGATGCAGCACTCAGGATGCAGCACTCAGGATGCAGCACTCAGGATGCAGCACTCAGGATGCAGCACTCAGGATGCAGCACTCAGGATGCAGCACTCAGGATGCAGCACTCAGGATGCAGCACTCAGGATGCAGCACTCAGGATGCAGCACTCAGGATGCAGCACTCAGGATGCAGCACTCAGGATGAAGCACTCAGGATGCAGCGCTCAGGATGCAGCACTCAGGATTCAGCACTCAGGATGCAGCACCCAGGATGCTCAGGATGCAGCACTCAGGATGCAGCACTCAGGATGCAGCACTCAGGATGCGGCACTCAGGATGCAGCACTCGGGATGCAGCACTCAGGATGCTCAGGATGCAGCACTCAGGATGCAGCACTCAGGATGCAGCACTCAGGATGCAGCACTCAGGATGCAGCACTCAGGATGCAGCACTCAGGATGCAGCACTCAGGATGCAGCACTCAGGATGCAGCACTCAGGATGCAGCACTCAGGATGCAGCACTCAGGATGCAGCACTCAGGATGCAGCACTCTGCACTCAGAATATCAACAAGTTGCAGGTGAGGTCTCTGAAAGTTTGAGGTAATCCAAGGTCCATAGATTTAAAGGTCCATAGCCATATTTATAGGTCCAAGGTCCATAGCTGACAAAATATATTTCTATCTAGATTCATATAGCTCTGATAAGCTCATCTCACAACGCATATTCCGCGTTCTCTTAGCTAGTGTAACACGCATAAGCTTGTGCATGGAGGACTAGCGAGTTCACTTCTCACACAGAATTATTGAGATTATGACTTCCAGAACTATCAGCTGTTGTATTGGTGGGAATGGATTGAATCTCGGGGAGGAATGAGGGTAAGAATAGAATGTGAGAATGAAATGAAATTGGACAGAATGAAACTGTGGAGAAGAGAATGAGGAATTGGATTCTAATGAATGATCGATACTCCCATGGAGAGAGAGACAGGAGTATTTCGAGAAGATCAAGAAGAACGAAGAAACAATGAACAGTGCAAGAAAGATGAGGAATCGTGATTAGTGGAGGATTGAAGTT
>CAXFZR010000040.1:0-20000 GCA_964007535.1 Brachyptera risi
TATATATATATATATATATATATATATATATATATATATATATATATATATATATATATATATATATGTATATATATATATATATATATATATTATATACTATATATATATATATATATATATAAATATAAATTTATAATATATATTCATTATATATATATATATATATATATATATATATATATATATATATATATATATATATATATGTTTGTAATATATATATATATATATATAGTATATATATATATATATATATATATATATATATATATATATAATCATATATATATTATATATATATATATATATATATATATATATTTATTTATATATATATATATATATATATATATATATATATAATATATATATATATATATATATATATATTCATATATATATATATATATATATATATATATATATAATATATTATATATATATACATATAGGTTTAAATATATATATATATATATATATATATATATATATATATATATATATATATATATAATATATATATAAATATATATATATATATATATATATATATAATATTATATATATACATATGAAAAAAAAAAAAAAAAAATTATATATATATATATATATATATATATATATATATATATATATATATACATATATATATATATATATATATATTATATTATATATATATATATTTATATATATATATATATATATATATATATATACATATATATATATATATATATATATATATATATATATATATATTATATATATATATATATATATATGAGCTCTAGCTATTCAACTCATGCGTATCTGTCAACCGTATAATACTGAGAAAACACTGACACGCATGATAATTAGGGGCTAGAAGTTCAATCGTTTTCACTTCTACCATCCTGAAGTTATAAAAAACATCCGTGTTTCTCCCGCCTTAGAATTGTAATATCTCATACCATTCGAAAGCCATCATCAAAAGACTGATATTTCGCTGAATCGACTCCCAAGTGCTCTTATACGACTCCCAAGTGCTCTTGATACGACTCCCAAGCGCTCTTAATACGACTCCCAAGTGCTCTTAATACGACTCCCAAGTGCTCCTAATACGACTCCCAAGTGCTCTTGATACGACTCCCAAGTGCTCTTAATACGACTCCCAAGTGCTCTTAATACGACTCCCAAGTGCTCTTGATACGACTCCCAAGCGCTCTTGATACGACTCCCAAGTGCTCTTGATACGACTTCCAAGTGCTCCTAATACGACTCCCAAGTGCTCTTAATACGACTGCCAAGTGATCTTGATACGACTCCCAAGTGCTCTTAATACGACTCCAAAGTGCTCTTGATACGACTCTCAAGTGCTCTTGATACGACTCTCAAGTGCTCTCAATACGACTCCCAAGTGCTCTTAATACGACTCCCAAGTGCTCTTGATACGACTCCCAAGTGCTCTTAATACGACTCCCAAGTGCTCTCAATACGACTCTCAAGTGCTCTTAATACGACTCCCAAGTGCTCTCAATACGACTCCAAAGTGCTCTTGATACGACTCCCAAGTGCTCTCAATACGACTCCCAAGTGCTCTTAACACGACTCCCATGTGCTCTCAATACTACTCCCAAGTGCTCTTAATACGACTCCAAAGTGCTCTTGATACGACTCCCAAGTGCTCTCAATACTACTCCAAAGTGATCTTGATACGACTCTCAAGTGCTCTTAATACGAACATATTGTAACTTTGAAATTAAACGATGTTATATGCTTGTACACATGAAAGAATGAGGTCATCTACCAACAAAACAAATACAAATACCATCGTTATATCATAGGTTATATCCATGGTGATTTTAAAACATCAAGTTTTCTCAAAAAAAGATTTGCTATTTTAAACACAACTGCATCTTTCAAATGTGTGTAAATTCTCACAAGTTGCATCAAGATCACGTAATTATTCAAGTTTTTACAATGTTTCATTTGGTAGACAAACTCCTTCTCTTGTCGATAAGCCCTGCATTTATAAGTTTATAAACTATCACAACATGATTTTCCTCAACTGCCATCACAAGAGTTAAATGCCGACTCAATCCAATCCAATTTATCGCTTTTTATTGACAATGGTACATCAGAATAAATTGCAGATTATTTCACGCATGACAACCCAAATAAAACACTCGTATCTTTATAAATCGAACGTTGCTAAACGGCGAACACACTGATACCAACACTAGAATACAACACTATACCAACAACAACAAAAAACCTCACGGCAGTTTTTTTTCTTTCTCAACAATAAAAAAATGGCACGATTGATCAATAAATATTCCAGTTTTATAACGACCTCTTTTGTCACGGTCCAATAGATACCACGGCACCTTTGTATCTCTTCTACATAGACTATTAGAGTCCATTAAAAGTAAAGTGTTGTAAAACGAGTGTAGCGTGAGAATTGTGTTGGAGAAGGCAGTGGGCGAGTGTCACTGCCCTCTCTTGCCGTTCGATCATGATTGCTGCGCCGCTATAGACCACCGCCTACTAGATCGTCGAGGTGGGATGCTGGATATATATGCACACTCGACCATATTGTTCGTCCGCCTACAATAAGATGAGAAGCCTATAGGCACACATCTGTGTACACTTGCAATTAAATCAAATGGTTTCTTCTTATATTTTGAATTTTAACTAGGAAAGCGCGGGATGCGAGTTGTGGGATGAGCTTAGAAGTAAGGAAATCTAGAATGAAAAATATTCTGTCAGCTCAATCCACATTTATGGACCTTGGATTACTTCAAACATTCAAAAACCTTACCTGCAACTTGTTGATATTTATAGTGCTGCAACTTGTCGCATAGGCCTATACACTTTCCAAAACCAATTGATCCAAATATTCAATTAGATGTAAACCTCTAATGCGTTTTCTCTGTTATTTCTCATCCGATTGTGGCAAAAATCTTTGAAAAGGTGTATAATAGTATTGTTCATTTTCGGTGAAAATTTGAGAGCTTTTGAAGAATTCTTGTTTTTCAAGTATTTTTCCTCCGGGTTGTTCTCATAAGGATTTTTCAAACTCTACGATTTTTTTCCGGAAAAACCTTCTGACCGATTTTTCTGAAAAACAATTCCAGCCTATTCTGGTATGACAAAAATATTTAGAAAAATTTTCAAGTCGATATGTATTTTTTCCTGACCTGTATGCCACGTACAAAATCACAAACAAAAAAACAAAACAAAAACGAAGCCCATTTTTTTCGGTATGTGAAACGGAATCTTCACTACGCTCATCTAATAAAAATCTACGCCTATTTTGTCGGTCATTTTTTTTAACAAAATACGCTGAAGTGCGTGTGTATATAGTTGTGGTCATATAAAATGATCGATTAAGCTACTTTGAAATACTTCTTGAAGAAAATGTAAGAACTTTTTTTTTTTTAATAACATCGAAACTTGATACAAAATTATTGTTCCCCAATTGAGGCTAAGGATGAAAAGTAGGATCGTTTGGACGGGGCACCACAAAGAACTAAAACTACTTGATAAAATGTACGGTTGCGGTTAGTTGAAATGATCGATCAAGCGACAGGAATTAATATACACTGATATCATACGCACTGAAAGTAGAAGACAATGTGCATACGCACTGCACACACAGTCTATGAAACAATCAGCCGATGAATGTACTTACTGTACGTACATTTTATTTAGATTTAAATTATAATATCAGAAAGAATATTTTTATGTGACCGCAAGTGTACCAGCGCACTCCACGTATAGTCTAAAAAAACATTTGTGGTCAAATAATGCGTGGATTATATATTTGAATTTAAATATCAATTCCTTAGAAAAAATATATCACTATTAATATTCTATCAACATTTCATTTTATTTATTCATTTCATTTTTTATTTTGTTCTAGTGCGAATAATTTTAGTGATTTTTTTTCACGATGAGAGCTTGATCGTCAACTTTGAATGTCCGTGAGTGTACCTTGTGGGTAGGTTGGGTAATAATATTCACCCAGGTTCAGCCACGGTGACAACATAGGCCCCCGTGTCTTGATAGTCAACTTTGAATGTCCGTGAGTGTACCTTGTGGGTAGGTTGGGTATTAATATTCACCCAGGTTCAACCACGGTGACAACATAGGCCCCCGTGTCTTGATCGTCAACTTTGAATGTCCGTGAGTGTACCTTGTGGGTAGGTTGGGTATTAATATTCACCCAGGTTCAACCACGGTGACAACATAGGCCCCCGTGTCTTGATCGTCAACTTTGAATGTCCGTGAGTGTACCTTGTGGGTAGGTTGGGTATTAATATTCACCCAGGTTCAACCACGGTGACAACATAGGCCCCCGTGTCTTGATCGTCAACTTTGAATGTCCGTGAGTGTACCTTGTGGGTAGGTTGGGTATTAATATTCACCCAGGTTCAACCACGGTGACAACATGGGCCCCCGTGTCTTGATCGTCAACTTTGAATGTCCGTGAGTGTACCTTGTGGGTAGGTTGGGTATTAATATTCACCCAGGTTCAACCACGGTGACAACATATAGGCCCCCGTGTCTTGATCGTCAACTTTGAATGTCCGTGAGTGTACCTTGTGGGTAGTTTGGGTATTAATATTCACCCAGGTTCAACCACGGTGACAACATAGGCCCCCGTGTCTTGATCGTCAACTCTGAATGTCCGTGAGTGTACCTTGTGGGTAGGTTGGGTATTAATATTCACCCAGGTTCAACCACGGTGACAACATAGGCCCCCGTGTCTTGATCGTCAACTTTGAATGTCCGTGAGTGTACCTTGTGGGTAGTTTGGGTATTAATATTCACCCAGGTTCAACCACGGTGACAACATAGGCCCCCGTGTCTTAGTCACCTAAAACACCACATTTTGGCAGAATGTCGGCGTGGGTTCGAATCCCGCTTAAAAGCCCGCATCTTAACTGAGAATGTTTCTCTTCGAAATGCTTGACCCAAGTTCGATGTGCGTTTAAAAGTTTGATTGTCGGCTGAAAAGTGAAAAAGGGATAATATTGGAGGAGTTCCAGTAACCACCGCTAGATGGGGGAGTTTTTCATATCATAATTTGGACAAAATCTAGTTATAATACACATTTTGGCCAAGGAAATTGGGAAAACTGTAGAACTAAAGGCGAATCAGAATTTCAAATATTGA
This sequence comes from Brachyptera risi, assembly GCA_964007535.1. Classification (NCBI taxonomy): domain Eukaryota; kingdom Metazoa; phylum Arthropoda; class Insecta; order Plecoptera; family Taeniopterygidae; genus Brachyptera; species Brachyptera risi. The sequence continues at coordinate 5,167 of CAXFZR010000040.1, forward strand.
TAAGCAAAGTTGAACTTAAGGATGTGCGTTTGTAATTTATTTCTACTCTCATTTGGTGTCCGGGAATTAAGCAATGAAAATCATCAAATTGGACACATTTTGATTTAATTATTACTCCATAATGAAATTATTCTTTAATTTTCGATTAGGCATATATAATTGTGAAGGTGTTGCTTATTTATTACATTTCACCACAAGTCCGTAGTGTTTGTAGTTCTTGAGATATATGTGGCGAAAGTGCAGCCTGTAAATTTGTCCAAGATGCGGGCTCTAAAGACACAAGTTTTTGTAAACGTCGTTTCTCCTTTTATCACAATTCATTATCACCGGCTCAGTCGTACCCCCATGCATAACCCTCAATTGGTGGGGTCATTAAGCATCATCAATGAGGCCCTACCCACAGCTCAACATTGTCGGTGGCAACGTAACATATAAACGATCCCAGCTTTTCCGGATGAGCATATTGTAGTGAAACTGCTTCACGCCATTCAGAGAAATATCTTCTAAAATATACTGTCGATCCATAAAAAACATGAAATTGACGACATTGAATAGAGGGTAAGGGCGGCCATGTTCGTCGTTCATTGTTGTGTGGTGGAGGGCTACAGAAATGTGTTTTATATTTATGGTGCCTGAATTAAAGGCCTTCCATATTATCACAAAATATGTAATGATGAAATGGTGAGTGTGATATATAGGCCTATAATCAATTTTCATTCATCCTCCCCCCCCTCCCCCTTTTCAAAAACATGTGTCCTTATTTTTCTGTTTTTTTTTCACAATATATTTTTTATTTTTTATATACACCTCCACATGGTTAATTATAGTTTATAACACATTCATTATTCTAGTACCTCATATAGCTTTGTGTTTTTGTTTGTTGTTTTAGAATTAGTTACTTCATCTTGATCTGTCACCATTCTCTTAATTATTCTATCCATTAATCAATTATCCTGTGTCAATTATGGCAGCCATTTTATGTGAAATCTCTGATGAGGCATAGTCTCTAAATAACAAAGACACATATATTACTTATATCAATTAATTTTCACATGTTTACTGATGAAAGAAAAATTTTCTAGCTGTAAACCTATACCTGTAATGATATTGGAATCCGTTAATAATAACTCTATTTCAGATCACTTCGAAGATGTTGAGAAAACCCATGTTTCTCTCGTATTATGATTTTGATATCTCAAATCGTTCAAAAGTTATCCCCAAAAAACTGATATTCCCCTAGATCGAAGACCCTATTCAGTTACCTGTACCTACCTATATTCTTTCTTTTATCTCTCTCTTGACGTATATACAATAATTTCTGAACCCAATCAAGTAAACCGTAACAAAAGTGTTATAGCCTCTTGTCAGTCAATTCTAAGCCCAGTCAAATACGTTTGGCGCCGCGGTCAACACAGAAAGGTCGTATATCATATTTGACAAATAATGTTTGTAGTAAAGCTCAGAATGTATTCAATAGGCTAGCCACCGCAGTCTGGTTAAATGAGCTACAACACTGGCTTGGAGACTGTGCGAGCGTGGGTTCGAATCCAGCAGAAGGTATGGGTTCTCTGCAAATATCGTATATTCAAAATATCTTTTATCAAATATATAATCAAAATGGGGTGGTAAGATCGCCCTTGTGGTGCCCCGTCCAAACCATCCCATCTTACATCCTTGGCCTTAATTGGGGACCGATGATTTTGTATCAAGTTTCGATGTTATTTTAAGGAAAAAAAAAGTATATTACAACTTATAGGCCTACCGTGCAATAATATACATTTTTTTTTAAATGAAACAGCAAACACATTTGTATTGAAAATGATATTATATCATTGTAATAATTTGTAAAAGAAATGGACGAAGAAGAGAAGAAGATTTTAGACAAAAGCGAATTAAAGAGTATAAACATAAGCGTCAGAGAAAAAACGACGTTCTATTTTCTCTATACACAAGTGCATTTCCAAGTTGAAGAAGCAAGGAAGATCCGGAAGAAAAGAAATCAAATAAGATGAAGAAAGGAAATTAGAAGAAAGAGAGGTATATTCAGAAGGAAAACTTCTCAACACGACTTTTGAATTATTCTTAGTTTCTTAACTTATCACTATCATTTGTACAATGTGTGAATGAGCTATATTGTACCTGTTAGGGTAGTAAGATCGCCGTTGTGGTGCTCCCTCAAACGTTCCCACACTCTCATCTCTTGCCTACATAGGGAAACAATTAATGGCGTTGTGTCAAATTATTTCGATGTTGACATGTTTTTTTAAAAATATCATTCTTATTACATTCATTCTTATTCATATCATTTTTCGAATATCAACCACCGAGACGCGTGGCCGAGTGGTAACACACTGAACCGTTATTCGGGAGACCGGGGTTCGATTCCCGCCATGGTCGACCATCCTGACAGGGGTTTTTCGTGGTTTCTCTCTGTCGTTCAGGTTGATACTGGATGGTTCCTTAACAACAGGCCACAACCGACTCCTTCTCACCATCCAAAACACATAATAAAATAACCTCTCATCTCATCATCGCATCATCTCATTCATCATCCACCGACGCCAATAGATCGTAGCCATCAGTATAGTGCGTCGTTAAAACCCAATATAATAATATAATAATACAAAAAAAATATTCAAATATCAAGTGAATTGAGATGGAAGAGGAGGAGGAGGAGGAAGCGCAGAATCAGGGAGAGGAGGAGAAAAAGGAAGAGGACTTGGGCTTGGGCCTGGCAAACCCAAGTCGACATGTTTTGCCTTAATTATTATGCACTTACCTAACGTTTTTGGTAAAAGTCTTTGGGAAGGAAAATGAATAAATGCATGAATGAGATATAGGCGTATCATTCAAGTAGGCCTACCTACAACTCATTCGTACCGCTGAAACCTAAATGAAAACCTATACTGTTGGTAGTTAGAGAGCTGTCACGTCTTGATTCATCGTGACACGGTAATGTTTCCTTTTTTCCGTTCACGTGAACCTGTCTGAAGCTTTCCGTACAGTTTCTGACTTACCGGGACGGAAAATACCTTGCAACCGTGTTAGTAGGAATCAGGCTTAAGGCATCCTCAGTCACTATAGGGCAAAAAGTTCCCACCAGGGTGATTATTTGTGAAAACATGTGAATGTGGATCGACAATATTTTTGAAGGTACTTCTGTGCACGGTGTGAAGCAGTTTCACAACAACACGTTCGTCCGACAAGCCACTGCGATTGTTCATGTATTGTCCGATGTTGTACGACTGCCTCAGCTGAGACAAGTGAACAAACATCTGACTCGAGCTGCCTCGATCCTTCTCAAACGTCCTAACGCCACTATAGATACAAGACCGCGTGCCTATAATCCGAGACTCGAACCTACGCTCAACTGGATTGCACTCACTGCTGATAATTTCTAATTTTTTCCTTCCTCCTTTTTTTTTTATAACATATATTAATATAACACTTATTTTGACAATAATAAGATATATTAAATTCAATGGGTTTGATTTTATACATCCATTGAGGATTGATGATATAAAAAATGAACGAATAACATTAAGAAAACATATAATAATAATAATAATAATAATAATGAAGGAAAAAAAAACATATTTATCGCCCGATTCGATAATACATGCGATGGGTTCGTCAATAGAATAATGGTCGTAAATTATAAGGAGCGTTAGCTAACTGAACCAAAAGGGCGGCAATGTAGCTATATTTATCTGCTTTCATAGATTTAATTCATAAAAATCAATAACTATCGATCAGATCATACAGTGCATCGTTCATTGACAACGCATGGAGAATCGAAAGCGAAAACGAGAAAAGAAAACGCATCAAATATCGAATAACAAGTATGCTAAAGCGAGTGATATCGACATGAAGAGAAGACTTTTTAACTTGTTTGCATCAATAATGCATAGATATGCTATTTATTACACAGATCGAACTGGAAATACATGAAAATAGTTGTTTTGTTGAATGAGTTTCAGGAAAGTCAGGGTGTGTTCAGGGTATATATGATACGCTATTGCCTGACAAGTGTTGTCAGTGAGCTACCGACCGATGTGGTTGATTGACCGGCGACAAGCGACTTTGTGTGGCCAATAGCAATTCTCTATGAACATCTATACACTTGCGGTCACATAAAGCCTGATTCACAATTGAAATAAGGGATAGTGACATAGGTGGGCCACAATAGACTCTTATTCAACTGGTTCACCGCCAACCTAAATCATTATTTTGCCTTGAACGGTTCGAATTTCAGTGGCAGTGACAACAACCAAGGCCTTCCAGATTATTCTTTTATTATTCTATTATTCTTTTAAATTTTTTTTTTTTTTTTTAATAACATCGAAACTTGATACAAAATCATTGTTCCCCAATAAAGGCTGTTGATGAAAGATAGGATCGTTTGGACGGGGCACCACAAGGGCGATCTTACCACACCATTATTTTATACACCCATTATTTTATCTTTTAAAATAAAATATTAGGCCCAAAGAGGTTAGATATTAGTATCTAACCTCCTTCATTAGGCCTTGCAGCAACTGTCAAAAGTCATTTTGACATTTATTCCTTGAGAATGTCTGATTTGAGTCTCAGAGAAAGATAAAATACCCGAAATACATAACGGTAAGTCACTTGACTAAGTGGTAATATCATCTGATTGGTCAGAATTTGGCTTGTCATAAAGGTTATAAGGAATAAGTCATAAGAAATGGATTATTTTCATTTCTCATGACTTATGACCTGATCACTACAACCAGTTTCTTATTGTGAACGGTTACATGGAAATGCCATCATCCATTTCGCTTAAACACTATACCATAATCCATATTCCATAATCACTATTTCAATTGTGAACTAGGCTTGAAATGGCAAGGGCGATCCACCAGTGGCGTGAGATTTTGAAGAATATCGCAACCCTGAAACTAGATATTAATACACTGGGAAAACGCGGGACTTGCGTTGTGAGATGAGCTTAGAAGTATGGAAATCTAGAATGAAAAATAACTTGTCAGCTCAATTTACATCTACAAACCTTGACTTACTTCAAACGTTCAAAACCCTTACTTGTAACTTGTTGATATTTATAGTAACCTGCAACCTGTCGCATAAACACTTTGCAAAACCAATTGATCCAAATATTCAATAAAATGTACACGTTTATTGCGTTTTGTTCATTATTTCTCATTCGATTATTGTAAAAATCTCTGAAAAGGTGTATAATAATATTTTTCATATTCTGTGAGAATTTGAGAGCTTTTGAAAAAATCTTGTTTTTCAAGTATTTTTCCTCCGGGTTATTCTTACGAGGATTTTCCAAACTTTCCGATTATTTTCCGGAAAAACCTTCCGACCGATTCCTCTGAATAACAATCCCAACCTATTCTGGTATGACACCAACGTTCAGAAAAAGTTTCAAGTTGATTGATTCATTTCTCTGACCTGTATGCCGCGTACATAATTACAAAAAAAAAAAAAAAAAACATAAAAACGAAGCCCATTTTTTTCAGGGTGTGAAATGGAAAGCTTCGCTACGCTCATTTAAAAATGTACACTTTTATTGCGTTTTCTTCGTTATTTCTCATTCGATTGTTGCAAAAATATCAGAAAAGTTGTATAATAATAATGTTCATAATCGGTAACTAGGAAAACGCGGGATTCGCGTTGTGAGATGAGCTTAGAAGTATGGAAATCTAGAATGAAAAATAACTTGTCAGCTCAATTTTCATCCACAAACCTTGACTTACTTCAAACGTTCAAAAACCTCACCTGCAACTTGTTGATATTTATAGTAACCTGCAACCTGTTGCATAAACACTTTGCAAAACCAATTGATCCAAATATTCAATAAAATGTACACGTTTATTGCGTTTTCTTCATTATTTCATTCGATTGTTGCAAAAATATCTGAAAAGTTGTATAATAATAATGTTCATAATCGGTAAAAATTTGTAGAGCTTTTGAAAAATTCTTGTTTTTCAAGTATTTTTCCTCTGGGTTTTTCTCATGAGGATTTCTCAAACTTTCCGATTATTTTCCGGAAAAACCTTCGATCGATTTTTCTGAATAACAATCCCAGCCTATTCTGGTATAACAGAAATATGTAGAAAAAGTTTCAAGTCGATAGATATTTTTCCCTGACCTGATGCCGCGTACAAAATTACAAAAAAAAAACAAGCCCATTTTTTTCGGCATGTAAAATGGAATCTTCGCTACGCTTATCTGATAATTGAATTATGATATTTATTTCCTTAATTTTAGAGAAAACTTTTTTTTTAATAACATGGAAACTTGAAACAAAATCAATGTTCCCCAATTAAGGCTATGGATGAAAGGTAGGATTTATTTATTTTATTTATTTTCCACAATCACGAATGTTATGAACGGTGGCAAGGACTCAACAACATCTTCAATTACAATCATCACTATACTAATATTACAATATTCAAAATATAAAAACAAATATTGTATTCTTATCAATAATTATACAAAATCATTTTTATAAAAAATTATTACAAGATCGTTAGGACGGGGCGCCACAAGGGTGATCTTACCACCCCATTCTAATTATTCAAAACCAATCAACTTCAACATCAGGACTGCGCTGTCTGTGACCATAATTTTACGCCGCATATAACAAGTCTTTCAATTTACAAAAACTCGAAATCATCATCTCAATTTAAAAACAAAAAATCCTTCAGAACTCATGAGTCATGATACGTGGGCATTACAGATTCTGTGTAGAAACATGAACAGAATCGAGTAATGTCTACGTCACGCGGGTCCTGGAGGACAAACGAATCAATTATAATTTCTGAAATTGAGATGTTAATTTTTAGTTTTCTCTGAAATTGAGAAAATAAATATCGCCATTATTATTTAAAATCTAGTTTCAGTGTTGTGATGTCCTTTGAGTTTCAACATCACATATAAACGATCATATTGACCTCCGTTACAATTGCTCCATGACGTTCAGATGAGACTATCATTTAAAATACTGTATATCCATAAAAAAAAACAATCACATTGGTTTCCATATTATTTACATGTTCTGATTCGTAATGAGGTGAAATCAATTCTTGGAGATATCTGGTTTCATTGTGTTATTCATTTATATTGGGTTTAACGACGCACTGTATTGATGACTATGATCTATTGGCGTCGGTGATTGATATATGAGATGGTGGGATGATGAGATGAAAGATTACTTTTTATTATGTGTTAGTGGGAAGGAGTCGGTCGTGGCCTGTTGTTAAGGAACCATCGCAGTATTGACGGACGACCGAAGGAAAGCACGAAAAATCCATAACACATAATAAAATGACTTTTCATCTCATCATCCCATCATCTCATATATCACCGACGTAGATAGATCAATACAGTGCGTCGTTAAACCCAATATAAATAAATTGATGAAAATTATTATATTTGTGTTTCTAATGTTGGTAGAAACCTTCTTATAGATAAGTGACAAGTATGTGTAGTAACCTTTACCAACATTGACTCACCCGTCCCATCTATTACGCTGTCTATTACGCTGTCTATTACGCTGTCTATTACGCTGTCTATTACGCTGTCTATTACGATGTCTATTACGCTGTCTATTACGTTGTCTATTACGCTGTCTATTACGCTGTCTATTACGCTGTCTATTACGCTGTCTATTACGCTGTCTATTACGCTGTCTATTACGCTGTCTATTACGCTGTCTATTACGCTGTCTATTACGCTGTCTATTACGCTGTCTATTACGCTGTCTATTACGCTGTCTATTACGCTGTCTATTACGCTGTCTATTACGCTGTCTATTACGCTGTCTATTACGCTGTCTATTACGCTGTCTATTACGCTGTCTATTACGATGTCTATTACGCTGTCTATTACGTTGTCTATTACGTTGTCTATTACGCTGTCTATTACGCTGTCTATTACGCTGTCTATTACGATGTCTATTACGTTGTCTATTACGCTGTCTATTACGCTGTCTATTACGCTGTCTATTACGCTGTCTATTACGCTGTCTATTACGCTGTCTATTACGCTGTCTATTACGCTGTCTATTACGCTGTCTATTACGTTGTCTATTACGCTGTCTATTACGCTGTCTATTACGCTGTCTATTACGCTGTCTATTACGCTGTCTATTACGCTGTCTATTACGCTGTCTATTACGCTGTCTATTACGCTGTCTATTACGCTGTCTATTACGTTGTCTATTACGCTGTCTATTACGCTGTCTATTACGCTGTCTATTACGCTGTCTATTACGCTGTCTATTACGATGTCTATTACGCTGTCTATTACGTTGTCTATTACGTTGTCTATTACGCTGTCTATTACGCTGTCTATTACGCTGTCTATTACGATGTCTATTACGTTGTCTATTACGCTGTCTATTACGCTGTCTATTACGCTGTCTATTACGCTGTCTATTACGCTGTCTATTACGTTGTCTATTACGCTGTCTATTACGCTGTCTATTACGCTGTCTATTACGCTGTCTATTACGCTGTCTATTACGCTGTCTATTACGATGTCTATTACGCTGTCTATTACGCTGTCTATTACGTTGTCTATTACGCTGTCTATTACGCTGTCTATTACGCTGTCTATTACGCTGTCTATTACGCTGTCTATTACGCTGTCTATTACGCTGTCTATTACGCTGTCTATTACGCTGTCTATTACGCTGTCTATTACGCTGTCTATTACGCTGTCTATTACGCTGTCTATTACGCTGTCTATTACGCTGTCTATTACGCTGTCTATTACGCTGTCTATTACGCTGTCTATTACGCTGTCTATTACGCTGTCTATTACGTTGTCTATTACGCTGTCTATTACGCTGTCTATTACGCTGTCTATTACGCTGTCTATTACGCTGTCTATTACGCTGTCTATTACGCTGTCTATTACGCTGTCTATTACGCTGTCTATTACGATGTCTATTACGCTGTCTATTACGCTGTCTATTACGCTGTCTATTACGATGTCTATTACGCTGTCTATTACGCTGTCTATTACGCTGTCTATTACGCTGTCTATTACGCTGTCTATTACGCTGTCTATTACGCTGTCTATTACGATGTCATTGCACGTCATATAATAGACTAGCGTTACACAAATCAGCAGTAGCTACCTGACAATTCTATTTTTTTTTTTTATAACATTGAAACTTGATACAAAATCATTGTTCCCCAATTAAGGCTATGGATGAAAGATAGGATCGTTTGAACGGGGCACCACAAGGGCGATCTTACCACCCCATTTTGATTAGATAAAAGTATTTCAGTTTACGAACGTCCGGAACACATTATGACTGTTTCTGTGATATGTATTCGGCCACAAAACACACGAATGTTGATATCTTCCACTTTGAAGTGAGTCTCTTGGGCAATGATCACTTCTTTCCATTAACAGCAGATCTAAAGTTTATCATTATACAAAATGGACGAAGAAAAAAATGAGTGACAAGCCTATAATGTTATAATTAGGCCTATCACTCCACTAATTAAAAGTCGTGGTCAATTAGTACTTCATCCAAGCATTTGCTTTCAGGACTGTGGGAAACCACGAAAAACCAAGTCAGAATGATTAAAAAAAGTGTTTGTTGGTCTTGAGCTCTTTCTTTCAACTTCTTCTCTTCTTTTCTTCTTTTCTTGTGATGTTTGATTTTTTTTTCTTCTCTTTTTAAAGTGACAGTGTTTAACCTATAAACATAATAATCTTCAGGCATTTTGAGATTAAAGGCCTTGAAATTACAGTAATTGTTTGGAATTTTAGAGTTTACAAACAAAATATTTCAAGTTGGTTTAGTTTTTGTCAAGAAGCATTTTTGTATTTTTCAGTATGAAAATTATGGTTCAGAATTGAAATTGAGATCATAGTTAAGGGAGTGAGAGTCGTTCAAGGAAACCAGGTTCGATTCTCGCCATGGTCGACATTCTGACAGGTCATACGACCGACTCCTTCCCACTATCCAAAATACAGAATGAGAAAAATCATCTCGACTTCCCATCACTTCATTTATTATTCACCGACGCCAATAGATCTTCAGTCATCAGTGCAGTATAGTGCTGAACTCAATGTGAATAAAAGTTGAAGTTTGATGAGAAATAATGTCGGCGTCGTCTGCTTGGTTTTCAAGCCAGAAAAGAGCTTGTACATAAACAATCAATGTTCGTGAGGAAAAATCTATTCTTTTAATGTATTTAATAGTTTCAAGTGCAAAAAAACACTGGAAAAATTAAAATTGTGTATGTTTTCGATATAAAAAGAAAGGGATTTCCCATATTTCATCTCGATATACTATGTATTATAATATGTGGACGGGCTATTTTTAAATGATAATAATTATTGTTCAATTTTGAGCCAATTGTATAGGAACGTTTAGTTCGGTATCAATAAGCTAACCATTAGTTGAGGTACAAAAATAACATACGTTACCATGCAGCAAGGGGGATAACAAATTGATCGGCTAAATATCACTTAATTCCCCTATGGGCCTATTGATAGTTAAAGTGGATTGGACGATAGTTAACGAATCAACTAGTTTTCACCATTGGTGGCAATGTCACTTTTCTCATCATAATTGATAATTAGCTAGCTTGGTATTATTTTTCATAAGACGCGCTAAAACATTATACACATAAACAATAAGTCTGTTGATGTCAAGCAAGAAGCACTATAAGTAATTGAAAAATTAAGAATGATGAAATTGTTGATTAGATGAGCGTAGCGAAGATTCCATTCCACATACCGAAAAAAATGGGCTTGGTTTTTATGTTTTTTTATTTTTTGTAATTTTGTGCGCGGCATACAGGTCAGGAAAAAGTACCTATCGACTTGAAACCTTTTCTACATATTTTTGTTATACCAGAATAGGCTGGGATTGTTTTTCAGAAAAATCGGTCGGAAGGTTTTTCCGGGAAAAATCGTCAAGTTTGAAAATCCTCATAATAACCCGGAGGAAAAATACTTGAAAAACAAAAATTCTTCAAAAGCTCACAAATCTTCACCGAATATGAACAATACTATTATACACCTTTTCAGAGGTTTTTGCAACAATAGGATGAGAAATAACAGAGAAAACGCAATAAAAGTGTACATTTTATTGAAGGTTGAGATCAATTGGTTTTGCAAAGTGTATATGCGACAGGTTGCAGCACTATAAATATCAACAAGTTGCAGGTGAGGTTTTTGAACGTTTGAAGTAATCCAAGGTCCGTAAATGTGGATTGAGCTGACAGATTTTCTTTTCATTCTAGATTTCCATACTTCTAAGTCTTCTAAGCTCATCTCACAACGCGCATTCCGCGTTTTCCTAGTGTATTATGCCAGTTTGTCATGGCAACAAACAAACAAACCCCGCAGAGAAAAAACAATCAAACAATTACCGTCAATTGATGAGCGTACTTAAGAGATGGGCGCATGCGCAGGTGGCATGTTGACAAGCGTTTTACTACACAAACGAGCAGCCGAATAGTTTATAGGACTATTAAACTACAAGTTGAACATGTCAAAGAAGATGATAGCAGCTCGTTAGGTCGCTAAGGTGACGCGCAGGTCCGGTGGTGGGCATCCAAGGTCAGGGGAAAGGGACGAGGGAAGAAGAATTAGGCGGGGGAATAAAAAGCGAATAAACCTTTGAACCAAGATGCATTGACGGTTGCGTTGGTTGGTCGCTTCTTTATAGTGACTTCGCTCCACTCTAAAACACGTTCCATTTAGAACTAACGATCGCTGCTCTACCTGCAGGTGTTATTTTGTAGAAACTTGATGTCATGCCTGCTATATACCTCAAATATTTACATTAAAAAAAAAACGAGACGCGTGGCCGAGTGGTAACACACTGAACCGTCATTCGGGAGACCGGGATTCGATTCCCGCCATGGTCGGCATCCTGACAGGGGTTTTTCTTGGTTTCCCTCTATCCTTCAGGTTGATACTGGGATGGTTCCTTCACAACAGGCCACAATCGACTCCTTCCCACCATCCAACAACACCTGATAAAATAATCTTTCATCTCATCATCCCATCATCTCATTCATCATCCACCGACGTCAATAGATCGTAGCCATCAGTATAGTGCGTCGTTAAAACCCAATATAATATTTACATCCAAGATGCGATGGGAGTGAACAAATGCGCTAGGCTTATAGAAAAGGATATTGACTAAAGTGATAATAAAGTATGACTACGGCACTTGTTTGTGGCTTGCAGTCTTCAAGCACGATGTCGATTACATATAACACTCGTCTTGATGTAAGTTACTTGCAATGTAACTCGTTGAAAAACGCTTCACAATTCAACTTCACTATCTCCGTTCACTTCATTAGAGACTGTTTCAGACAACTGGACCCCTATTCAGGAGATAAATGAGATGTGAGAAAAATAAAAGTGAGTGAGAAAACGATTATCTCACTTAAAATGGACGATTTACCATTGAGAATCGGCCATTTTAAGTGAGATAATCGTTTTCTCACTCATTACCCAAGAAGAACGTCGCCGTTGGTCCAACGTTGGAATGGGGGAGGTTGGCGGTGGATCATTTCACGGCGATTTCCAACGGCGGTCCAGCGTCGGTACTACGTGGGTCCCCACCGGGGAAAACATCCCGTGTATCACGTGTCGTTGACGGAGTCGGTCCAACGTTGGATTACATGCGGCTGCCGCGTCTGTTTGAGAGGTGGATTTGATACGGTTTCCAACGTCGGTCCAACGTTGGATTACATGCGGCTGTCGCGTCTGTTCGAGAGGTGGATTCGATACGGTTTCCAACGTCGGTCCAACGGTGGATTACATGCGGCTGTCGCGTCTGTTTGAGAGGTGGATTCGATACGGTTTCCAACGTCGGTCCAACGGTGGATTACATGCGGCTGTCGCGTCTGTTTGAGAGGTGGATTTGATACGGTTTCCAACGTCGGTCCAACGTTGGATTACATGCGGCTGCCACGTCTATTATTTTTCTCACATCTCATTTATCTCAGGAATAGGGGTCCTGAGCGAACGTAAACGTCATTTTGCCTGTACTTGCATGGTATTTGTGAACAATGTTAGTTCCTTGCATCACTGCCAGATTACTCACCATCGTTAGTTCTTAAAATGTGGCCCGTGAATTGGTACACATTTTCAACATGGGAGGGATAGGAAGTGAGGACACCATCTCAAACCGGCAAAACAACGCAACCCTCAATGCATCTTGCTTTGAACCTATAACTATGGGAAAACGCTAACTATGAACCGCGTTGACAGATGAGCGTGTATATGAAAACAAATTGAGAGGGAATGGAGAAGGGATTGAAGGTTAGGTTCAAAATGGCAGCTTGTATGGTAACAGGAAGAGTGGTAAATAAGAAACGTGATCGGAATTACCATCTGAAATGATGAGATAGTTTGGTAGATAGATGAGATGGATTATTATTGGTAACCATGGATAGCAACAGTTTTTGAGATTTATCTGTCGGTATATAAATCATGTTTTGAAGTGATTAATGTGATCAAATTTTATTTTCGGTGATGTCAACATGATTTTCGAGCAACATACTACAAGTGAACATAAAGGGAAGTAATAGTTTTAGTTATTCTGTGAAATACTTACGATTCAAGTTTTTGCCTTCTGGTCTAGCCAGAAGGAAGGCTGACATCCAGCTAATATGACATTCAGTGACCATGCAGAGTTCTTATGACTTTGAGGTGTAATTCTGACTTCTTTTGTTCAATTATATTGTATTTTGGCATAGATTTATGCAGATTTATGTAAGCACATTTCTTATTTTTAGGATTTTCAAGATACTTGAGTCCTAGAAGTCTGAAAATCACTCAATAGAATGCAAGAACCTTGGAAGAAAAATTGTGTGCACGGCCATCAAGATGTCATCAACGTCAAGAGGGCTATGGAGGAACAAGCCTTTTCACTGCCACTGGTGTTACTTGCATGCATGCCATAACAACTATCAAGGTTTCAAGAAAAGAAAGAAATAATTTTGGAACATTGGACTTGTCTAATTCACGATTAATAATAATTTCAAGAAAATCAAATACCACAAGAAAAGAAAAGGAGAAAAAGTTGAGAGAAAAAGAAGACCAACAAACATTTAATTGTGTATCCATCCTGACTTGGTTTTTCGTGCTTTTCCACAGTCCTCGAAGCAAATGCTTGAATGAAGTACTAATTGGCCACGACCTTTAATTAGTATAGAGTGATAGGCCTAATTATAACATTATAGGCCTATCACTCATTTTTTTCCATTTTGAATAATGACAAACTTTACATCTGCTGTTAATGGAAAGAAGTGATCATTGCCCAAGAGACTTAGTTCAAAGTGGAAGATATCAACATTCGTGTGTTTTATTTACTCTTCATACCAATGCTGGTAATGTCCGGATATATATCACAGAAACGGTTTTTACTCATAATGTGTTCCGGACTTTCGGAAACTGGAAGACTGTTATCTGCGGCGGAAAGTTATGGTCACCAACAGCACAGTCCTGGTGTTGAATGAAGCTCATTGGTTTTAAATAATTAAAATGGGGTGGTAAGATCGCCCTTGTGGTGACTCGTCCAAACGATCCTACCTTTCATCCTTAGCCTTAATTGGGGATCAAGTTTTTTGTATCAAGTTTCGATGTTATTAAAAAAAAAAAAAAGTTAGGATGGAAGACGCTAGAAAGAAGGTGAAGACACGTTAGATTATGTAATTTATTCGGAGCATTTGTTGCTTATGGGGGATGGAAAGAGTTGAATAGAATTAAACAGTTGAAAAAAAATCAATAAGAGAATTGGAGTCAATTAGAATAGCATCGAATAGTAGTAGTGAATAGTATAAGAAATAGCC
>CAXFZR010000040.1:24078-49741 GCA_964007535.1 Brachyptera risi
CCTGCAGCCGATAGCGACAAATACTCGTTCCGATCTCGGCGGCCATATTGTACATTTACAAATAGGATCTTGCAAGGCATTTTGCATCATCACTTATATGTCGAATATGGCGGAAACTTTCCGGTTTGTAAAGCGGTGTGAAGCTACTGCCGAGACACTAATATGTACACCTTCCTAGCGTTGAGTAACGTATCTCGGTAATATCTACGCTATAACCTAGCCAACCTAACCGACCTAACCTAAACTGATTTATTATAACCTCAAACTAACATAATTCAATCTAAATCAACATTTATACTGCAAAACAGTGACCAACAGGGTTGTTTGTGGATAACCACTTCAAGAAAAAAAAAACAGAATGACGGTCAGTTGGATCACTGCCTATAGAAGATAAGATGAAATAAATCCACCGCCGTCTGGTAGACAAATCTTTCTTCTCCAGCTTGTGTGTGTGTGTGTGTTTGTGTGTGTGTGTGTATTGGCAAGTCGGCCACCAGCAAAGACTCCTCGACTCCGCCTTGCGCCTTACAGCTGAGCCGTCGTGGCCGCAGATCGGGGCCCTCCTCAGTGCTTGGCAGACCGCGGTCAAGATCAGACACGCGCCCCCGTCATGGCAGAGACGTCAACACTGCTGCTTGTCATTGCCATCAACGTGTTGGTCAACAGTCGACTGGATGCTAGGACAATACAAGGTGAGTGAACAGCGAAAAGAGAACAAAACAACGAGCCCATGTCAATCATTAGATAACAAAAGATCAATGTTGTGCCCCCAAAAAAATGAGTTCTTTTAAACCTGAAACTGTGTTCCGTAGGCTATAAAACAAACAAAACGTGGTCGGTCAAAACAATTACATTATATCGGGAGAGAGAGAGAGAGAGAGAGAGAGAGAGAGAGAGAGAGAGAAAATGAAGATTGAAGTAGCTATATACATTAATGGTGATGAAAAGCCATAAAAATATATCACGTAGTTGTAAGCGAATTATTTTATATACGGTCAATTGCAACGTAGCTTAGTATTAATCTATTATACGTCATTTCGATATCCAGTTAAGCTGTAGTCATTGAAATGAAGGCTTTTGTTACAAAGTATGATGGTACTGATAATAAATAACTGATTAACTGATACAAAATCACAGTTTTTACTAGAATCCTAATTTAAGGCTTTAGAACGATGAAAATGTTCAATGAGAATATCATTGAGAATCACATGTTAATTTGAACTAGTTCGTATATGTGCAAGCGTAATAATTACATGGTGAAAGATCTGAAATTTTAAAAGTAAATGTAATAATTGAAAATTAAAACATAATTTAATAATGATTTGTAGTACTAGGCCTCTCCGCTCGAACTTCACACTATGTGAAGGGTAATTACTAATCAGGATAAGTGCAATCCAAAATTTCGACATGGTTAGGCGACGATTAAAGAAATAATGAAATTAATAACCTCCTAATTGGATACTTTTTAACCGGTCCTCAATACGAACGTGAAAATGCACGCATAGGGCTCCACATCAAAGTCAGCCGAGACGGTCACAGGTTACGATTGAAGAAAATAATGTAATTGATAAACTCAAAACTAAATACTTTTCCAAGCGGTCCTTGAACGTGAAAATGCACGTATAAAGACATTCGAGACGGTCACAAGTGACGATTAAAGAAATAATGTAATTGATAAACTCAAAACTAAATACTTTTTCAAGCGGTTCTTGAACGTGAAAATGCACGTAAAGACGGCCGAGATGGACACTTGAGAGGCATCTTTACATCTTGCCCACCGGCTTGATTGCAGACGTTCGGGATACAAGTTGGCAACGGAAAACCAATCATCGTATTAACTTACAGTTTTCGGTTAGATGATCACTAGTATTCAATACGTGCTCGTACGAAGAGCTTTAGTTAGTGGTATGTTTTCAACCCTTCAAAACGATTGTCAAAAATCAACATGTTTCTACCTGTTTTTCATTGTTTTTACGATTTTTTCAGAGTAATTTAATAGAAAATTATGATTTTTAGTGCACGCAGAGACACAGATATACTTATCGTTGTTTCATTGCAAAAAGAATTGGACTGATTGGTCCTACCGTTTACCCACCATGTGTTGGGAGCTAAAGGCCTGTATTGACGCTTCTTGTCCTGTTTTGACCGTTCCCTGCAGGTTTTACTCATGGGTTGTGAGATGTAAAGTAGCCTCTTAAAGAAAATAATATAATTGATAAAGTCGAAACTAAATACTTTTTCAAGCGGTCCTTGAACGAGAAAATGCACGTAAAAACGATCGAGATGTTGACTGCGGAGTGCTTGTTATTTGGGCCAACCTGTTGCGATTTGCCACACCCTCTCTTCTGGTCTGGCATCGGACAAGCCTTGATGCACATGCACCACGATCACATGCTCACCCAGATTACGACATTGTATTCACAAGTGTTATAATAGCTGATGTGTACACACCGCGGTTTGGGAACATTGCCGATCGAGAGACTAAATCGCCTCGATAAAGTCGCGTCTGCCCTCTCTCTCTCTCTCTCTCTCTCTCTCTCTCTCTCTCTCTCTCTCTCTCTCTCTCTCTCTCTTTCTCTCTCTCTCTTTCTCTCTCTCTATCTCTCTCTCTCTCTCTCTCTCTCTTTCTCTCTCTCTCTCTCTCTCTCTCTCTCCCTCTCTCTCTCTCCCTCTCTCTCACTCTCTCTCTGCAGAAGGCGGCAATGACCTCCGAGTTAAACTTACCGGAAGATCTAATTCTAATCTCGACACACACACACCTACACTTCCGTCTGGTGTATGGTCGCAAGAGGTGAGCTTTAATCGTCGCTATCCCATCTCGAAATCTTACATGTCTTCGTGATGTTAGAACGGATATTACTTAAGGCATCCTTGAATATTGTGGTAATTTTCTATGATTTATTTTATATTTTTTTTTTTTTTAAGTTTATATTTATAATGTGTCCGTACTTTGGGAAACTGAAAGACTTTTATCTGCGGCGAAAAAGTATGGTCACAGACAGCGCAGTCTTGGTGTTGAAGTTCATTGGTTTCAAATAATTAAAAGGGGGTGGTAAGATCGTTTTTGTGGTGCCCCGTCCGAACGATCCTATCTTTCATCCATACCCTTGATTGGGGAACAATGTTTTTGTATCAAGTTTCGATGTTAATGGAAGAAAAATCTACAACCATCATTCTCTGAATAATAAATAACTGCTATAGTCATGTTAACGAAAGAAAAAAGTCACCGGCACAGGTAGCTGAGTGGTTAACGCACTTGCTCCATGTGATCCGGGAGGCAGTGGGCATATCGGAGTTCGATCCCCGCTATACCGTCCATCTTTACAGGAGTTTTTCGTGGTTTCCCTCTGTATAGTATAGGCTAATGCCGCGATGGTTCCCATAAAATAGGCCACGACCGCTTCCTTCCCACTATCCTTCCCCTTACCCATGAAAACTTTCATCTCATCATCCCATCATCTCATTAATCATCCATCCGACGCCAATAGATCTCAGTCATCATTACAGTGCGTCGTTAAAACCCAATATAAAAAAGAAGAAAGTCTTCTATACCACCATAACAAACACAAATATCGCCGCTATATTTCTATAGCTGAGGTATTTTCAGGGAGTAATTATACTTTTATTTTTCCAAGTACGAGGTTTACGGTGAGAAAAACTACTACATCTTTCAAAAGCGTCATGTTTTTATAATTGCAGTGAGATTATTCAACTGATTACCGAATTTTTCAAGCTTTCATAAAAGAAATCAAGCTTTCATGCTAATCGAAAATATTAGACAAACTGCAAATATTCATTGTTCAACGAGCTCACCAACACCAAGGTTATTTGGGGGTTAACGGATCATTGTCTCTTGCGGGACTCGAACCCACGCCTGACTGGATTGCAGTGCCTTAACGAACTGTGGCTCGATGAAAACTTGAGACGTAAGACGAAATTTTGAACTTTGTTCATGTCGGTACGCGTCACGAATCAACGAAGGCGAAATTTGCAAATTTTTGAGAAAGATTAAAATGTTTCCAATACCATAGGAAAACGTATAGCATGGGCCTATACGGATGAGCGATATAGACCGATGTGAAATGTGATGGAAAGTTAGAGACACACACCTTGATTTTGAGACTATCGATGCACGATCCTCCTGTTCGACTTGTTGCCTATTTTTTTCATGACGTTCAACGATTTGAATGGACCTTTCGATCTTCTTCATAACTTTTTATTTTCATGAAAATCTACAATGTAATCATATTCTACAAAACGGTTGAACCGATTCATGCCAAACTGTGGAATGATATGCGTATCATTCTTATGTTCAGATTTGGTGAAATTTTGGATTTATTCGAAAAAAAAAATCAACATTTTCTACTCTGGATTATTCTTGAGGGACACATTTCTTAAAAATTTCGAAATGATTTTTCTCAAAAGTGGTGCAACCGATTGCGCCTCAAATCTGATGAACAGTATCGCACACGTGTGCGCACACGTGTGCGCACACGTCAAGCTCACAGACAATCTGTGTTCTTGTTTGACCTGTGGAGAGCGAACAAACGAAAAAAAAACGTTTTTTCCGAGTGGGGTGAAATTGAGTCTTCGCTTTGCTCATCCGCTTATGCGTCAATTCTCCCATATTTCATGTGCCTACAGGCCTAAAACTACAGGCCTCATCAACTGCAGGCCTAAAACTACAGGCCTCATCAACTACAGGCCGAAAATATACGACCTTAACGCATCCATCACATCTCAAAATTCATTCATTCTATTCGTTTTTAAGTAGGAAAAAGCTACGTGTATCCCTCGCGTTGAAGGATGAGCTGGAAAATTAACACCAGTACTTCACCTATACTGTACCCTATCGTGACGTCACCTGACTTCAATAACCCTAACCCAACTCAGGCAGTTGTTAAACCTAACCTTGATAACCCTAACCAGAGTTAGCTGTTAGAAACAACCCCTACATGTATCGACGACGTCGACGTTGCATCTAGTTTTCTGAATCGGAAACACTGCAGGTTGGAGGCGCCGGCCCATCCTGAATGTTTAGTTATTTACGGGAATTGGTCAACTGTACTAAAAATCAACTGCCCTAAAAGTCGAATAACCTAAAAACCAACTGCACTCCCAACCAACTCACCTATATACATATTCCTTGAGCAAGCTGTACAGAAATAAAAGTGGGGGGAATTGGCTCCTCGAGTTTAAAAATTATTACCACTAATTAAATGTTTTATAAGTTTTCTGATTATGGTTGGGGTTGGCGGGTAAGGTGCGTGTCGAATAGGGTTTCAAAATGCAAGGCGACAAACCTCACATTAACTTATACATAGGTTGCTCAAGAAGTAGACGTTCAGATGAGTTGTTATTTAGTACAGTTGAATTTTAGGACAGTCGAGTTTTAAGAGAGTTGGTTAGAGTTTTGAGAGAGTACAGTTTGTACCTACTTGTTATTCACCACCCAACATCAGTCGTAACGCGCTCATCAGTCGTTCGGGAGGCCGGGGTTCCGTTCTCGCCACGGTCAACTATCCTGAAGAAGTTTCCCTTGGTTTCCCTCAGTCGTTGAAGTGAATACTGGGATGGTTCCTTGATACTAGAAAATACCGTGTCCTTCCCAACATCCGATCAGACTGAAGAGAATTATTCACTAAATCGATTCGTTTTCATAAACTATAAAACTATAGGAAAACGCGGGATGTGCGTTGTGAGATGAGCTCAGAAGTATAGAAATGTACAAAGAAAAATAATTTGTCAGCTCAATTCACATTTACGGACCTTGGATTACTTTGAACGTACAAAAACCTTACCTGCAACTTGTTGATATTTATAGTGCTGCAACCTGTTGCATAAACACTTTGCAAAACCAATTGATCCAAATATTTAATAAAATCTAAACTTGTATTGCGTTTTCTTTGTTATTTCTGATTCAATTGTTGCAAAAATCTCTGAAAAGGTGTATAATAGTTATTGTTCATATTTGATGAGAAATTGAGAGCTTTTGAAAAATTCTTGTTTCTCAAGTATTCTTCCTCCGGGTTATTCTTATGAGAATTTTTCAAACTTTCCGATTATTTTTCTGAAAAACAATCCCAGCCTATTCTGGTACAACAAAAATATGTAGAAAAAGTTTCAAGTCAATAGGTATCTTTTCCTGACCTGTATGGCGCGCACAAAAATTACATACAAGAAAAAAAAAAAACAAGCCCATTTTTTTCGGCATGTGAAATGGAATCTTCGCTACGCTCATCTAATTGAATGATGAATGATAAAACAAAATCGTGATAAGTGATAACATTCAAGGATGCGTAAAATCTATTTTGGAAAAAGCTGTACAGAAATATGAATACCCTTTTCTAACCCTTGAACTCTGCACTTAACTAGTGACGTAATAGACTTTAAAACAGTGATTTCTTTGACATTCATAATAACTCCCCCTATTTTGTTCATATAGGCCTATGCTTCAAATAAGTCACCTTCTACATTTCTATGCATTACATTCTGACGTGCCATGCAGTCAACCCGTCTCAGGCGTCATGTTAGTTGCGCTGTTTATCTGTCAAATTTACATTATTATGATTCATTTATACAACGTACGATAATTTCTAAATTATATTTCATTGGTGTTTTCCAGATATTGTGAGATAGTTGGCCTGATATGTTCGTTATTTTCGTATTAATGATTATTGCCACTCAGTTTATCTTTTTTTTTATTTTTTTTTTTATATTGGGTTTTAACGACGCACTGTAATGATGACTAAGATCTATTGGCGTCGGATGAATGATTAATGAGATGATGGGATGATGAGATGAAGGTTTGTATAGGTAATGGGAAGGAAGCGGTCGTGGCCTATATTGTAGGTACCATCCCGGCATTAGCCTGGACTACAGAGGGAAACCACGAAAAACCCCTGTAAAGATAGACGGAAGCGGGGATCGAGCCGGGTCCGACATGCCCACTACCTCCCAGGTCACATGAAGCAAGTGCGCTAACCACTCAGCTACCTGTGCCGGTCTCAGTTTATCAATCATATTCACATTTTCTCTATGTATGCACAGATGATTTATTTCCTCACAATCAAGTCTTCTCTAAGGATTATGTGGATTTTATTTGGAGTATTATTGTATATCTGTTTGAGATATTGAAAAATAACAATGAAGAAAATACAATGTCGTACAATGGTAGTGGTGACCAACGATCCCAACGACAGATGCATTGAGGGTTGCGTTGGTTCGCCGGTTGAAGGTGGTGACTTCACTAATTCGAAAACAAGTTCCATTTCCTCAGTAGGCCTACTTTTCCGAGAACCATTGATTGCTGCCTCTATATCTAGTGTTGTTTTGTAGAAACGGCTGATGGGCTGGCAAAATTGATGACTGTTGTTATTAGCTGAGCCGACGTCATTGAGTGAAGTTAGTTCCTCTTATTACTATACTTATCTACACACGGTCAATAATTCTTTAACGTGGACCGTGAATCGGAACATATTTTCAAGATGGGAGGGATAGGAAGTGAGGACACCACCTCCAACGGGCAAACCAACGCAACCCTCAATGCATCTTGCTGCAAACCAACGCAACCCTCAATGCATCTTGATGCAAGCCAACGCAACCCTCAATCCATCTTGCTGCAAACCAACGCAATCATCAATGCATCTTGCTGCAAACCAACGCAACCCTCAATGCATCTTGCTGCAAACCAACGCAATCATCAATGCATCTTGCTGCAAACCAACGCAACCCTCAATGCATCTTGCTGCAAACCAACGCAACCCTCAATGCATCTTGCTGCAAACCAACGCAACCCTCAATGCATCTTGGTACGGATGAAAGGGTGGTAATGAATTGATGAAATGATGATTTAATTTATTATTTGAAATACATAAAAAAAATGCATGAAATAGAATAATAATGATTACTATCAAAAGGCCTATATTACCATTATTGGAAATAAATAGGCCTGCAGATAATAATGAATAATAATTGACATTGAAGATACTAGGAAAACGCGGGATGCGCGTTGTTAGACGAGCTTAGGGGTATAGAAATCTAGAATGAAAAATAATTTGTTAACCCAATCTACATCTACAGACCTTGGATCACTCCAAACGTTCAAAAACCTTACGAGAATCAGTTATGTCACGGCCTTCCTCTTCATTCATTTCAATCGTTTTGAATTAATTGGTGACACTTGTTGCTATAGATTTAATTGGTTCCCGTAATAGCCTAAATTGATGGGAAAATGCTTTATAAATGCGTTTTCTTCGTTATTTCTCATCCGATTGATGCGAAAAATCTCTCAAAATGTGCTTTATAGTTTCCTTTATATTCGGCGAAAATTTGAGAGGTCTTGAAAAATTTTGATTTTTCAAGTATTTTCCTCCGGGTTATTCTAATGGGGATTTTTGAAATTTCTAAAATTCATAAAAAAAAAAGTTACCACCCGATAATGCCACAAAACTACACAGATCTAAGTTAGATGAGGAACCATGACGAAAAAAAGTTTGAAGTTGATAGCTGTAGCCGTTTGACCTGTGGAGAACCGACAAAAAAACATAAAAAAAAAAAAAAAAAAAAAAAAAAAAAACATAAAAACGAACACCAATTTTTTTCAGTATGTCAAATTGAATCCTCGCTAAAGCTCGTCTAATAATAGCTGAAATGATATACTTTCCGCGGAGTAAGATGAGTTGAAATGGATGATTGTGAAGAACGTTGGATGGAATCTTTGGAAATTGAGGTTATAATAATATGTTTTCATTAATTGAAGTATCACTCAAATTTCAAATTAATCAAATTACTCAATTACTAATTAAAAATAATTTTTTTTTAATATGTATTAAATACTAAATTACTATTTTGAATTACTAGTATAAATTACTCAATTACTAATTAAAAATAAAAATTACCAATTATTCAAATTACTTCAAATTAATCAAATAATGTCGAGAAGTGTTTCCGATTCCTCTCTGGAAATAGCCCGCTTATGATGGCAAAATCTACCAATTTGGTCCAGTTTCTGTTCGACATGTGAGCCAACAAAATGAGGGACGTTTGTTTGTTTGCTTGTTTGTTTGTTTGTTTGTTAAGTATTCAATGTTTTTCAGATAAATACGGGACATGAATACATGAATATCATCATACCAAATGAAGCGAACATAATTACATAATAGGCCCACATTGACTGACATTTGCTGACTAGCTCGCAATAATAACAACTAAGATTGAATGCTTTGAAATATAAGAAACCATTCCAATACTGATATATCATATTCTGTTGCAAATCAAAACGTATAAACATTGAAACGAGCCCCGATTGTGTTTGTATTGTAGGCCTATGTCACGTGACACTCATCTGACCATCAACACTGACCTACATCCCCATTCATCGATATCATTCCAGTTACGATCAATTAGTAAACACTGTGTAGAACATCACAGCGATTGTAATCTGAAAGAATTAATGTTACATGTAATGTGACACGTAACTTCGGCTCTTAATGTTAGTACCGTATAATTACCAAAATGGAAATGGCTCTGATGGCTACCTATTTTAATCGTTGTCACTCTATACCGTGATATTCACCAAATTATCAGAAAAAAACTGGACTTTGTACACAGTGAAAAATTGAATATATTTTTTGAATAGAATTTTCTACAATTTAAATTTAAAAAAAAAAATCAAAAATCATTTTTTTCTATACATAAGAAATTGTTGTACAGTTTTCATAATTTGCATTGTTCACACTTGGGTAGGCCTACATAGTTAGACGAGCTTTAGCGAGGATTCAATTTGACATACTGAACAAAAATTGGTGTTCGTTTTTATGTTTTTTTTATGTTTTTTTTTTCGGTTCTCCACGGGTCAAACGGCTACAGCTATCAACTTCAAACTTTTTTCATCACGATTCCTCATCTAACTTAGATCTGTATAGTTTTGTGACATTATCGGCTGGTAACTATTATTTTTATGAATTTTAGAAATTTCAAAAATACCCATTAGAATAACACAGCAAAAAAAAAAGAAGATATATTTATTCTCCCAGAAAATGAAATTACGCGTGAGGGTTAATTACATTTTGATACACATTTCTGGAGATTCTCAGCTTGATCGGGTCAGCCATTTTGAAGAAAAAAACATAAAATGTGCTAAATTGGTACCACTCGAAGCAGTTTTTACCCATTTATAACTTGAATGTCACCCAATTGGCGAATGTAGGCAAAAGTTTGACAAAAAAAGTCGACATACTATTACTATCCGCTCGTCCAACAACGCATATATGGCGTTTTCCTAGTTTACACTATTACACACACCTTTGGTAGATGGATTGTTAGACCTAGAAGAGGGATGGAGGTGCCCGAGGTGGATACCGATATGTACAAATAAAGCAAATGAAGATATTGTGTTTCTGAAAGTATGGTGTAAGGTCCAATGTAATAAATAATTATTGTAATTACAGTCATGTAGCAGTGTTTGATATTAGATCAAGAGGGAAGAAATGTGTAGAAGCCCGCGTAAGAAAATAATTTCTACGACCATTGAGTTATTTTTCTTTGATTTTATCTTTGAACTTGGAGTATATACAATGTTTAATCAATTTGTGTATATTCAGAATTGTATTCAATGCCCACCAAAATATAAAGGTATATATTCTTTCTATCAACATAGTTACTTGATACAAAACCATTTTATACAATTAAGGCCATGAATGAAATGAAGGAATCCGAGACGCGTGGCCGAGTGGTAACACACTGAACCGTCATTCGGGAGACCGGGATTCGATTCCCACCATGGTCGACCATCCTGACAGGGGTTTTCGTGGTTTGCCTCTGTCGTTCAGGTCAATACTGGGATGGTTCCTTAACAACATGCCACGACCGACTCCTTCCCACCATCCAAAACACCTAATAAAATAGCCTTTCATCTCATCATCCCATCATCTCATTTATCATCCACCGACGCCAATAGATCGTATAGCCATCAGTATAGTGCGTCGTTAAAACCCAATATGAATTTTAAAAAAACAGAAATGTAGGATCGTTCGGACGGGGCACCACAAGGGCGATATCACCACCCCACCACCGAATATCAATTGAAACAACTTTCATAAGAAGACGCTGAAGAGCGTATTCCGGAATAAATTATACTCGGTTGTGTGACATGGGCTTGAGGATGCTTTCCTTTCCGATGGATGGTTTTAAATGTGGTCAGACGCTCTCAGGTAAGATTTGACACCCACGCACATTTCACACAATTCCCACTATACTTTATTCCGGTTTACGCTCTTCAGGGGACAATTTGCCAGCGGACAATTTGCCAGGCACCTGCTTTAGGGGGGGAGGAAAATTTGCCAGGCTAGATCATGGGGGGAGGACAATTTGCCAGGCACCTGTTTTAGGGGGGGAGGACAATTTGCCAGGCTAGATCATGGGGGGAGGACAATTTGCCAGCCAAAGTTTGGGGGGAGGACAATTTGCCAGCGGACAATTTACCAGGCACCTGTTTTAGGGGAAGAAGACAATTTGACAGGCTAGATCATGAGGGGGACAATTTGCCAACCAAAGTTTGGGGGGAGGACAATTTGCCAGGCTTGACTGTGGGGGGAGGACAATTTGCCAGCCAAAGTTTGGGGGAAGGACAATTTGCCAGGCTTGACTGTGGGGGGAGGACAATTTGCCAGACAGAGTTTGGGGGGAGGACAATTTGCCGGACAGAGTTTGGGGGGGAGGACAATTTGCCAGGCAGAGTTTGGGGGGGAGGACAATTTGCCAGGCAGAGTTGGGGGGGGAGGAAAATTTGCCAGGCACAGTTCGATATGTTGCAAGGGGGAGGACAATTTGCCAGGCACAGTTCGATATGTTGCAAGGGGGAGGACAATTTGCCAGGCACAGTTCGATATGTTGCAAGGGGGAGGACAATTTGCCAGGCACAGTTCGATATGTTGCAAGGGGGAGGACAATTTGCCAGGCACAGTTCGATATGTTGCAAGGGGGAGGACAATTTGCCAGGCACAGTTCGATATGTTGCAAGGGGGAGGACAATTTGCCAGGCACAGTTCGATATGTTGCAAGGGGGAGGACAATTTGCCAGGCACAGTTCGATATGTTGCAAGGGGGAGGACAATTTGCCAGGCACAGTTCGATATGTTGCAAGGGGGAGGACAATTTGCCAGGCACAGTTCGATATGTTGCAAGGGGGAGGACAATTTGCCAGGCACAGTTCGATATGTTGCAAGGGGGAGGACAATTTGCCAGGCACAGTTCGATATGTTGCAAGGGGGAGGACAATTTGCCAGGCACAGTTCGATATGTTGCAAGGGGGAGGACAATTTGCCAGGCACAGTTCGATATGTTGCAAGGGGGAGGACAATTTGCCAGGCACAGTTCGATATGTTGCAAGGGGGAGGACAATTTGCCAGGCACAGTTCGATATGTTGCAAGGGGGAGGACAATTTGCCAGGCACAGTTCGATATGTTGCAAGGGGGAGGACAATTTGCCAGGCGCGTGTTTTCAAACTATTACTATTCGCTAAAAGTTGTACGAAATTATTAAATAGAATATTTTTAGATGAGCGTTGCGAAGATTTCCATTACATATACCGAAAAAAAATTGGGCTTCGTTTTTATGTTGTTTTTATTTTTTGTAATTTTTTTATTTTCTAATTTTGTGTTTTTTTTTTTGTAATTTTGTTATAGTCGGGAAAACAATCTAATCAACTCGAAACTTTCTCAACATATTGACGTCATACCAGAATAGGTTAGGATTGTTTCTCAGAAAAATGATTTGAAAAGTTTTTCCGGAAAAATCGGAAAGTTTGGAAAATCCTCATAAGAAAAACCCGGATGGAGAATACTTGGAATATGAAAATGTTTCAAAAGCTTCACAATTTTCACTGAATATGGAAAGCACCATCATGCATACTTTCAGTGACTATCACAACAATCGAATAAGAAATAACAAAAGAAAACGCAATGAAAGTATACATTTTATTGAATATTGAGGTCAATTGGTTCTCCAAAGTGTATAATATGCGACAGGTTGCAGCACTATAAATATCAATAAGTTGCAGGTAAGGTTGTTGAACGTTTGAAATGGTCGGTTATTATCATTAGTAATATTATTATTTATTGAGATAGCTGCTATATAGGCTTACAGACATTTCTTATAATGTGTATTTATGTTAAATAACATTGATTAGTAGACCCGCAGACAAGTCTTGTTATGACTTTGTGGGTCTAAGATATCTGTTAATTTCCAATATTTTGTGTAATAAAAAATCTAAAAAAAAAAATTATGAACAAAAATTACTATCAATAGGCCTATCAATAATATTACTTATTACTATTATTACGGCTACTTTGTTTCTTACAATCAATCATTTGTTTCTATTGTTACACTGTGCCCACATGGCAACCGTGTAATGTCGGCACTGTTTTAATAAAAAATAAAAAAACTTGAAAGATAACAAACAATCATAATCATCACGACCGTGGCCAACCAATTTCCCTTCATGTCATCACCAAATCATCACCTCAATCATTTCACCGCGCAGACGTATTTCATTAAAACGGATCTCTCCACGCCTTTTCATCGCGAATAGCCAGAAAAAAAAAACAATCAAAAAACTTATACCGTTTTACAATTGAATGAAAATGTGTTGCACGGTTTTGTAATACGTGTAATGATAATAGGGTAGGCGATCTACTCCCGAGTCCCGAATATACGAGGGCATTGGCCATTGGTGGGCCTTCTTACGTTGTATAGTGGTCGACTCGTGAGCTGCTCGAGAAGGCTGTGGTCATGCACTGCCAGAAGGTCGTGATCAAAGAGGAGGAAGGCCGAGTAGTGATAACACGACAATACCTCGCTTTATCGTGACGTCACTGTTTCAATATTGTATTCATTTATATTATTTATATTTTATTCAAGAGTCCACGGTAGACGATTTATCGAAATATCAGTTTCTTGGTGATAACTTTTGAACGGTATGAGATATCAAAATCATAATACGCGAGAAACACAGATAATTATAATAGCTTCAAGATGATATAAGTTATGACTATTTAAGTCATGTTGCATAACTGTCAAGCGTCGACAGCTAAAACATGTGTTTTTTTTAGCTGTCGACCTGTCGACGCTTGACAGTTATGCGACATGACTTGAATAGTTATAACTTGTATTATCTTGAAGCTATTATAATTATCTGTGTTTCTCGCGTATTAGAATTTTGATATCTCATATCGTTCAAAAGTGATCACCAAGAAACTAATATTTCGCTGAATCGACTCCCGTGGACTCTTAAAGATGCACTCTACTGATGACTACGACCTATTGGCGTCGGTGAATGATAATATGAGATGGTGTGATGATGAGATTAAAGTTTATTTTATTACGTGTTTTTGGATAGGAGTCGGTCATCAACCAACATATTGAGTTAAGAAGTTCGAATTTCAGTGGCTGTAGCTGCTTATACCATAAACACTATACAATAGTTTCGTATATGGAATAGTAACATAAAAACGGCATGAACTTATTTTTTTTATATATATATATATATATATATATATATATATATATATATATATATATATATATATATATATATATATATTGGTATTTAACGACGCACTTTACTGATGGCTACGATCTATTGGCGTCGGTGGATGATAAATGAGATGATGGGATGATGAGATGAAAGGTTATTTTATCAGGTGTTTTGGATGGTGGGAAGGAATCGGTCATGGCCTGTTGTTAAGGAACCATCCCAGTATTGACCTGAACTGTGACCAGGGCCGTTCCTATATCGGTGGCGAGCATAGGTACTAATAATTGCAGACGCATAAGCGAGGGGATTGGAGGAGTGCACAGGGATTTCATAGTTCCTTGTTTAGCCATGAGCGTCAACTATCTTTGTTTCCATTTTCATATTGAGTTTAATGCTGACAGCGATCTATTGGCGTTGGTGAATGATATATGAGATGAAAGGTCATTTTCTTAGGAATTTTTGGATGATGGAAAGAAGTCGGTCGTGACCTGTTGTTAATAAACCAACCCAGCATTGACCTGAACAACAGAGGGAAACCATAAAAAACATTAAGGATGGTTGACCATGGCGGGAATCTAACTCTGGTCTCCTGCATGACGGTTCAGTGTGCTCGCCACTCAACCACTCATCTCAGTTTCGTCTATGTTGTGACGTCACCATGCATTTGTCGTAATAGAAGTACCCAGAAAGACCAATCCGCTGGTGTGACCTCAGTACCGTGCTTAGACGCACACCATCATAATATATGTTTCTTTCTGTTTATGTTCATATATGGTAGGTCATTTTATTGGGAGTTTTATTACGCCAAGTCAGACCACATGCAATGCACACATCATTCATCACCAGGCACTTGCACTTGCACTTGCACTTGCACTTGCACTTGCACTTGCACTTGCACTTGGTTGTTTGTATACAGCCGTGCATGCCATGATGGAGCACATAAAAGTAGCCCGTCGTCTCATGCAGTCACCGTGGCCCGATGTAAGAAATTCTCTTGCCTACCGGCTTGATTGCAGACGTTCTGGGCCCAAGTTGGAAACGGAAAACCAATCATCGTATTAACTTACAGTTTTCGGTTAGATGATCACTAGTATTCAATACGTGCTCTTACGAAGAGCTTTGGTTCGTGTCATGTTTTTAACCCTTTCAAAATAATTGTCAAAAATCAACATGTTTCTACCTGTTTTTCATTGTTTTTACGATTTTTTCAAAGTAATTTGATAGTGAATTATGATTTTTAGTGAACGTAGAGGCACAGATATACTCATTGTTGTTTTATTGCAAAAAGAATTAAACCGATTGGTCATACCGTTTACCCACCATGTGTTGAGAGCTAACGGCCTGTATTGACGCTTTTTGTCCTGTTTTGACCGTTCCCTGCAGGTTTTACTCATGAGTTGTGAGATGACGTAAAGTAGCCTCTCAAGTCTGGAGTGAAATATTTTCAAAGATATTAGATGATACATGCAGAAACCTGTTTGGGGAGAAAGAGTGAATTCTACTTGAATGATTGTGTTTGAAATACGTGAGGAAGTTTTCTTGAAATGTGTTGACACTTTTTTCTACATATTCAAGTGTGAGAACAATTTGTAAAATCCAATTTGACGTGAAAAAAATGATTTACTTATAAAATTCGTCATATGTTTCGAATATAGAATACAAGCTCTTTTGCAAGCTTTTTTTTTCATTTCATTTTATGAATTTTGTTGGTAACAACAAAATAAATTATATACAAACGAATTATTAAATAGCATTTAATGAAGACTTCTGAATAAACAAGCGATACAAGTCGACCAGTGGCTAGCACGCTAGACCGTCATTCAGGAGACCGGGCTTCGATTGCCGTCATGATCGACCATCCTGACAGAGGTTTTACGTGGATTTTCTCTGTCGGTTGAATGGTTCCTTAACAATAGGTCACGACCGTTTCCTTCCCACTACACAAAACACTTTATGACAGTCTCTAACGAAAGGAACCAGCGGTTAGCACGCTAGACCATCAATCAGCACACCAGGGCTCGATTCAAAATCACAAAAACAAAGCCCGATATTTCCAGTATCTGAGATTGAAGCATTCATTCCTATTGGGTTCAAAGACGCACTGTACTGATGACTACGATATATCGGCGCCGGTCAATGATAGGCCTATATGAGATGATGGACAGGTTATTTCATCAGGTGTTTTTGGATAGGGGGAAGGAGTCGGTCGAGGCCTGATGTTAATTGGATATTAAACGTATTATATAATTTTTTGAATTAATAATCATACAAATAAGATTCAAAGCCTGAATTGTATGCTTCAATTTTAATGCCAAAAAAAAATGCAAGAATCATTTGCATGTGACTTGATCGACCACTTTAAGTGACCGCAAGTATACCTCCACCACGGTGTAGTGATACCAACCTATTCTATCATAATATAAAGAAGGTGCTCCAACTCTAATACTGATAACATGGAAGGCATTTGTGGTTTCTTGCGGTCAGTTCAGAGCCAAAGGTCCCGATTGCCTGACGCGATTTAGCGGATTCCCTCGTGAACTATAGATGTAGATAAGAGTGGCTACGGTACCGGTGGCATTGTTCTAAATAGTTCGATATAAAAGCGATAGTTGCACTACAAGCAATCGGGACGCTGGAGTCGGATTCTGACCACGGAAATATTTCACTTTCAAGACCCGAGTTGGGTCATGATATATATTATCATGATAGAATAGGTTGGTATCACTACATCGTGCCTCCTTCACTCCGGCAGAGGTGACACGGACTCTCGTCTGCACACAAACGCCGTCATGCAGGAAGGTAATAAAAGCCAGCATGTTTTGTAAATACACTCCCATTCATCAATTATTGTTATCTTTTTCCACGACTGCAATAATACGTCTAGCTCATTACGGATTCACGACGCGACGCCGTGCAGACGAGTCGCCTACTCGTCACTGATGGAATACAAATATTGACGCGGCTCCCGAGCGGGGGCAATGATTGAAAACCACGACTAAATGGACGATATGTGTGCACTGTGTGCATAAATAGGCTTGTTCGTTTGTCCATGCACTTTCTAGACTGTCGATACAGTAGCGCTGCCCTCGGTAGCTCAGTCAGCTCGGGCATCGCTTCAGAAACTCAGTCAGAAGTCAACAGAAAGTCACCGTTGGGCGTGGGTTCGAGTCCCGCATAAGGCATGGGTTTTTGTAAGCGTCCTTTCACTCGCATCACCACATCATAGTTTCATAATCATCTGGACCCTTATTCTCGAGATTATGAGATTATTTAGGTGGAATTCTGGTAATCTCACTGAAAATGGCTCATTGGTATTCTCGAAACACTAATCACATTTCATGTCAGTCCATATTTCACTTGAAAATCTCACCACCCATTTGATGAGTGAAATGTCAAAGTGAGTTGTAGAATATTGTGCATAGCACTCGAGATGGCTTTGCATCACTGCCACTAGGATAATTAACTAAGAAAGGCAGTGCATCCTATTTGCTTACATTTTCACGGGCCGCCATTGGCTATAATCTGCTAGCCTCCTGAACGGTATCTCTCATACACAGCCTTCTTTATTCAAATCATTCATTTCTTATACTGCCCTTTCACTAGGGCTATTTTGGCGGGTTCGCGCATATTTGTTCGCGCAGGCAATAATGACGTCATGGTCTGGTATGTTCTGCACCCTGGTATCTAAAGTTTCAACTTCGAACAATGTCATTCAGTCACAATTTTTCAATTTCTTGCTACGTTATTGAGGTTATGTTATATCTTCATTTTGGTTAGGGCCTATAGACTTACCCAGGTTCAGACTTGAACGATATTTATGTTAAGCCAAGCAATGAACATCATTCAAGAACTCGTCCCGGTGATATTCCGGTTCCATTATATTATTGAATAAAATCTTTCATATTATTGTCATAAACAAAGTTGGTGAACTCGAAGTCACGGCCTGATAGAATGCGTGCATAATTTAAATTCTCGTACGAAAATTCCCAAAGTTGTTCGTATCTTCGCAGACATGACATGTCATACAGAGTGATATGCATGAACATCTTTGGAAAGTGACGTCATGGTCTGGAAACAACGGCACCATCGGCGATTTCATGAACTAAAATAATTGGACATCGGTTAACATGGGAAGCATACCCCGAGTGAAAGGGCAGTATCAG
Source organism: Brachyptera risi (assembly GCA_964007535.1). NCBI lineage: Eukaryota > Metazoa > Arthropoda > Insecta > Plecoptera > Taeniopterygidae > Brachyptera > Brachyptera risi. Next base: position 42,779 of record CAXFZR010000040.1, read on the forward strand.
AGAAGAATGATCTGTATGAAGAAGGCTGTGCTCTCATATAATAAAAACAATTTCATTTCATATTTCACGACTTTTCAACTCGGGAATAGCAAAACGGTGAGAAGTGAGATAAAAAAAGTGGAATGAGATAATAATCTCATAATCTCGAGAATAAGGGTCCTGCTCATTTGTACTCCCGTGTAGCCTAGCTGCTGGTGAGGTCGTTGAGCAGAAATAATAGTCAACATCATCAGGTTTGATGATGTTGATGATTTCACGATGAGGAAACAATCATAATTAGACGAGCTTTAGCGAGGATTCAATTTGACATACTGAAAAAAATTGGTGTTCGTTTTTATGTTTTTTTTTTTTTTTTTTTTTTGTTTTTTTTTATGTTTTTTTGTCGGTTCTCCACAGGTCAAATGGCTACAGCTATCAACTTCAACTTTTTTTCGTCATGGTTCCTCATCTAACTTAGATCTGTATAGTTTTGTGGCATTATCGGGTGGTAACTTTTTTTTTATGAATTTTAGAAATTTCAAAAATCCCCATTAGAATAACCCGGAGGAAAATACTTGGAAAATCAAAATTTTTCAAGACCTCTCAAATTTTCGCCGAATATAAAGGAAACTATTAAGCACATTTTGAGAGATTTTTCGCATCAATCGGATGAGAAATAACGAAGAAAACGCATTTATAAAGCATTTTCCCATCAATTTGGGCTATTACGGGAACCAATTAAATCTATAGCAACAAGTGTCACCAATTAATTCAAAACGATTGAAATGAATGAAGAGGAAGGCCGTGACATAACTGATTCTCGTAAGGTTTTTGAACGTTTGAAGTGATCCAAGGTCTGTAGATGTAGATTGGGTTGACAAATTATTTTTCATTCTAGATTTCTATACCCCTATGCTCGTCTAACAACGCGCATCCCGCGTTTTCCTAGTATAATGGCAATTCACAGTTGTACAAAGAGAACGTTGATTTGTTTCAGTGTGCCAAGATGCACTGAGGGTTGCGTTGGTTTGCCTGTCTCTTATGGTGTCTGAACTTGGCTATCAATCATGTTTTATTTTATTAGTACTTTCCTTGGACGAACCGATCGCTGCGATCCCTAGTGAGCAATATGAACTATGCATCATGCCTTCTGCGACCCTCAAATATTGGCATTTCAGGCGACTGTTGCTACAGTTGAGCCGACGTAGCCCATATGTTTTTGTTTTTTTTTCGGTTTCAACGACGCACTGTAATGATGACTACGATCTATTGGCGTCGGTGAGTGATATATGAGATGATGGGATGATGAGATGAAAGGTTATTCCATTATGTTTGTTTGGTTAGCGGGAAGGAGTCGGTCGTGGCCTGTTGTTAAGTAATCATCCCAATATTGACCAGAACGACAGAGGGAAACCGCGAAAAATTCCTGTCAGGATGGTCGACCATGGCGGGAATCGTACTCCGATCTCCTGAATGACGGTTCAGTGTTTGAACCACTCGGCCACACGTCGACTACTCTCGATCGGTAGGTTGAGAGATTTTGACAGGAAATTAGTACTCATTTTCAACATTGGTAGTTTTCTATTTTCATATTTTTATATGTATAGCCTAGCTCATATACATATATTTCAGTTTCAATCTATGTAATACTAATTTTTGTTCATATTTGATGTGCCATATATTTGATCATGCCCTATTTTTAAAATGTAAAAATCAACTTGGCAAATGAAGCATTGAATTGAATTGACTAGAGAGTTGAGACACCATAAGATACCGGCAAACAACACAACCCTCAATGCATATCGGTATGTATGTTCTTTTGCCCACTCGAAATATCGCTGCACCAAGCCGCCTGCTTTCTGACGTCACTGTGTCTACAAGCTACACCAAACCGAAGTGCAGATTATCTGTGACCGAAGTGCAGATTATCTGTGACCGAAGTGCAGATTATCTGTGACCGAAGTGCAGATTATCTTTGACCGAAGTGCAGATTATCTGTGACCGAAGTGCAGATTATCTGTGACCGAAGTGCAGATTATCTGTGACCGAAGTGCAGATTATCTGTGACCGAAGTGCAGATTATCTTTGACCGAAGTGCAGATTATCTGTGACCGAAGTGCAGATTATCTGTGACCGAAGTGCAGATTATCTGTGACCGAAGTGCAGATTATCTGTGACCGAAGTGCAGATTATCTGTGATCAAAGTGCAGATTATCTGTGACCGAAGTGCAGATTATCTGTGACCGAAGTGTAGATTATCTGTGACCGAAGTGCAGATTATCTGTGACCGAAGTGCAGATTATCTGTGACCGAAGTGCAGATTATCTGTGACCGAAGTGCAGATTATCTGTGACCGAAGTGCAGATTATCTGTGACCGAAGTGCAGATTATCTGTGACCGAAGTGCAGATTATCTGTGACCGAAGTGCAGATTATCTGTGATCAAAGTGCAGATTATCTGTGACCGAAGTGCAGATTATATGTGACCGAAGTGCAGATTATCTGTGACCGAAGTGCAGATTATCTGTGACCGAAGTGCAGATTATCTGTGACCGAAGTGCAGATTATCTGTGACCGGAGTGCAGATTATCTGTGACCGAAGTGCAGATTATCTGTGACCGAAGTGCAGATTATCTGTGACCGAAGTGTAGATTATCTGTGACCGAAGTGTAGATTATCTGTGACCGAAGTGCAGATTATCTGTGACCAAAGTGCAGATTATCTGTGACCGAAGTGTAGATTATCTGTGGCCGAAGTGCAGATTATCTGTGACCGAAGTGCAGATTATCTGTAACCGAAGTGTAGATTATCTGTGACCGAAGTGCAGATTATCTGTGACCGAAGTGCAGATTATCTGTGACCGAAGTGCAGATTATATGTGACCGAAGTGCAGATTATCTGTGACCGAAGTGCAGAGAGTGCAAGGACTTACGAACACACCTATTGTCCGTGTGATATCTATGAATGAAACAGAGAACACGTCTACCTCACAACTGAATGAAGGAGCGAGAGAGAGAGAGAGTGTGTGTGTGTGTGTGTGTGTCTCTTCCTCTCTCTCTCTCTCTCTCTCTCTCTCTCTCTCTCTCTCTCTCTCTCTCTCTCTCTCTCTCTCTCTCTCTCTCTCTCTCGCTCTCTCTCTCTCTCTCTCTCTCTCTCTCTCTCTCTCTCTCTCTCTCTCTCTCTCTCTCTCTCTCTCTCTCTCTCTCTCTCTCTCTCTCTCTCTCTCTCTCTCTCTCTCTCTCTCTCTCCTCTCTCTCTCTCTCTCTCTCTCTCTCTCTCTCTCTCTCTCTCTCTCTCTCTCCTCTCTCTCTCTCTCTCTCTCTCTCTCTCTCTCTCTCTCCTCTTCTCTCTCTCTCCTCTCTCTCTCTCTCTCTCTCTCTCTCTCTCTCATCTCTCTCCTCTCTCTCTCTCTCTCTCTCTCTCGGAAACTAACCACGACGAGCGTGTTAACTGAAAACAACACCAACATAACGACGTCGACCACAAAAAACGGCTATACGCCGCATTGCGCATGACAAGTGAATAGCATGAAGAAAAAGCTATGCTTGTATCCACGAGAGGAGGTAGTCCATCAATTAAACGATTAGATGAGCGAATGCGAAGACCTCCATCTGCCTCTTATGGTCTGTGTTTGTGTGTAAGCATTGCACTGGTCGCACGGTTTGACTGGTCGACATGAACATTTGTCTGTTCACGTAGACTCATCCAACTTGGAACTGTATTATAGTTTCGGGGTCATAACGGTTGGACCATTTTTGAGAAATATCTTCTCAAAGTTTCTAAAAACTCCAAAAGATTTGGCTGGGCAAGAAAATTTCAAAAAAAAAAATCTCTCTCCAGAAAAAAAAAATCTATGAATGTTAATACAATAATGATACACATTATTACAATTTGGAATGCAATTCAAACCAACCGTCTTGGAAAAAATGATTTAATATACATGTTTTTTTCATTCAAAAAATAAATAAAAATAACAGCAGAACATTGCTTAGACTCACGGCTTTCTAGATTTGACAGTTGACGAATGGAGTAAATATTTTATAAGAGTCAAGGTATGTAGAGTTTTCGTATATTACTCCATATAGAAAATATGTATCGCTCATCTTGTACCTAGTTTCAGATTTGCCAAGAGCTCCGTAGCTCATTCAACCAAGGCACCGCTTAAGAAACTGAAGTCAAGTGAGCGTGGGTTCGAGACCCGCATAAACCAGGAATTTTGTAAACGTCTTTTCTATTATACCTTCACTTCATAGTTTCATGATCGTACCCCCGTACAACCTAGTTGTTGGTGGGGTCGTTAAGCAAACAGTAATCATCATAAAGTGTAAATACCTTGGTATAATTACAGAAACTCTTTGTCGTTATTTGGAGATACAGCAGCTTCATATATCCACATTGGGTTTTACTCAAGTGTGATGATAACTAAGATCTATTGGCGTCGGATCAATGATATTGCGATGGTGAGATGAAGATGCCATATTGGTGAAGATTACGTGAGGATTAAGGATTAATAATATTATAGTCTTTCAAATACTTGGTTTGAATTAAAACCAATCTTCTCAATAGTAGGCAATAATGCAGTTAGGTGATAGAACATGCTCTTTGTTATAAATGAGCCATATAAAACAACAATAATTCAACCCTAAAACTATGTCTGTAGCCATCCGTAGAAATCACCTACATATTCACAGTGATGTATTCGTGAAAATAAAAGTACCAATGTGGTGATAACTGAAAAAAAAATACATCCTAATTCGGGAGAGGGGGAGAAACTTGTGAGCAGTAACATGCCACAATGTCAGTTTTAGGAGATTCTAATTTAAATATAAAATAAAAATGATGTGGTTTACCTTTGCATCTAAGCTGATCGATGACTAAGGAGCTAAGTCTTTACATAAGGTGTAGGATCAAACTTGACTAGAGGTGGTCCAATTAGTTTGATAAACAAAAGCGAGACAATATTCTTAACAATCACAGTTTCGTACGAAGATCGGTTACTATCAAGTTCATTGCGCTAAATCCCAGTCGAACGGACTACATTTCTTTCTAAGGTAGTGCCAAAAATGTTACAAACTGACTCTATACAGTCTACACTACATTACAAGATTCTGTCATTATTGTAAAGTCTGACGTTTGCAAATAAATATTGGCAGATTCCATCTTTCAGGATGCATCATTTATAACATTGTGCGTTTTACAAGTTGGCTGGTTCAAGTTAGCTTCATATGTCTTCAAATATGGTGTTCAAGAAAAAAAGGCAACGGGGCGCGCCCTGCCCCAAAATTAAATCACAAGGGCGCCGCCCCGGCCCGCCCTGGCCCGAATACACCACTGCATGTTCAACAGCTACGGTCTTGATCTGATCTTCATCAAATAATAGCTTTCAAGTTCAAGAGTTATTCAGTTGTTTTATTGAATCTACTCGATTTGTTCAATATATTTTCATTGTGTTTTAAACACGCCATACACGATCAACATTTACCCGTCAACATGTTGACTCAACATATTGACAGCAGGTGGATAACTTCAAAATCACATTAGACTATCATTGCACCATTACACACATATATATATATATATATATATATATATATATATATATATATATATATATATATATATATATATATATATGTATATATATATATATATATAATATATATATATATATATATATATATATATATATATATATATATATATATATACATATATATATATATATATATATATGTGTATATATATATATATATATATAATATATATATATATATATATATATCATTCTGTCTTTTTTAATCTATTCTTCTATTACTCATTTTTATATCTATGTTGTTATTTTTATATTTCCTATATTTGTGCAATGTGCAAATCTTTGAATTTAATAAATAAATAAAATAAATAAATAAATCCGTATTTCTTATCTTGCCACCCATACACGACGGCAATATGTTGATGGCTGCCGTCAACATATTGCCGAGAATTGAACATGCTCTATTGTCTCATCAATATGTTGATATCAACATGTTGACAGGTGATGTTGATCGTTGTATGCCGTGTTTTAGATCATTTCTTAATAGTGTGTGCGTCATCTACCGTGTAATTAATCATTTGTAACGACGAATATCGATAATTTCACACTACGATAATATTGCTTTTGTTATGTCGATGTTTTTTTTTGTGTTGATCATTCATTATTATTATTATTATTATTTATTTATTGGTTTTAAATAATTGAAATGGGGTGTGTAAGATCACCCTTGTGGTGCCCCGTCCGAACGATCCTACCTCTCATTCATAGCCTTAATTGGGGAACAAGGGATTTTGTATAAAGTTTCGATGTTATTAAAAAAATTAAAAAAAATATTTCTACAAGTGTTTGAAACAGGTAGTAGATTGATGATGTAATATGTACAATATAAACTTGACTAAATAAAACTAATTAAACATATTGGATAATGGAACAGAATAATGAAATTAGAATAAAATTAATTAAAAATGTGGTTGCTTCTATATACTGCGTCCGAGTGTCAATGTTTACAATCATCTTTTGCACGCGTCACCACGTCTCTAGCCTCGCGAACACGCGGTCTTCTCTCTCACTCGCACACCAGCCGATTATCCGACACCCGTTTTATCAATGTATGCTAATCTGTTTGCTGAATCGACGCGAGTCGTTTTTTTCTCTTAGGATGCACTTGAAATCAACAAGTGCGAGATCAAGTCTCGAGAACAACATTTTTTTTCTCTGTTTTTTTTCTTGTTTTTTCTCGACTGTCTTCTCGCACAGGTGTAATGAATATTAATTTAGCCGCGTCCACCTGTCTGGAGCATATGACCGCACGATGGAGGCTGAGCGAGAGAGAGAGAGAGAGACAGAGAGAGAGAGGGGGATGGTGGGAGAGAGAGAGATAACGGAAAAAGAGGGAGATAGAGAGAAAGCGAGAGGAATGAGAGATAGCGAAAGAGAGAGAAAGAGAGGTCG
>OZ023333.1:0-110000 GCA_964007535.1 Brachyptera risi
GGGGGTTTCCACCAGAATACATGCACGGAGGATTGTTGGGTGTTCCGAAACAGCTGGCGGAGTATTTATTAGCCAACGGACGACAGAGACGGCCTTATTACATCGGTGCCCCACGAAAATTGAAAATTTTGGAACATCGGTTGACCTCAATTAGACCCCCAGACACACTTCATCGTCTTCCAAGGTCTTTATCAAACAGAGCAAATTGGAAGGCAACTGGAAGAGATCCTGGCCTCTCTTCTATTCTCTTCCATGTTTGAGAGGTATTTTACCCGAGCTTTATTGGAACCACCTTGCTTTGCTTGTTGAAGGACTTGGTCTACTGTTGAAAGTTAAGATCAGTAATGATGACTTGGGAGCGGCCGATCAGCTTCTGTTCCGCTTTGTACATCAAACGCACATTTTGTATGGCGAAAGAGCGATGTCTTTCAACATCCATATGTTACTACACCTTACAAAATGTGTAAGGATGTGTGGGCCACTTTGGAGCATTTCTGCATTTCCCTATGAATCATACATAGGAACACTGAAGAACTGTGTCTTGGGGCCAAATGGTGTCTCTATGCAGATAGCTGATCAAGTTATAATCAGAAACTCCATGCCTTTGCGTGTCAATTGCCTGAACCCAGGTCTGCGCGTACGTGAATTTCTAAGAAACACTTTTGACCGACAAGTGTATCATACAAAAACAACGTATGTTGAGAATTTACTTCTCCTAGGAAAGTGTCATCTTTCTGGATATACTGCATTGGATCTGGAATTGCTACAACAGTTTGATATTGTACCAGGAACAGACAACTACATTGAGTACCCTCAGTGTATCTGTCAGGGAAATAAACTTTCCACTAAAATGTACTCGAACTTCATTACTAGGAATCATTCGGTGGTGAAACTTCGGTCTGGTTATTTCGGTGAAATCACTAAGATTACTGTCATGATGATTGATAATGTGGAGAGGTGTTTAAACATGTCCTCAAGTTTGAAGTCATGAGAGTTGAATGCAACACTCAACTATCATTCATGATTCAATCAAACATCCACGCCCCAAGAGAACCAGTGGTAGTGCGACCCACTGACATTCCTGAGAAGTGCATGCTGATTGTCATACCAAGAAGTAATAGTGTCATTCCCAAATGTACTTGAAACGCAATAGGTCACATTATCATCAACATCATCAACACCGGCTACTGTGCTTCAACCCACTTTGTACTTCAAACAGTCATACTGATTATTCATCCTTATTGATTGTATATGAAGATTTCAATGTTAATAAACCACAAGTATTCAACTTACCTTACCATGAGAGATATGTCATAATTTAAATCAATTCAATCATGAATAAAAAGTATATAACATACTTGAACAGACTAAAACGTACTAAATCAAACTTGAACCTATTAAACACGAGTAAGCAGACTAAAACTTACTCAAACCCACATAAACCTACTAAAACAGAATAAACGGACTAAAACTAACTAAAGACGATTAAAAACATGTAAGATTGCGTAGAAATCATCTCAGACTAAAAAGTAGTAAAACATACTTGAGACGACTAAAAAGACTACAACTCACTATAACATCACAAAAACGAGTAAAAACATGTAAAACTACGTACAAATGTGTAGAAATAATTTCAGACTAAAAAGTGGTAAGACATACTTGGATAGACTAAAACAAACTAAATCAAACTTGAACTTATTAAAAAGATGTAGATTCGATATCAGACTTGAAAGTATTAAAACATACTTACACAGACTAAATATACCCAAAACCAACTGAAACATAGTAAAGCCGAGTGAGCTTTGCAATATTTTCCAGTTGGATTTTTGAATTCAGACTAAAAACAACTTGAAATCCTAGTCTGTTTTAGTATATTTTTACTCTGATTTTCATGAGGGTAGTGGTTCTGTCAGAAGGAACTTGGATTTGGGGATATGGACAGAAAGGTTTGTTTCCTAATAAATGAATGAATATTAGGGTTTTAAGGCGCATCGACAGCGAGGTCATTTAGCGCCTGTCAAGATAAGTTGCTGAACCAAACTTGGTAAGTAGTGTTAGATGAAGGTTCAAGTGAAATTTAGATGAAAACAAACAAACAACTATATTTGTCATACTAAAAGGCCACTGATTTCACAGTCATTCAAGAATCCATCAACTGAAATATTATTGTAAATAACAGAAGGTTCAAAGGTTAAATATTGGTCTAGATTGCCAAGAATCACTCTGCAGAAATGGTAGGCCTAGACTAGACCACTAGGCCATTGAGATTGTGCTATTACAAAATCAATGCCTAGGCCTATGGCTGATATTGAATTGATGCAAGACACATATTCCTCTGTTCACCAACTTCTGTTAATTATACACATTGTGTCGCAATATAGTAAAGAAATTGTGGGTAAGCTCACGCTGTAAACTATCTCTCGGCCACCAACCGTACCAATAATCGACCTGTCGACCGAAAAAGACATCGATCCAGACTAGAGTGCAGTATATACAGACATACAATTTGTGTACACAACCTCTATTGTATTCTATATACAGTCATAATTATGAATGACATATTCAACAACTTGCACATAAAATACAGATAGTCATGTGCATAGGCCTACACAGCAGTAGTGGTTATGTACGTTACAAGGATCAGGCTAGGCCATACATTTGTTTCAACTGAAAGAGAATTGTTTGTATCTCATATTTATTACACAGTATATACAAACAACTCAAATGATTTGTTTAAGTTCTACAATTATATGTCAATGTCATCAATAAATCAGCTTCTGTCGACTCTCAAGATTCCAGCTCTTGACACTATGCTGATTGCCGTTGTCGACTTTTCGGGTGTACATAGCGTACGGTAGGTGTCGTAATTAAACGAGTTTCCCATGCAATTGCAAGACGTGCACCAATATTTGTCTGTATGACTCGAACAGAACAGCATGTCCAAGTATAACGTTGCTTTTATAATGAAAACATAGATTTCCCTCAGTATAACAAACGTCGAATCTAAATCTAGTCTCTTGATTTATTTAAATGTACCGTTTCGATCACAGTATTCGTTACATAATATCATACATAGTGAATACGTAACGTAACAAGCTGCATGAAGTGCGAGAGGTAATCAACGAAACTCGGATCAGCATCGACTTTCTGTAGTTTGTTGTTGATTGGAATTGACAATTTTCATTGACAAAACAGCTAATTATCGATCCATATCTAAGAGTAACCTGACTAAACTCATCGACACCAAACAGGCGCTAAATGACCTCGCTGTCGATGCGCCTTAAAACCCTAATATTCATTCATTTGATCGACAATACCCGGTCGTTGTCTAGGCCTATACCGTACAAACCGAAATAACATGAAATTGCGTCAAATAGTTTTAGTTGAATTCCTTGATCATTTCAGGAACTTTCATGATACTGATACTATCTTGGGTAGCCGGCAAAAAGACCACAAATACGAGACCGCTGACAATAATCTCGCGGCAATGATATTGAGTCGGGTAAAATGGTCGCGCATACATCAGGTCGCAAAGACAAAAAGACCGCAAGCCAAATGTGCGTGGGTAAAATGAGCGTGGAGGTAATAAGATCGTGGACAAATGATTGCGGTCAAAATGATCGTGGTCAAAAAGACCGCGGCAGCCAAATGATTGCGGACAAAAAGATGCGGCGACCATACAATTCTTTTTTAAATTCTATTGCCCGCGATCTTTTGTCCGCGTTCAAGTTGATCATTTGTTCGCCGCAGTCTTTTCGTTCGCGATCATTTGGTCGTGGCGATATTTTTGTACGCGATCATTTTGTTTGCAATATTATGTACTGAATGAATGAATATTAGGGTTTTGAGGCGCATCGACAACGAGGTTGTACTTGCAATGTCATGTCTCTCGCGATATTATTGCCGCAATCTTTTGGTTGTCGACGTTATTGAGTCAGTGATATCCTGAAATTCGTATTGATCAGAAGTATCCAGATTGAATGGTAACCTCGGGTTTCACTGAAAGAATTGCAGATATTTGGAAAACGCGGCAAATGTTAGAAAAACGTTTCCGTGAAAGTATCTTGTATCTCGAGCAACTTTACTGAAATTATTTGTATTATCTTGTATTATGTAGTTTAGTGTGAATAATAATAAAAAATATTGCAATATCATGTCAATGTTATCAATAACTCAGCTTCCAATAATTCCCAAGATTCCATGCTCTTGATACTATGCTGATTGCCGTCGTCGACTTTTGGGTGTCCGCAGAATGCGGAAAGTGTCGTAATTCAACAAAGTTCTCATGCAAGTGCAAGACTTGCACCAACACTTGTTTTGTATACCCCAAACAGCAGAGCACTTCATGGACCAAACAATTCTCATCCTCTCATCCAAGATGCTAGTTCCTTCGTCCGCACACATCCCGATCTCTTCCCTATCGACTCCTCAATCCATTCTCAACAAACCAGAAACAAAAACTCCATCTACATCACAATCTGTCCTTCACCAACAGCCCTTTCCACCTATTCTCTATCATATACAATCACTTGCCCTCTCACGTAATCCAGTCCCGCTCACTCAGGTCCATTCTTTCCAACCTCAAAAGTTTCCTCATTTTAAATCCTTTCTATAATATGAAGTCATGTGAAGGAATATAAAGTTTATATTCCGATATGCTAGTCATCGTTATTTTTTTCATCATAATATCTTATCTTTAGGAGGTTTGGGTGGAAGACCACCAGGCATGTAGTGGGGCCAGGGCGGTCCAGGGCGGCGCCCTGGTACTTTTTTGGGAGGCGGGGCTTAGCCCTGCTTCCAATTTTACAGCGGAGGCAGGGCGGCGTACGGCGCTGAACTTTGGTAGTCTGTTATAAAGACAGTACATTTTAAAAGAAAAATCCAGTAATATGGTAATATCTTTATACATTTTTTGAAAAACAAATTTAACATTGCAGACTTGAGAATAGTGAATGGTGAAGTGAATGTATTTATTATAGATCTATCTGAAAGAATAGGCCTATACCATTATCTTGATTGTTCTGTACTACTATTACTTTTCCTGGAATTTCATGTAGAAATGTCTGGCTAGCTTAAGGCTGAAGAACAGCTCCATCTATCCTTAGCGTTGAATTCAGCATAGAGCCTTACCGGTGTTATGCCACGCCCAAAAGGGCTGGACTTAGCATTTGCCACGTGACCGGTAAATTGTGTTTGATTGGAGCTTAGTTTTGTTGGTCCTGAATAGCACGGACGGTAAACAGCTGATTATCTCAGTCGACAACAATGCGTGGCCCACGCAATACATCGCGGAATAACAAGCTAGACTCGACTATCGCCCCCGCGCTCCCCCCGTCCATCAGCCACAACAATAGGTCGCAATGCAAAGTATTCTTAGAACGCGGCGACGAAACAAAGCGTCCCGACTGCAAATAATACAAGCTGATGTTGGTTTCATATTTGAGTGAAATATTATAGAACAGGATGTTATTGACGGTATCACTCTCATCATGATACAGGTGCGCGTTTCTATTTTACTTGTCTGGGGGTCTCCAATAATAAAAACATAAGATTGAGAAGAATTAGGAATAAATATCCAACCTTCAAACACTTATCAAAATAAATCGAAAGATAATAAAAATATACTTTATCAATAAAATAAACTCTGAAATGAATATTTTGGAAGTATTAAATTATTTATAATTATTATGAGTACGTGTGTACATGCATGTTCGTATATATACACTTATCAAAATAAATCGAAAGAAAATAAAAATATACTTTGGATTATGGCCACATAGTGAGAATAGATATGATGTTCTGTGTGTGTTTCATAAATAATGAACATTTATATTCTTGTGTACACTCATTTATTACATTCCATACAAAATAATAGCTCTATAGGCCTACAATTGACAACACAAGTCGAAATGAAATTGCAATACTATTTTATTGATCAAACAATGTTTATGTGTATAAATAATACACAGTCGGCACACAGGCCAAACTACACTATATCAATTGTCAACACAATTGCCAGTATTTAATTAAAGTGGAATTAATTACACTCAATTCCTATTTCGATAAATATATTCATCAGGTAAGAATATATATATATATATATATATATATATATATATATATATATATATATATATATATATATATATATATATATATATATATATATATATATATATATATATATATATATATATATATATATATATATATATATATATATATATATATATATATATATATATATATATATATATATATATATATATATATATATATATACTGAGACAAGTGGTCGAGTGGTTTTTTGAACTGTCTGACTATCTCTATATACTGAACTGTCATTCAGGAGACCAGGGTTCGATTCCCGCCATGGTCGACCATCCTGACAGGGGTTTTTCGTGGTTTCCCTCTGTCGTTCAGATCAATACTAGGATGGTTCCTTAACAACAGGCCATGACCGACTCCTCCCCACTATCCAAAAACACTTTATAAAATAACCTCACATCTCAATATCCCATCATCTCATATATCATTCACCGACGCCAATAAATCTCAGTCACCAATAAAGTGCGTCGTTAAACCCAATATATTTTTTCCTTCTGACATTCGTAGATTATGACATCCGATTTCACGAGCTGAAATATCAGCCGAATCGGGTGAACGATGTGGAAAGCAAACATTACCGTTTTAGAGGAATTTTCTTTCGATCTCGAGATCAGAGTCGGGGTCGGTTTCGTCTATCTCACCCCGACCTGATCGACCAGTTCAAAACGCAGAATTATCTTTCTTCATATCGACCTCCTTGACCCGTTGGCAACCATTTAGGGTCGTTTTACGCGTCAACGTCCACCGATATAAGCCGATGTCAGCCGATATCAGAGTACCGCAAGGGTTTCAAGTCCAGAGTCACATTCAAGATGCGATGAAGGCTTACAGCCTATGGATGGTTTTATCGACGATGTGGATCCCCCGCCATTAGAAGATGACGCTGGGCAGCCCGGACCGCCCACCATCAAGCCGGTTTTCAAGTTGAACGGTCGTCGTGTTGTTGACCTTGCCTATCTGTTGAGGTACCCCAAGCTGATGGGCAAGCATGTGCCTTTCGATTGCAGTTTCTTGGACATGGAGCCGATATCAGAGTACCGCATGGGTTTCAAGTCCCGAGTCACATTCAAGTGCACCGTGTGCAATCTCAGGTCCACCATGTGTACAGAAGACCCTGCTAAGTCTGATGAGTATATGGACGTCAACACCGCTGCAGTGTCAGGTGCTGTTTCTACTGGAGGAGGCTACTCCCAGCTTGAAGAGCTGATGTCCGTCATGGACATTCCTTTCATGGCTAAGGGTACGTGGAAGTATCACCACCAAATTGTCGCCAAGACCATGAGTGATGCTGCTCTAGAGAGTATGTTGGAGGCTGGACGTGAGGAAACTCTACTTGCCAAGGCTGCAGGTCGAGTTGGTGTTGACGGCATACCAATCATCCCTGTAGTCGGTGATAGTGCCTGGGCCAAGAGGTCATACCGCGTGAACTTCAACTCATCTTCAAAAGCGGTAAGTGTGACAGTCGGCTTCCACACCAGGAAAGTTCTTTACAAGGGCGTTCGCAACAAATACTGCTCGTTCTGTGCCTACCACAAAAAAGTGAACCCCGCTCAAAACATACCTGATCACACTTGTGTCAAGAATTGGGACGCCTCGTCAACTGCAATGGAAGCAGATGCCATTGTCGAGGGTTTTCGACTGAGTGTTGCCATGCATGGGCTGAAATACGGCGAACTCGTCGGTGACGGTGACAGTAGCGTGCATCGGAAGCTGATAGAGGCGCTCCCTTATGGACCCGAACTTCTTGTCTCAAAAGTTGAATGTAGAAACCATCTGCTACGCAACTACAACAAGAAGATGCGAGAACTTGTTCTCAACAAGAACTTCGGAACTGTCATTCTCCGGAGCCGTCTCCGAGTCAATTTGAAGCGCCTCAATTACTCGGTAACCAAGGCCATCAAATACAGGAAGGTGCAGACGACTCCAGACTACGTGAATATCCAGCAATTACATCAGGATATTGTAAACAGCCCGCATCATGTTTTCGGGGACCACAAGAAATGTGATCCCTACTTTTGCGACGGTACTTCAAAGCCAGGAGAGGAGAACACCGTTCCAGATATGAGGTTGACCGGGTTATTCCAGGAGGTTATGTCTGCTGCTGCACGTCTTGCCCACAACGCTCCGAGTTTGATCCGCGATGTGGACAACAACTCTGCCGAGCATTACAACTCCAAAGTCGCAAAGATGGTTGGAGGCAAGCGTGTTAACTTCACTAAGCGCGACTCGTACAACGTTCGGTGTGATGCTGCAACTGCGTCATTCAACACCGATGGTGAACTGCATCGTGTTGTCCATAAGACTCTCATGGCAAAGAGCCCTGGATACTACACAAAGTCTTACACAATGAAACGTAACCATGTTATTGTCTCGTCGCGTAAGCGCAGATTAAACATGACCGACGAGCAACGATATGGGAGGCCGCCAACTGCAGCGATCCTGGCCGTGAGCGATGAACATTACGGAGAAGAAGCAGCCAACCCGAAGCCAGACAAGAGCCCTGAAGATCTCGAGATTGCGAAAACCATGTACCTCGAGACACTGGACTTGGGAGCTGCAGGAAGGAATGAACTGGAAAAGAAGACTCGTGGCCAAAGCACGTCAGACACATGGAAGCTATATCGGAGAAAGATCCTCACTGCTTCCCGGTTCGCCACTATATGCAAGATGCGGGCAACAACATCGTGTGCTTCGGTCGTAGAATCCATCCGATATCCCACATTCAAGGGTAACAGAGACACCCAGTGGGGTATCGAGAAAGAAATCGAAGCACTGGCCCGCTTCTCGGAGGAATATGGAGTGAATGTAACCAGTTCCGGTTTGGTAATAGATCCCCAGTTACCTTATCTTGGTGCATCTCCGGACGGACTGGTGGGCGAAGATTTCGTGGTTGAAGTGAAGTGCTTTTCAAAAGCAAGAGATTCAACGATCGAAGAGGCTATTACCAACAAGCTCATTACGTGTCTATATCGTGGTGACGATGACACCATTCAACTAAAGCCTGATGCAGACTACATGTACCAAGTGCAGGGACAACTCCACGTCGCTCGGCGTCTTTTCTGCTACTTCGTTGTGTGGACATTGAAAGATCTGTTTGTCCAAGTGATAAAGAAGGATGACGACTTCTGGGAGAGCAAAATGGAAGGGAAACTTTCACAGTTCTATTTGAACTGTCTGTTGGTTGAAATTGTCGATTCTCGTCGAGAGCGAAATCGTACGATTCGGGACCCGCAGTACATAGTCGATGCCAAGCGACGAGCTGATGAGAAGAAGAAGGAAATTGAAAAGAAAAGAAAACTGGTCCATCGAGCGTCGTGAACTGTCATCTTGTGAACTCGACGGTGAGTTTGGAACCCATTATCGAGGATTTTGACCGTCAAGGGGGAAGGCCCCGGTGATTGTGCCGCATTACCAGGCAGATCCCGCGAACAGCCCCTGGTCGAGCTCGTACATGTCGGACGGCATTCGCCACTGCTGTGTGCGACTTTGACGAGAATTACCAGGAAGACTTGACCGATATGGAGCAGACTTCAAGGATGTTGCACTCGAGAGCCGTTCGTGACGCCCACTTTCTTCGGCGACGATCATGGACACGTTGATCACCACAACCTACAGAATACAGAACGACAAGAATAAGAAATCAGGTTGTATTTCTAAGACGACTACTTTCACACACACTCACCTATTCTATGCGTGAGGAGTATTGCTTGCGCAATCTCTGCTTGAGATGACGGTATTTTATGGGTTTTGGGAAGGATAGTGGGAAGGAAGCGGTCGTGGCCCATTTTGTGGGAACTATCCCGGCATTAGCCTAGGCTACTAACAGAGGGAAACCACGAAAAACCCCCGTAAAGATGGATGGTGGCGGGGATCGAACCAAGTCCGATATGTCCCTTCACCTCCCGGAGTCACACGCGCTAACCACTCAGCTACGTGTGCCGGTGGAAAAATATAGTAATAAGCTATAGTCACACAGACTGCGAAGTCTGCGTTCATATTGAAATACATTGATTGGGTGGGGTGGGGGGGGGGGGGGCAATACCTCTCGCCGGGATTTTTATTTTTCAATTTTCCATTGAGATCAATTACGTTTCTTACTATAATTCAATTGCCATATTCTACTCAAGACAGCATGAATTTCTTTCATGAGCTGATCCTTACATGTATTATTTGATTGATTTTGTACAGCTCTCAGATGATAGAATTGCCACAAGGTTGTGACTCGCGAGGTCAATATATATATATATATATATATATATATATATATATATATATATATATATATATATATATATATATATATATATATATATATATATATATATATTATATATATATATATATATATATATATATTGTTGGCGCCGTTATAATTCCAATAGGATTTATTTGTGACGCGGGATGATAATCTTATGACTATCGACGAATGAATTTGATGAGTGGACTGTATGTAGGGTAATTGGGAAGAAGTTTGTAATAAATAGCACGATACCTGTGTTTCCCCTGAGGTAATCGTCTTGAAGCGTCTTGAAGCGTCGCGACGATGTTTGAGAGAATGCACTTTGTGAAGACGTTGGGTGGGAGAAAGAAGTACGTACGTATTGGAGGTTGGATTTGGAAACTAACGAAATGGTTTGGGAAATGGTGATGAATAAATGATAGAAAAGGAATAGTATGGCTTGATTTAACTAAATAAACTTCACTGCTTCACGAGGAGATACACTATGCAACTTGCATACACGAGAAAAGACACTGACGAACGGGTGTCCGAAATGACGACTTATGCAGGCAATATAGGCCGAACCATACGACACGAGAGATGACAAATAAGTGACCTGAGATCGAACTGCAATGACAGGTACATGATGTGCCTGTTTGTGGTATCTAAAGGTCAACGGATGACGACATAATAACTGGAGGCATATTGCGTATTACAACTAGGGGTAAGGGATGCGAAAACAAAACACAAGGGGGAAAGACCTAGTTGGTCGTCATAATAGGATTGGCGCAAACATATATATATATATATATATATATATATATATATATATATATATATATATATATATATATATATATATATATATATATATATATATATATATATATATATATATATATATATATATATATATATATATATATATATATATATATATATATATATATATATATATATATATATATATATATATATTATATTATATATTATGTATATATTATATATATATTATATATATATATTATATATATATTAAATATATTATATATATATTATATATATATATATATATATATATATATATATATATATATATATATATATATATATATATATATATATATCTATATATATATATATATATATATATATATCTATATATATATCTATATATATATATATCTATATATATATATATCTATATATATATCTATATATATATATATCTATATATATATATATATATATATATATATATATATATATATATATATATATATATATATATATATATATATATATATATTATATATATATATATATATATATATATCTATATATATATATATATATATTATATATATATAATATATATATATATATATATATATATATATATATATATATATATATATATGTATATATATATATATATATATATATAAATATATATATATATATATATATATATATATATATATATATATATATATATATATATATATATATATATATATATATATATATATATATATATATATATATATATATATATATATATATATATATATATATATATATATATATATATATATATATATATATATATATATATATATATATATATATATATATATATATATATATATATATATATATATATATATATATATATATATATATATACATATATATACATTTTGAAAAAGTTCCACGGTTCACCTTCAATCTAGGCCTACAAGACACAGTTCTGTTCTAAACGAAGAATAGTGTCGTGTCAACTTGCAAGTTTCAAAATGCCTCATGTTGTGTTATGATAGCTCAGTTTTCTTCATCAGTGACATAAAGACCTACAAATGAATCAATTTCACATGTGAAATGTGAATTATCACAACGAATCCGAAAGGGCGCCAAACACACAATAAGACTTCCAGGGCCCCCTGGCTATGCTACTGAACCCAACCCATGTGTGTCTGTCTCGTGGATCACAGAGGTCACCATTGATTTAATAGATATCGATTGAAGTATTATTATTACCTGTTTTCTGTTACCAATCCCTCAACCACAACGACATCGTTAGTGGAGCTTTCCGTTGGTGGTAGGCCTCCATCACACCTCGACGTAGATTGACTACAGAAAAAAACGACATTAATAATAAATACCAAGTATGTATAAGTAATTAAAATAGTGAATCTAGGCCTATTACAAATATACTACAATATACTGAACATATGTAGCTATACATATGCCACCCTCGGTAACTGGGTCAGCTGAGGCACCGCTTCAGAAACTGAAGTCCCAATGGGCATGGGTTCGAATCCCGCATAAGGCATGGGTTTTTGTAAATGTCCTTTCACTTATCATCACTTCATAGTTTCATAATCACCTGCTCATTCGTACCCCCATTTAATCTAGCTGTTGGTGGGGTCGTTAAGCAAACAGTACATCATCATTATAGCTACATATGCCCACCCTAAATCATGGAAGAATATAAGAAGTGTAATTGAATACTTGAATGCAATAAATATATATACAATACTGTATGAAGTAGTGTGTCCATTAAAACAATGCATTCATCACTCTTGTTGCGATGATAGATATTCAACCCGGTCTAGTTTCGACCCTGAACTCGTTATCAGCTGTGCTGAGGTATTCGGCCTACAGGCGTAATCACACACAGACACAATTAAATCGTAGAACAAATAGGCCTATTCATTGAAGCCCATACATAGGCCACCTCTTTATTCCATTGCGATACAGACTAACTTTACTTTCTGTCTCACCCATAAAGGTAAAACCTAGATGCCTGTAATCGCAACGCAACACTCTCTAATCAATATTATCAATAAATGAAAATGAATTGATATTAAAATTATCATATTTACCCAGCAGCAATCCTCTTGAGGCGGTAATACTCCTTCAGTGAGCTTCCGATTGGTTTCTTGTGTCTTCTCTTTGATGGAAATGTCCTCGTCTTCATTATGAGAAAAAACTTATTTACTCAACTAATAATAGTAGGCACACGTGCGTTCGTAATAACAACTGCACACTGACCCGTGTGGGTGCTAATTTGTATCGTACGCGCATCGATCCCCTCACGGCACGGCTCGGTAAGACGCTTAGCGGGCTGCCGTTGCGGGCGGTCAAGGCGTAGACAGAAACCGAAAAAGATCTGTTCTGTTTCGCACCGAAACACATCTCCGTATTTCTTGCGTACCAACTAAACCATTTAAAATAATGTACAACAGTAAGCGACAAAGTTGTAAATGAAGGTTCAAACTATGCTCATGGCTTTGAAAAAACTACCGATTTCTATTTTTACCTATTTATTCACCTACTTTCATTTCGAGTATACAAGGCTCAAATTTGTGTGAAGTTCACACTCATCTCTACGTTTTTGAGTGTGAATATCGTCCTCACTGTAAAGCCGTTATCATAGAACAATCTTTAGTTGATAATACACAAAAAACTGCATGCGTTTATCTCTTATCGTTGCTTCACAATTCTGGAACTAGCGAACCTCCGCGAACCATGGTGAATTGGTAGGTGTGCTTCAGCCTTAATTCCCCTTGCTGCTTCTTCCATGTAACACTCAGCGGACGCCTTTCACAGTTATTATTGCTGTTACTCTTTCTGTGATATTTTTTCTCGAAATCGATTCTATGTGGAAATTCTGAAGAATTGGATTATTTAGAGAATATGTCGTTTTTCCCAGTACTCAAGTTTTGGTCTGTCATCGGTAGTTTGTGGACACGCAAACTGTCGCTCATTATAGTTTACTCGTGTACTTCGGTGCGTACAGTCAATAGTTGTGATATACGCTGTGGATAAGCAGACCAACTTTTTCAACAGTACTAAAACTCCAGAATGCAATACCAGCGATCTTGGCTGCTAGAAGGCAGTAATATGTTATATGTAATATGATGAAAATATGTTACAATATATAAATAAAATGAGCACTGTATGACATGTTATTCATAATGAACTATTTTTTCTTTAAGACTCTATTTCTAATTCTAATTTCTCGCATTGCAGCTGGCGAAGTTTAACGTCCAACTCATGTAGTTGGCTCAGCCGTAACTCTCTTTTTTCTGCTTCTTCCTCATTAGCCTCTCCTTCACATTCGAAAAACATCGTTTGGCATCTGCCATTGCAGCAAAGCTATTTTTTGGTTCTGGGTCTTCATTATACGTTGGCCGCCTACGCCCCTGCCAATGCGGCGTTGCATCTATAAAAATAACTTAATAGTTTTACTAACCATCGTTGATATGCAGGTGATATTTAATATCGGTTACAAGTGAACATGGCACACCACAATGCAATGAGTAGAACCGACAGAAACAGGTGACTGACCTGTGGCTACTGGACACCTTTTCTGCAGTGCAGCGTGCTTTGGTTTTTTCAGCATCGCTGGACTGTATGTCGACCAATCAATCACTTCTTCCTGCTCTTTCCTCCCTTGAAAAAAAGAAAAGGATATTTATCAACTGATAATTCAATTCAGTATATCATTATTAATCATTATATTGGAACACCTTTAGACCATCTCACAGGCAGGTGGCAGTTGGTAATATAATTCCAATTTCTATAGTGATCATCATGATAGATAGGGCCTAATGAATAAATGAATGACTGGCAAATGAATTGAGAAAATGAATGCAAATGAATGAATAATAGCTAAGATAGATGACAGCAATGTGACAATACTAATACTGGTCTAGAAATGATAATTGTCAGATGAAAAAACTAACCGGAAGTAGACGATGTTGTGGCTGTTTCAATTGTTCGTTCGACAGTCGACTGAAAACCAAATGCAAAGCAAGTGTGATTAAAATGTAAATTTTAATATCACAATTCATAAATATTTATAAATATACTTTCAAAATGTATATATCAAATATTATATATACTCGTGCTTGAATAATCAAATGTACATATGAGTGTGATTGTGATTACAATTATTATGGAATAAAAATGAATTGAAATGAATTGAAAATATACAATTAAATATATATCCATATATTTTTTTGATGGTATATTAAAATTCATGAATTTATATTTGCAATATTATTCAAAATGACAGTCATCTCACCTTATCAAGTATACCCAAGTCCAAGTCACTGTCATCGCTTTCGGCGTCAATGTTGGGCGTGTATGAAATCGAGACATCACCTGAAACACATGTTAATATTAAATTGAGCATACGCCTACCGGTACTCGGATTTCAAGGTTGGATGGACACGTCAGTAAGTGATCTCTCTCAGGATCAGGTTCTGTATCATATTAAGAAAACTGTGAACATTTCTCATTTGAATGTTACCGTGGTACCGGTGAGCTACTGACCTGAGGCATAGTCGTCACAGTTGAATACCGAGGCCATTCCCTCACAGGATAGGGGGATCAAGCCCCTGACTTTTTCAATGATTGCTTCGTTTTTTGGTGGCTTGAAGCTTCCGCCTCCCGTCTGCAAGCGCTCTTGTCGTTCGTGAGCGAGAGCAGTCCTGGTGTCTTTTTTAACTTTCTCATACTTGCTCCGCAAGGTTTTAGCGTCTCTCTGATGGAGGGTAGTGGCATTGAACTGTTCTTGTATGTTCATCCAGGCTTTATCCTCAAAGTAAAATGAAGACATTCATCAATACCACACAATGTACGCCTACCTACAAGAGTAACTCGAACCTCACAAAATCAATGGTCGTATGTCAAGTCTTTTGGATTTTGGTAATTTATTTAAATTCAAGGGAAAAAACAATGGGCTAAGCCCTTCACCTGAACAATGACACAGGAGAGTAGCAGGGCCCTACAGTCTGTAGCTATGCCTTTTGTAATGTGAACGGGGTCACAACCGACTAGGACCCGATGTTCTTAGTGCGACACATCAGGCCTAGCCTTAAAAAATCATGTTCCCGATATTTTAAATCAATATAAACAACGTAATCTCACTTTCTCTCTCCATGTAACCGCATCGGTGGTCTTATTCTCTACCACATTTCTATATTTGGTGACTATGTTCAAAAGATTATTAGTTTCTTCTAATGTGAAATTTACTGTTCTACTGCGTTTTGACATAGTGAATAAACTAAAGGAATAAATTGGTGAAGAGAATTGAGAAAAATTTCACTTACGTAAAGTAGCAATGGACTAACAATCGTTACCATAGCAATACAGCGAACTGGTGGACTACCAAGCATTAAAGTTGGTTAATATCAACTGATGGACATTGTTGTCTCTCTGTCTGACAACAATGACAGACGTCACTTTGACAGAGCCCAAACAAGAACGGAACGAAGGTAGCTGTTACCATAACTCGCGCGTTCGATTATCGCAAAAAGCAGCCGAAATTCAATACCAACTTCTAAATGTTATTGGTTTTGTAAAGTTGTCGGACGAATAACTGTCTGGATGAAATCGGTCACTTGTAAAACGCGCACAAAAGTTGTCTGGCCGATAGAGTTATCCAGCAGAAAGCTGTCTGGAGGATTTGTCGGCAGATTGTGCAACCGGGCCCAAGATACCTAATTAATCAAAGCAACAAGTGTCACCACTTGATTGTAAACGATATAACAAAGCCTTCTTGATTATCATATAAATTAATTATGGGAAATAAGATGGCAGTGATGTAATGGTTTGGATCTCAGGGTGTATATATATATATATATATATATATATATATATATATATATATATATATATATATATATATATATATATATATATATATATAATAATAACCAATCCAAACATAAGTTGATATGTTCCAGCTCATCAATCAACGCGGAAACACATAACGCGTTTGCCTAGTTACTATATAATACCGAAAGTAACACGAAATTGCGTTGAATAGTTTTGGTTGAATTCCTTAATAATTTCAGGAACGTTCAAGTAACATGCACGAGATCAAATTAATTACCAATCATCATACCAATATGTTTAATCACATTTCATTAAATATGCTTTCACTGACACGCGGCGTGAACAACGCGTTTGACGCGCCGACTAATTAGGTACCGTATCCTTCCAACGTAGTACCCGATTGGTCAGTATGTCAAATACGTGTCGCAAGTGAGTGCATACATCTTTGTATAGGGGCAGACCCCTGCGACTCATTTAGCTAAGACACTACTGAACCATAGTCTCCCACGCCTTTGGCTGGATTCAAACCCATGTCCCTCTTGGTGTCAGTTTATCAAGAAACATTAGGGCCCTAGTATTGTAACACCTAATGATGGATATTAAATGAAAAAATGAAGACAGTATATTCTAATTATGAGCGTGCAAGCATGCACGAACAGGTTAACAATTCAAGTAGGCAAACAAAGATTCAAAGAAAAAAAATGGACATATATGGTATGTACTATTTATATAGTATGTAATATATACAGTATCTATGGTATGTATGGTATGGTATGTCGACCTCGCTTGATGTTGATATTATTATATGATAGGTAAGGTAAGATAATTCGACTCGCAAATACAACTGCCCTTTTGAATTGATTGACGCCATTTTAAAATAGGAATATACATATACATACACATAAAATATACAGAAACAGAATATATATGGTACACAAAATATTGAAATAAACAGAATAGAAAAATGATGATATAAAAATATAGGGCCAACAGAATATGAGAATAATAATATGAAAACACATATAAATACAGAAATACACAGTATCGGTACAAGGAAATTTCTTTATTTTTTCATACATTTCTCTATCATATGGTTGCAGCACTGACCATTGTTGGAAAACTTAATTGTTGGAACATTGTTGTGAGACCCAGTTCGAGACCTCCAATTGAATTTTGATTACCATTACCTGGATAAATTTTACCAAGCATCTTGTAATTGCTTCAAGACCACTTTAACTAGTCAAAAAGGGGTATTTAAGACTGGTTTAAAAATGAATCGATATCTGTCTGATGAAAGCTGCATTAAGAACCAGAAGACCCAAAACAATCAGGGCCAGAATTGATCATTTCGTAGAGTGGAATGATCAAGAGTTTTTTATGAGGTTCCGCCTAACAAAGCCGACAGTTTCATACCTCCCACAGCTGATCGAGGGAGATTTGGACAGGAGAACCGACAGGTATGTACATTTCCTCCCATCTATTTCATGTCTTTAATAAAATCTGGCCTGAGCATGATCTCAATTGTGTCTATGATAGTTCTATAGTGGTGATTGATTGTTTTTAGGGCACTTTCTCCAATGAACAAACTGCTCATGACGCTAAGATTCTATGCTCGTGCGACAATGCTAATCGCTGTCGGTGATTTCGCTGGGGTTCATAAGAGTACTGCGAGTAAAAAAGAATTCGATCTCTTAGAGATTATAAATGTACGAAAGAACAAGTTCTTCAGAATCTAGAATCAAGCAAACCAGCTAGTCCTAGATTTTTGCAAATAGAACGTTCCGATGGTAAAACCTTCCATGACGTGTCACCTTTTGCTATCGAGAAAGCTATTCGAGGTCTTGCTGGTACTGTTCGCAAAGTCACGAAAGTTAGGAATAGAACTCTCCTGCTTGTAGAAACAGACAGCGATATTCAATCACAACTGCTTTTGAAGACCACCAGCTTTGCAAATTTATTCCCCATCCTAGTCAGTCCTCATCCCTTCCTTAATTCTTCTAAGGGAGTGATTACTTGCAATGACCTTTTATGCTGTGACGTTGAAGAGATTAAATCTGAACTCGCTGGTCAAAATGTTACGGATGTTTACCGTATTACCCGACGAGTTGATGGAAAGGATGTACCCACAGCCACACTTATTTTGACTTTTTCTACCGGTACCGTTCCAACAAAATTGATAGCTGGCTACAACAGTATACTTGTTAGACCGTACATTCCAAATCCAACTCGATGTTTCATCTGTCAACGCTTTGGACATGGCCAAGCTTTCTGTAAATCTAAACCTATCTGCCCGAACTGCGGCCTTGAGAAGCACGACGAAACGCCTTGCGTGTCCGGCCCTCGTTGCATCAATTGCAACGGTGGACATGCGGCGTCTTCAAAGGCCTGCAGTAAGTGGTTAGAAGAGAGGAAGATCAGTGAGTTCAAAACTGTCGATAAAATGACTTATCAAGATGCTCGACAGAAATATAGAAATCTCTTTCCTATCTCTGCCCTTCCATCTTCTTTTGCCAAAGCCGCAGCTAATAAAACAACGTCCCAGGAATCGCAAGAAATACTCACTTTGAAGGCTGAAAACAAGAAACTGATCGAACAGCAGAAGAGAATGGAAGAGTTAGTATCGTCACAAAACCTCAAAATTGACAAGTTACAGAACGAGGTACATGATCTGGTAAAACTATTGAAAGGTAAATTCACTCCGGAAGCTGACGCTGAAACCGTAGAGGAAATAATGGTGACAGGAAGTGAGGATGAAGCTGAATCTCCTGTGTCGGGCGCTTCATCCGACATCACTGAGCGACCGGCGTCGGGTGCTGTGCCCGACACCCGGGGATTCACACCCCCCAAACAAAAACGAAGGAACAGAGGAAGTACCCAAGGAGCAAGAAAGGATGTAGCCGCAGAGCTCGGCATTCCCGCAAAATCCTCTGAGGGGAAATCCTTTTATCTAAAAAGAACTTGAAATCTGTAGTAACCTAAGCTGGTCTTAGGTAACTCTATCTACATTTAAAGTAAACAAGAACATCATCTACACAAAATGGCTCTAATACAATGGAACTGCAATGGTTTCAACAGGCACAGAGAAGAAATCAAGCTATTGACATCAAACATTAAACCGATATGTTTCTTTTTTCAAGAAACGCACTTCAAACCTTGTGACTCTCCATTGATACGTAATTATAGTTTCTATCGTTTCGATGACTTGACAGGTAACAGAGCCCATGGGGGAGTAGCCACAGCTGTCCACGACAGCTGTCACGTAAGTCCACTGCCGCTAACAACACCACTACAGGCAGTGGCAGTCAGAATTGCTCTTCCTCAGCATGTTACCTTCTGTAATATATACTTACCTGAATGGGCTCCAGTTACTAGAATAAATCTGGATAACCTTGTGTCACAGCTTCCACGTCCCTATGTTATTCTAGGTGACCTAAATGCCCACAATAACTTGTGGGGTGACACAATGGTGGATAGTAACGGCAGAGGACGCCTTTTTGAGCAATTTTTCAACGACAACGACTTGATTATTCTCAACAATGGAGAGAAAACAAGGTTTAATGCTTTCAACGGTACGTTTTCAGCGATCGATCTTTGTGTCTGCACCCCATCTGTCGCACCTCTTTTCAATTTCTCCGTTCACTCAGATCTGTGTGGTAGCGACCACTACCCACTCATCTTGAGAGTAGATTCTCATCAACGGCCCTTGCGGTGTGCGCAGTGGAACTTGCGCCGCGCGAACTGGAGCCTTTTCACAAAGCGTGTTGATTTAAAGAACTCGAATAACATCCATGATACTGATAGTAGGACTGAGCATGTGACAGAGGTGATTATTGCCGCCGCGAAAGACAGCATTCCTCTTACGTCAACCAACCAACGCCACATACCTGTTCCCTGGTGGAACGAGGAATGTAAGGTGGCGATCCGTAAGAGGAAACAAGCCCTTCGAATTTTCCGGAAATACCCAACCAATATCAACCTTATGGCATTCCGGAAACTCCGAGCAAGGGCTCGTTTCATCATTAAGACTTCGAAAAAAGCCTCATGGAATTCTTACATCTCATCCATTAATACTCACACACCCCTCACCAAAGTGTGGAATAGAGTGAGGAAGATAGACGGCAAATTCAAATCATCTTGTATATCTGGGTTGAACAAGGATGGTAGTCTAATTACCGAGCCACAGGAAATAGCTAATGTTATCGGGTCCTATTTCTCGGACGTCTCTAGCTCTCACCACTACTCGGCATCGTTCCAGATACACAAACGTGCTGGAGAATGTAGAAGATTAGATTTCTCTTCTGCGAACAACGAGGTGTATAACGTGCCGTTTAGTGTATGGGAGTTGGAGAACGCGATAACGTGCGCAAGAGACACAGCACCGGGGATTGATGGAATACACAATCAGTTCTTGAAACACCTGCCAGTTGCCGCTTTGAATGAATGACCTTCTCAACCTGTTCAACCATATCTATTCAACCGATACTTTCCCTGATTCTTGGAGACAAGCTATCCAGGTACCGATCTTGAAACCATCTAAGGATAAGCATTCACCATTAAGCTATAGACCTATATCACTGACCAGCTGTCTGTGTAAAGTGATGGAAAGGATGTTGAACAACCGCCTCGTTTGGTGGTTGGAACGAAAAAACCTCCTTTGCACAGTACAGTCTGGATTCAGAAGAAATAGAAATACTTTGGATCATCTTATTCGTATGGAAAGTTTCATACAGGAAGCTTTTCTTACGAAGCAGGAAGTGATAGCTGTATTTTTGGACCTCGAGAAGGCATTCGATACTACCTGGCGCTTCAACATATTGAAAACCTTGTCACAATGGGGTTTCAGAGGCCATCTTCCTAATTTTGTCTGTAATTTCATGACCAACCGACGTTTCAAGGTACGAGTTGGTAATGTGTTGTCGGATGATTTCATCCAAGAGAACGGTGTACCACAGGGTTCTGTCCTCAGTGTTACTTTGTTCGCCATCGCTATAAATGGTATTGTTCGAAGCGTTCCATCTTCTATCACTTGTTCCTTATTTGTCGACGACTTGGCTATATTCAGTAAGTCAGCGAGAAGTACAACGGCCTCTCGCCAAATCCAACTTGCAATTAGGAAACTGGAAGCATGGGAAGATGAAACTGGGTTCAGGTTTTCCACATCAAAATCAACGTGCATGCGTTTCTCTCGTCTGAGAGGCCTGCACCCTGACCCAGATATATATCTCCGTAGAGAACTTCTCCCATTCGCAGAATCGACAAAGTTCCTAGGGCTGACGTTTGACGTGAAGTTGAACTGGAAATCTCACATTTCGCAACTCAGACTCAAGTGCTTCAAATCTCTTAACCTTCTCCGTTATCTTAGTGGTACCAAATGGGGAGCGGATCGCACCACGATGCTGCGGCTTTACCGAGCATTAATACGTTCCAAATTGGATTATGGTAGTGTTGTGTACGACTCGGCACGAGAGAGCTACGTGAAGCCACTCAATACAGTTCACAACACGGGCATCCGACTGGCCATAGGAGCACTCCGTACCAGTCGGGTGGAGAGCCTGTATTGCGAGGCTGGCGAGCCCTCGTTGAAGAGTCGACGTGCATATCTACTTTGCTCATACGCTTCGAAATCCCACCTACCAATCAGTTATCAATCCTAGATTTCATGCTCTCTATGAATCGAAACCATCTGCCACCATACCAACTGGAATTCGTTTGAATCATATTTTGGTCGAAGAGTCATTTGTATACCCTCGAGTCTATCAAATCCAATTCAGTGATACCGCCCCTTGGTTGGCTCCACGTCCGGAGTGCTTGATGAACTTGTCATCAAGTACGAAGGCAAGCACGAGTGCAGAAGAGTATAAGCAAAAATACCTAGAGCTCTGCACACTCTACCCCGGACATATTAGATACTACACGGACGGATCGAAACTGAACGGCAAAGTTGGCTGCGCATTCGTCAGCGAATCCTCCACTGTTAGTTTTAGATTAGGTTCGATGAGTAGCGTTTATACAGCCGAGTTGTTTGCAATTGTCACCTCTCTACAGCACATTCAACAACGATCTGAGAAGTGCTTCCTGATCTGTTCCGATTCTTTGAGTGCACTCCAAGCCCTTACTCAGATCTTTCCAACTCACCATCTGGTCCAGAAAGTGCAGACACTCCTGACCGCCCTTGCCTCGCAGGATGTCAGTGTAGTGTTCTGCTGGGTACCTGGACACGTGGGGATTGGTGGTAATGAGTTGGCGGACACGGCTGCCAAAGAAGCGACGGAGAAAGAAGATATTGATAACCCGAGAGTACCTATCAATGATTTCAATGCGTATTTCAAACTACTTTTCAAATCTCGTTTCCAAAAAGAGTGGGACAGGGAGACCAACAACAAGCTGAAAGAAATAAAGCCTACTGTTAGTGCTTGGGAATCTTCAATCCGAGGTTCACGGAGGGAGGAAGTAGTTCTCACTCGTCTGCGAGTGGGACACACACTTTTAACCCATTCCTATCTCTTCACCCCCGATAAAATCGTCCCTAGATGTGAGATTTGTAACGAGATTTTAACTGTTCGACACATATTACTCGAGTGTCAGAAATATACTGCTCTGAGGAGACAGCTTCGTATGGAAGACACAATGCCAAAGATTTTAGGGAATAATTCAAAATCGATAGATACCATATTCAGCTTTCTAAGATTATCGAAGCTATTGGATCTCATTTGACATGCTCGTGGATCTGCATCGTTGTTTGCGTGAGACGATGAAGTCGTCGTGTTACCAGTATCATTTTTCAAACTGCCCCAATTAGGACATATACATGTCTGATCAAGATGACGTTGTTTGTGCAATCATCTTCTTCCAGTATACTACTTTTTGACATTTGATACTTATTCTTGATGTCGATCTCTTGGGGTAGACATCAGGAATATTTTAAACCTAACCATATTTCAACATATATTCATTATGGTTTGTCGTTCCTCCACTCTCATTTGAGTGCGAGTTTGAACTGAGAACAAGTAGTAAATCGTTCTCATCCTAGTCCCATGGGTGTGACCCTTTACAGCACACACATGTTCGGTTTTAACAAATTAGTGTATAACGTCTTTAGACACTTTAGACATAGTTTAGTCTTAGTTTAATATATATTGAGGCTCTCTCATCTAAATTTCACTTCCACATTTATATCATCTAAATTTCACTTCCACATTTATATCACACTTTTCACCTTTTGTTGCAACTTATTTTGACAGGCGCTAAATGACCTCGCTGTCGATGCGCCTCAAAACCCTAATATTCATTCATTCATTCATCAAACAGGTCTCAATGGCAATCGCCAGACTCGTCCCACAATTCATTCACTTCCCTCGCACATAGGAAGAAACCAATGAAACTTACCGCAGCTTTTATGAGAAGCAGCTTTTCCTTCGTGTGCTTAGTGCAATAGATTGCACACACATTAGAATACAAGGGCCAGGTATGTCTACATATATAATAATAGAATGATGGTAATAATAAAATAATAGGAATGATAAAATGATAGTAATGAAAAAAAATGGTAATTGAAAACAATAATAAAAAAAAGGAAAAGAAAAAATAATGGTTGTGAAATTAGTGATGATAATAAAATGTAATGATATCAATTAAGATTATGAAATGAAATCATAAAATAAGCAGGAGTATAATGTTAAAGGACTATTTACAATTATGGGAAGCGTGAGTTGAGGGGTTGAGGGGGACTTGGTCGGGGTGGGTGCGGACGAAGGTGGAAGTGATCTGTTTGAGTTTGCTAGGAAGTGTGAGGATACAAAGTTTTGTGAAGTGGGGTTTTGACGATTAAAGTCGAGACACTCCTGCCAAGATGCAGATGGCATGTTTTCAAAATACACTCATATGTACGTTATAGCCTCAACATTAATTGATATTTTTACCATTTTCACTAATAAGGTGGTGACAATGGTGAGGTGTTCCGGCATCGCAAAGGATGGTTCTCTTTGAACATCCAAACCATATCCGATGCCAGAACTCGAATACCAGATCTTGTGACAAGGTGGCCTGGATCTGCGCACGACCAGAATATCGTCAACAATTCTCGGATTCGAGCCAGATTGGAGATGGGAGAATTCAATAACGGCATAATATTGGGCGACTCTGGCTATGCACTGAAGCTCTATCTCCTGACTCCAATCCGCAACGCTCAGGATCCAGCCGAACAGCTCTATAACGAGGCCTAAACTCGTACCAGGAGTACTGTTGAGCGCCAGTATGGCATATGGAGAAGGCGCTCTCCCGTTTTATCTCTTGGTCTCAGGCTGTCGTTGGACACGGTGCAAGATGTTATTGCCGCATGCGCCGTCTTACATGATGTGGCCATGGACAGAAACGAACCGCGCTTTCCCGTTTTATCTCTTGGCCTCAGGCTGTCGTTGGACACGGTGCAAGATGTTATTGCCGCATGCGCCGTCTTACATGATGTGGCCATGGACAGAAACGAACCGCTCTTTCCCGTTTTATCTCTTGGTCTCAGGCTGTCGTTGGACACGGTGCAAGATGTTATTGCCCCATGCGCCGTCTTACATGATGTGGCCATGGACAGAAACGAACCGCGCTTTCCCGTTTTATCTCTTGGTCTCAGGCTGTCGTTGGACACGGTGCAAGATGTTATTGCCGCATGCGCCGTCTTACATGATGTGGCCATGGACAGAAACGAACCGCGCTTTCCCGTTTTATCTCTTGGCCTCAGGCTGTCGTTGGACACGGTGCAAAATGTTATTGCCGCATGCGCCGTCTTACATGATGTGGCCATGGACAGAAACGAACCGCGCTTTCCCGTTTTATCTCTTGGTCTCAGGCTGCTGTTGGACACGGTGCAAGATGTTATTGCCGCATGCGCCGTCTTACATAATGTGGCCATGGACAGAAACGAACCGCTCTTTCCCGTTTTATCTCTTGGTCTCAGGCTGTCGTTGGACACGGTGCAAGATGTTATTGCCCCATGCGCCGTCTTACATGATGTGGCCATGGACAGAAACGAACCGCGCTTTCCCGTTTTATCTCTTGGCCTCAGGCTGTCGTTGGACACGGTGCAAGATGTTATTGCCGCATGCGCCGTCTTACATGATGTGGCCATGGACAGAAACGAACCGCGCTTTCCCGTTTCATCTCTTGGCCTCAGGCTGTCGTTGGACACGGTGCAAGATGTTATTGCCGCATGCGCCGTCTTACATGATGTGGCCATGGACAGAAACGAACCGCGCTTTCCCGTTTTATCTCTTGGCCTCAGGCTGTCGTTGGACACGGTGCAAGATGTTATTGCCGCATGCGCCGTCTTACATGATGTGGCCATGGACAGAAACGAACCGCGCTTTCCCGTTTCATCTCTTGGCCTCAGGCTGTCGTTGGACACGGTGCAAGATGTTATTGCCGCATGCGCCGTCTTACATGATGTGGCCATGGACAGAAACAAACCGCGCTTTCCCGTTTTATCTCTTGGCCTCAGGCTGTCGTTGGACACGGTGCAAGATGTTATTGCCGCATGCACCGTCTTACATGATGTGGCCATGGACAGAAACGAACCAGTATTACCCCACGACCCACAAATATCGGATCTAGAGATCAACAACGATCAAATTCCCCGAGTGTTGGTTGAAGGGCGTGAAAATGAGGCGGTCCAACGAGCTATGGTTGAGTATTTCCGCCAGAAGCTGTAGTAACTGCATCACAAACCTGGAACACAGGAATAATTTGGTTCAATTGTTCAGTTAACGTTTCAAAGAGTTCATTTTATATCTATCATATGTGTCAGTCAAATCATTATTATCATAATTATCAATTTATTTATCGGTGTTGTAAGAATGACATCACAACACTAAATGTTGGCCTATCTATATGATACTGGATGAGTTATTCAATATTTGTTCAATGAACACTCTTTCTCCCACACTTCTGTTACCGTACCTATTTCATTAATGATTATCATTTATTATTATTTATGAATATTACATTAATATTATTAAATTAGTTTATTCAATAATTTTAGTATGAGTTTGATTGAATAATTGAAAAAGAGATTGAATTTGAAAGAATGCAAGTTTCATTGAAAAAGAATAGATAAAAGATCTATAGGTTTATGAGGCAAGATCACGAATTCATTCCAACGATCGCTTTTTGAATTCCAGCTCGATCTTGAGCATCTCGAGCTCGACTTTCTTCGTTTCCAATTCGATAGCAAAGAGCTGTTCACTTCTCAAGTTGTGTGCTCTTTTCGCTTCCACCTCGAGTGCGTGTAATTCATCAGATCTTTCAAGCTGGTCGTCATACTCCCTTTGCACAAACTCTTTGCGCATGACTGCTAGTTCAGTCTTTGCATCAGCCATAGTTGTAAAGCTTTGGTGCTTGCTGTAATTGCTGGTCGCCTCCGGCTCGCCAATACTTCACCACTCGAGTTGTTCGCATCAGCCATGCTTGTGGAGGAAGTGGTGCTTGCTGTAATTGCTGGTCGCCTCCGGCTCGCCAATACTTCACCACTCGAGTTGTACGCATCAGCCATGCTTGTGGAGGAAGTGGTGCTTGCTGTAATTGCTGGTCGCCTCCGGCTCGCCAATACTTCACCACTCGAGTTGTTCGCATCAGCCATGCTTGTGGAGGAAGTGGTGCTTGCTGTAATTGCTGGTCGCCTCCGGCTCGCCAATACTTCACCACTCGAGTTGTACGCATCAGCCATGCTTGTGGAGGAAGTGGTGCTTGCTGTAATTGCTGGTCGCCTCCGGCTCGCCAATACTTCACCACTCGAGTTGTACGCATCAGCCATGCTTGTGGAGGAAGTGGTGCTTGCTGTAATTGCTGGTCGCCTCCGGCTCGCCAATACTTCACCACTCGAGTTGTACGCATCAGCCATGCTTGTGGAGGAAGTGGCGCTTGCTGTTATTGCTGGTCGCCTCCGGCTCGCCAATACTTCACCACTCGAGTTGTACGCATCAGCCATGCTTGTGGAGGAAGTGGTGCTTGCTGTAATTGCTGGTCGCCTCCGGCTCGCCAATACTTCACCACTCGAGTTGTACGCATCAGCCATGCTTGTGGAGGAAGTGGCGCTTGCTGTAATTGCTGGTCGCCTCCGGCTCGCCAATACTTCACCACTCGAGTTGTACGCATCAGCCATGCTTGTGGAGGAAGTGGCGCTTGCTGTAATTGCTGGTCGCCTCCGGCTCGCCAATACTTCACCACTCGAGTTGTACGCATCAGCCATGCTTGTGGAGGAAGTGGCGCTTGCTGTAATTGCTGGTCGCCTCCGGCTCGCCAATACTTCACCACTCGAGTTGTACGCATCAGCCATGCTTGTGGAGGAAGTGGTGCTTGCTGTAATTGCTGGTCGCCTCCGGCTCGCCAATACTTCACCACTCAAGTTGTACGCATCAGCCATGCTTGTGGAGGAAGTGGTGCTTGCTGTAATTGCTGGTCGCCTCCGGCTCGCCAATACTTCACCACTCGAGTTGTACGCATCAGCCATGCTTGTGGAGGAAGTGGCGCTTGCTGTAATTGCTGGTCGCCTCCGGCTCGCCAATACTTCACCACTCGAGTTGTACGCATCAGCCATGCTTGTGGAGGAAGTGGTGCTTGCTGTAATTGCTGGTCGCCTCCGGCTCGCCAATACTTCACCACTCGAGTTGTACGCATCAGCCATGCTTGTGGAGGAAGTGGCGCTTGCTGTAATTGCTGGTCGCCTCCGGCTCGCCAATACTTCACCACTCGAGTTGTACGCATCAGCCATGCTTGTGGAGGAAGTGGCGCTTGCTGTAATTGCTGGTCGCCTCCGGCTCGCCAATACTTCACCACTCGAGTTGTACGCATCAGCCATGCTTGTGGAGGAAGTGGCGCTTGCTGTAATTGCTGGTCGCCTCCGGCTCGCCAATACTTCACCACTCGAGTTGTTCGCATCTGAAAGTAACAATGTGCGAATGGTAGCTTCCTTCGTGTGTGCATTGCTCGTCTAATTTACAGAAATGAATTTATGCTTTTTTCTTTAAACCAGTCTTGATATTCATGATGTATGTTAAACATATGTTAGAATATGTGAAATTTAAATTTAAAGTAGGCATATTCTTATTTCTCACTTCAGCTATTTCAAATGCAAAAATGGATCGATAGAATAGAAGATTGGAAAATTGATGATATTAAATTGGTAGGCCTGTTGAATGAATGAATATTAGGGTTTTGAGGCGCATCGACAGCGAGGTCATTTAGCGCCTGTCAAAATGAGTTGCAACAAAAGGTGAAAAGTGTGATATAAATGTGGAAGTGAAATTTAGATGAGAGAACCTCAATATATATTAAACTAAGACTAAACTATGTCTAAAGTGTCTAAAGACGTTATACACTAATTTGTTAAAACCGAACATGTGTGTGCTGTAAAGGGTCACACTCATGGGACTAGGATGAGAACGTTTTACTACTTGTTCTCAGTTCAAACTCGCACTCAAATAAGAGTGGAGGAACGACAAACCATAATGAATATATGTTGAAATATGGTTAGGTTTAAAATATTCCTGATGTCTATCCCAAGAGATCGACATCAAGAATAAGTATCAAATGTCAAAAAGTAGTATACTGGAAGAAGATGATTGCACAAACAACGTCATCTAGTAGGTATTACTATGTACAGAATAATTTGATTTGAATAGTAGAGATTTGCTGAAAAAAAAACATCAACAAGAAAGTAAACTTATTGTAGGCCTACATGTGTGTGGTACACAGCAAGTTGTAGCCTACATGTTATTTGTATTAGTTGTGTTTGTCTGTCATGAACTGGAAAGAACTAGAGTACCTTTTAAGGGGGTGGAGCAACTTGAGTTCAACTCCGTGCAGGATGCGCCGTTGTTCAGTTCAACTTGGTGTACGTGAACTAACAATTACAGACGAACACCCACCGCGTACCACAAACTACTTGACGCGAATTCAAAATATGTTTTTCAACTTTCAATTAATTTCTACGCTCATGATGAATTTCGTTATAAAGAAAAATGACAATATTGGTTGATACAAAAATATCCATGACCAATAACCCTTGACCAAAAGCATTTATATAATATGATAAAAAAAGTAGCAAGACGAGAGAATCGAACCCTGCCCGTCAGTAAGCTACTTGACACCCGGGCTAACCAGACAACGAATCGATACTAGTTGTAAGAATATTCGAGCAATATTGTTCTGAGAGCACTGTTCATAAACTAAATGAAACTAACCTCATGAAACTAATAAACTAAACTGATTTAATAATCAACAAATAACTCATGGATAATTGATGAACTGATAAAACTAACATGTAGAGCTAAACAATATCCTGTTTCCATCAGTCCGTAGGTAGAACGTGAATAACATCCACAGATACCTACCTCCATGTTGCGCGCGTAAAATATGCTTGCACTACTTTACATCACCTATATCTCTATGACTATCAATAACGCAACGGGATAAGCAACATGACGCTTTCCTCTCGCACCATGCGTATATCAAAGATATGCCGCCTCACAAATGTTATGATGATTCGCTGGAATTGTTGTATGTTGATCTATACAAGTAATAGATGTAATGCAATCTATGAATCTAGCTCTTTCCAACTGCATTGAACAGAATTGGGATAAATTTCATTTGAATTAGCCAATCTAAATTTAAAATACGTCTGTAAAAGCATTTAGTTCCCTAGTCAAGAGCCCTACTGCTATATTTACCATTCAATAACTGGATAATTACTCCTCATCTACGAGAAAGATTAAAATCAATGCAATTGTACAACTATGTACTATATATTGAAATACGAGCTTAATACGTACGATTTGATTTGAAACTGCGAATCTCAGAAATGTACACGAAAGCGCTGATTCCATCATGGTGAAAACGGCCTAATGTTAAAAGTATAGGACTTATGCCGTGTTGCTTATCCCGTTACGTTAACGATAGTCATAGCCTATACGTACAAGGGTAACTTTTCTTACACTTTTTTACACCAACTTACTCTAGTTCACCGTGCGTCGACAAACGAACAGCCGAGTGCAAGCTACACTATTCTACCCCGAGTCAAACGAACGGCCACCGACCGATCGGTGTACGTTGGTGCAGGTGGTTCGTGCAAGTTAGTGCAGACAGACGAACACAACTATTGCCACAAATGAATGAAGTTTTATACGTTATTTTGTTCAGCTTACTGGGAGTATGTGCGATTTTCTGTCGACTGGAGAGGGCGGGATGTTGTTGTCTCTTCAGCATGGCGGGGGTGTAGGAGCCATCCCAGGTTTGCGAGAGGGTTTCAGAAAGGACAACAGGAACTGAAGAAATAAGGAGATATAGAATAAAAATGGAATCTATACAGATTATATTCGAGGAACTATTTTTCATTGTTAGTTTTTAGAATGTTGCAAAAAATAATGAAATGGTATAGACTACCGTCGCACGGCTGTTGTGTACTCAAATACAACAAACAAGATTATTTTCGTAATCATTATAACAACCTGAAAGACTAGCCAATGGATTTTCAGTCTGGAAACACTGAGCATGAAGAAACGATAGACGTACTACTACAACACACGTTGAGTGACGGCAACCATCACAAGTCATGTTCATCACAACAATGTCAGATCGCACAACCAGTGCTTGCTATGGCTGTAGCTCCTTGTACTTCTGCAGTTGCATCAATCACACAATCGTTGCTTGAATTTTCCCATAGGACCTGCCTAGGGGTTACAATTAATTGTGTGCCCAAGCATTCACTACTCCTGTATATTCACAACAAACATTTCAAAAAAATACAGCCAAAACATGATAGTATATTTATTCAAAATTAATTACCATCAATCCATTCACAACCACTTTGGTTCAAAAGCCCCTCGTCATCAGGATCAGACTGAGCTTCACTTAAACAAGGTTAATTGCCTGGGAAAGAGAACGTATTTTAAAATTGTAAAGGCCCTGTAGGCCTAGATACCCACGTTTCCATCTTTATCATCACAATACAATACAATACAATAGACTTGCATACAATTATTATGGAGAGACAAAATAATGTCCAAAAGAAGATGATCAACAAAAAGGTGACCACTTTAACGAAGTGTTGAATCATTCATTTTCTATTTATGTACAGTACATGTACATGTGTCATGTCTATGGGAAAGTGAAATTATGTCATGCTATTTGATCGAGTAATGTTATTGAATGTAAAATACAATCATGTGAATTTTACTCTCCCATATATTCGTTATTAAATACAGATACAATAGTTACGTAAAGTGATCACTTACGACAATCAAAACGTACATGAATATGTCCCCCATATGCCTACCATTATTTCATCCAACTATATATCCAACAATTATTTCTAGCCAAACCCTAGGAATAATCAATTCATGGTTTGGACACCAATAATAATAATGTTCCAACAAAATAATGATATACCATGACAGTCACTGTGGCTCATAAAATTGATGTGAATATATGAAAATGATATCCGTGTGAAACCATGTATCGGTAGTACAGGTAGTCTACATGTTGAGTTATACCACAGTGTGACTTAAGTAGCCCATTATTTGTTGAATCTGTGTAGTCATTGTACTCGGATTAGTTTAGGCCTAATCAAGTTACTTACCACTCGCGGAAAGCATCGACATCTCGTTGGTGATGGTATCACTGTCATTTCGTGAGTCCAAGCCTTTTGCGGACAGCGGGATCAATGTCAATACATCCTCGAGAATGTCGTTATCTTTGAATGTTGGAGGTTGGAATGGTCCCCCACCAGTTTGATACGGCAGCAATCTTGCCCCTCGTAAGCGATTTTAATCACTCATATGTTTTCTTCAGATGCACAGCTTGGCGCACGATAATTGATTGCGAATTGAAGTCAGTCGCAACATTCTGCCATGCAAAGTCCTAAACATATACCTCAATGTGATCAGTACTGTAAGTCAGTAGCTCAGTATGCTAAGGCACCGCTTGATGAACTAAAGTAACGTTAGGTGTGAGTTCGAGTCACACACAAGATGTTTTTGTCAACTTCATTTCACTTGTCATTACTTTAGAAGTTCATTATCACCTGCTCATTTGTACCCCCATATAACCTAGCTGTTTGTGTAGTTGTTGAGCACCTATAAATAAATAACATGTATTATAAACAGATACTGTAGACCCATGTTTGAGTGTTTGTGGCATGACATTTGTTCTCATTTTATTTCAAGATTCAACAAATTCTTAAAATTCCCCTAGTGTACTGACCAAACAAACTTGGAATTCTCTGTAGAGGTTGAAGACACTCACAATCCAAGAAGATATAGTAATTGATCTTATTTATAGCTCTGGGTTCCAGCCGCCTGATAGGCCTTGACAGGGTAAGATGTAGACCAACGAACAACTAGGCCTATGTATCGCAGCTAAGGTCGCCTTAGAATAGGCCTAGATCAATGGAGAACCTGTACCTATACGAAATGATTATTTCACGAGGTGTGAATCTATAGGATTAATATGCATTGGCCATATCTACTGTTGTCTAGATGGCACAAATTACACAAAAGCCATAGAGTTCATGCCAAAGCAAAGACCTTGGGCCTATACAGCGATTGAAGGATCCCTGATGTATATACTCAGAACTATTGATTGAGTCTAATGTATATTTATGCCTGAGCCATGGTAGCTAGGACATTGAGATTGTAATTCCCAATCTCAATGGCTAGGACAATCACCACCTAGGCCATTGAATTTGTAGATTGAAACCTACAAATTCAAGGCCCAGGCCTAGGGCCAATTTTAGCGCTTGAATACAAGCCATACACCTCAATGTAGGCCTACTCACCTTTTCTTTCCATGTGGCACCATCGGTTTTTTACGTGTGCATATTTCTTGACGGTGGAAACTAGTTTCCCACAATCTTCCGAAGTATAATTGCAACCCCTGTCTCTCTTGGAACCCATTTTTCACACTCATCTGACAGTTCACACGTGACATTTCAGTACCAACCACAAAGACAAAACATAACACATATTGTAAGGGGCACTTAACTAAGAGGGACCCTAATTTCGTTCATAAGACACCCCCACAATTTAAGTATCACTTGGGATTGAGTGGTACCTACATAAGTGGATGTTTTAGGGAGCAGTCATGAGACCGGGCCCTAATCGTACACATAGCATATCGTGCAAATAAAAATGAAATAGTTTTTGTATTTTATTTAGGTCCAGTATTACCAAGTCCAGTTAGTATTTATCTGAGAGTTGGTGAGAACAAATACCACAGGTAACCAAGGTGATAACAAGTTTGAACTGTCAGATAAAGGCTAACTAGACTTGGTAATACCGGGCCTTAGTGAAATGTTTGTTTGTTTATGAACATACACATCACTTAGGCCTGTATTTATATTAATTTGGTATCAGATGGTGAAGTCATACTTTATGAAAGATTGCTATAGTTTTGAATTAAATCAGTCACAAGTTGATTTAATTTGTGAATTTCAAGTTAAATACTGTATGTATAAGACAATTATTATTATTTAGGCCTACAGAGCATGAACAATTTCTTATATAATATAAGTGATTACATATATTCATTCCAAGTATTTTAACATTACGATGGGATACATCAATTAGGCATACTATGAATAAATTCAATAGCGATCGAAGTAAGTAAGAAGACATAGTATATTTGATGC
Organism: Brachyptera risi; assembly: GCA_964007535.1. Classification (NCBI taxonomy): domain Eukaryota; kingdom Metazoa; phylum Arthropoda; class Insecta; order Plecoptera; family Taeniopterygidae; genus Brachyptera; species Brachyptera risi. The sequence continues at coordinate 34,629 of OZ023333.1, forward strand.
ACAAAGTTAATATACATCACGTCAGTATTACATCAACATCACTCACAAATATTATTTTATAGCATATAGTTGAATTAAATCAAGGTATGATTGAACAAAAAATAACAGTTATGGTATCTGCACGGTTATGCGATAATAGAGTGCTCAATAAATATTAAAAATAATGTAGATATATTGAACATGATATATTGAACATGATATATTGAACATGAGTGCCGCTCATCATCTGGATACGCAGCGAATCTACGAGGAAAATGTAACAGTCACTGAAAATACAGCGGATTGAGAATATACCCATATATATATATGACCGGACCAGGCCTACTGATGTTTGAAAATAACTAGACGATTTAAGGTAGATCTAACTTTGTTTTGCATTTTTAATCTATTTTGCTCCTTCGTTGCATGGTGTAATCTAATAGATAAATATTTCGAACAAATAAGCTTGGCCATGTTCGTAACATGACCATCTAATGGTCCTAACTCTATTGAGTGTGCGTCTAAGTTTTTGAAAAGTCCTTCTTCATAAATGCTGAAGCAGATCTTGGCAGGAAGTCTTCTTGTTAATATTGCCACCTCAGCAGGATTGTCGAGAGAGAATTCTCGAAAGTGCATTTCGGTTAACTTGCATACTCTGACAACAGCCATGGAAGGAATAATCAACCCCCCGAGATTCTTGGCCGCAATTAGTGGATACGTTTGATCACTAGTCTCTAGTTGGTGTAACGCTGATATACACGATTCACAGTTCATGTGCTTTTGGATTGATTTGACTACAAATCCAGCAATATATGGAATTACATGATCAACGTATAGAGACAAAGCCTTCAAGTTGAGGAACAAACAATCGGGTTCATCATAATCTTGTTCGTGTCTCGTTGCATGCAGATTAACATCCGGAAACGAGTTCAAAGTAACAGATGGCTTTCCAGTTGCATACAAAATATAAATATTCTCCATTTCGATACAATTTCCAGTATCAGTTGCTTTCACTTGATTACGAATAAGCAACTTTTTGTACGCAGCCTTAAACTGGCGAACGGTTGGGTTGTTGTTGCATCCGCAATGTTGTCGAACGCAGCCAAAAAACAACTCTAAATGATCTTGGCTCATTTTGTACGTAAGTATGTATTTTAACCGGCCACCTCCAACAAACCTGTCAAATATCTCTTTGATGCTATCAATGCAAACCAAAAACCCGACAAAAGCTGTCTTTCTTCTTGAGCATGACATAAACAAGCCATTTCTGGTTTCTCTCAGTTGCAGTATATATTTCTCTGCTGTTTCTAAAAAAGGACGCCACTTACATTCATTGGATTTCCGGAGAGGAGCTTTAAAAGTATTCGAAACAACACTCCTTGAATTCAGTATATCGAAAAGTCTGTCAAATATACGAATGAAGTTAGAAGTAGCACTAGCACCTTTAAACTGTGGCAGTTGAAGTTCGTTCTCACAAAAATCCAAAGCATCTGCCACTGAAGAGCTCAAAGTTTGAACGGCTAGTTTTACTCTCATTTTTTGTCGGAACCATGCAATATGTCCCTTTGTAAGTTTATTCCCTAACCGCAATCCTTCATCACTCTGGAGATTTTCCAGCTCCTGTATATAACGCCACTCGATCATGTTGCCATCGCCGTCAAACATCGAACCCTTGTCCGCCAAGCAATAACATCATATGGCAGGGATCTAGTATCAGCTGCACGCGAAGACTGTTATTAGCCGGGTGAGGAAACCAAGATTGGAAGTCGTCAGAAAGCGGGGATAGGCTGGCACCCAATTCTTTGGCCATAGTGAAGTTTGCTGTTCGTCCATCGCACGTTAGTGACGCTACTGTTACTCCAATATCATATGATTTGTGTGAGCATTTTCTTGTCAACTCAGCACGCTCAGAACCCGTCAGTGAATCTATGAGATAATAGCTACAAGGGATCTTCCAATGAGAGTTCATGCAAACTGCCATGAAAACACATGCATCTTTCGCTTCTGGAAGACTATCGTTTGGCTCTACACCAGTTCCCATGTCTATATAGCCTAAGATGCGTGTGCCATCAAATTCAACGTGCTGTTTTATTGCTATGTCGTCTGTCATTAGTGCAACTACCACCTCGGTTCCATTCTATGTAGCAGATAAAACCTTCATTTCCATTGCTCGAAAAGCTTCCTCGCTGAGGCCAGGCTCTCCATTTATGGTGGAGTACCAATTTCTTAAGGTTCTTGGATGTGGAAGGCAAGAATTGAAGGTCTTACGAATATAAGCGTGAGCTCTAGGTGAATAAAAATCCAGCGTTGAAGCGAATGACCGTAGTCTACGCAGGTGAATACGTGCAATGTGTCTTTTCATCAATACTCGATTTTCTCAATCTGCTTAACAAATTTTCACATTCCTCTCCAATTGGAAGGCTTTTGAATAAAATCTCTACTCCTGCTTCTGAAACCAAGTGCTTTTTTTAAATTTCACTCACGATTTCTTCAAGAGATGCACATTTTTTGATAAGTCTCCTTCGATTTTGTTGAAGCAATTTTATTTTTTTGTTTGAAGCAAGTAAACACTGTTTAGTTCTTACCAAGTGTTTTCTCAGTTCTTTCTTTCTGGGTGTGTCATCAGATGACTGTTAAGTTACTTGCTGTGATGGTGATGGTGGTTCACGGGTCTCAATCTCCATGTCACAATCGCTACCAGTTAGAACGGAAGATGTCCCGGGTTCTCGACGTTCTAATGATGATTTCCTGAATGACGCGGGTGTGGGCAATGACGATAACGATGGTGGTTCACGGGTCTCAATCTCCATGTCACAATCGCTACCAGTTAGAACGGAAGATGTCCCGGGTTCTCGACGTTCTAATGATGATTTCCTGAATGACGCGGGTGTGGGCAATGACGATAACGATGGTGGTTCACGGGTCTCAATCTCCATGTCACAATCGCTACCAGTTAGAACGGAAGATGTCCCGGGTTCTCGACGTTCTAATGATGATTTCCTGAATGACGCGGGTGTGGGCAATGACGATAACGATGGTGGTTCACGGGTCTCAATCTCCATGTCACAATCGCTACCAGTTAGAACGGAAGATGTCCCGGGTTCTCGACGTTCTAATGATGATTTCCTGAATGACGCGGGTGTGGGCAATGACGATAACGATGGTGGTTCACGGGTCTCAATCTCCATGTCACAATCGCTACCAGTTAGAACGGAAGATGTCCCGGGTTCTCGACGTTCTAATGATGATTTCCTGAATGACGCGGGTGTGGGCAATGACGATAACGATGGTGGTTCACGGGTCTCAATCTCCATGTCACAATCGCTACCAGTTAGAACGGAAGATGTCCCGGGTTCTCGACGTTCTAATGATGATTTCCTGAATGACGCGGGTGTGGGCAATGACGATAACGATGGTGGTTCACGGGTCTCAATCTCCATGTCACAATCGCTACCAGTTAGAACGGAAGATGTCCCGGGTTCTCGACGTTCTGATGATGATTTCCTGAATGACGCGGGTGTGGGCAATGACGATAACGATGGTGGTTCACGGGTCTCAATCTCCATGTCACAATCGCTACCAGTTAGAACGGAAGATGTCCCGGGTTCTCGACGTTCTAATGATGATTTCCTGAATGACGCGGGTGTGGGCAATGACGATAACGATGGTGGTTCACGGGTCTCAATCTCCATGTCACAATCGCTACCAGTTAGAACGGAAGATGTCCCGGGTTCTCGACGTTCTAATGATGATTTCCTGAATGACGCGGGTGTGGGCAATGACGATAACGATGGTGGTTCACGGGTCTCAATCTCCATGTCACAATCGCTACCAGTTAGAACGGAAGATGTCCCGGGTTCTCGACGTTCTAATGATGATTTCCTGAATGACGCGGGTGTGGGCAATGACGATAACGATGGTGGTTCACGGGTCTCAATCTCCATGTCACAATCGCTACCAGTTAGAACGGAAGATGTCCCGGGTTCTCGACGTTCTAATGATGATTTCCTGAATGACGCGGGTGTGGGCAATGACGATAACGATGGTGGTTCACGGGTCTCAATCTCCATGTCACAATCGCTACCAGTTAGAACGGAAGATGTCCCGGGTTCTCGACGTTCTAATGATGATTTCCTGAATGACGCGGGTGTGGGCAATGACGATAACGATGGTGGTTCACGGGTCTCAATCTCCATGTCACAATCGCTACCAGTTAGAACGGAAGATGTCCCGGGTTCTCGACGTTCTAATGATGATTTCCTGAATGACGCGGGTGTGGGCAATGACGATAACGATGGTGGTTCACGGGTCTCAATCTCCATGTCACAATCGCTACCAGTTAGAACGGAAGATGTCCCGGGTTCTCGACGTTCTAATGATGATTTCCTGAATGACGCGGGTGTGGGCAATGACGATAACGATGGTGATTCACGGGTCTCAATCTCCATGTCACAATCGCTACCAGTTAGAACGGAAGATGTCCCGGGTTCTTCACGTTCTAATGATGATTTCCTGAATGACGCGGGTGTGGGCAATGACGATAACGATGGTGGTTCACGGGTCTCAATCTCCATGTCACAATCGCTACCAGTTAGAACAGAAGATGTCCCGGGTTCTCGACGTTCTAATGATGATTTCCTGAATGACGCGGGTGTGGGCAATGACGATAACGATGGTGGTTCACGGGTCTCAATCTCCATGTCACAATCGCTACCAGTTAGAACGGAAGATGTCCCGGGTTCTCGACGTTCTAATGATGATTTCCTGAATGACGTGGGTGTGGGCAATGACGATAACGATGGTGGTTCACGGGTCTCAATCTCCATGTCACAATCGCTACCAGTTAGAACGGAAGATGTCCCGGGTTCTCGACGTTCTAATGATGATTTCCTGAATGACGCGGGTGTGGGCAATGACGATAACGATGGTGGTTCACGGGTCTCAATCTCCATGTCACAATCGCTACCAGTTAGAACGGAAGATGTCCCGGGTTCTCGACGTTCTAATGATGATTTCCTGAATGACGCGGGTGTGGGCAATGACGATAACGATGGTGGTTCACGGGTCTCAATCTCCATGTCACAATCGCTACCAGTTAGAACGGAAGATGTCCCGGGTTCTCGACGTTCTAATGATGATTTCCTGAATGACGCGGGTGTGGGCAATGACGATAACGATGGTGGTTCACGGGTCTCAATCTCCATGTCACAATCGCTACCAGTTAGAACGGAAGATGTCCCGGGTTCTCGACGTTCTGATGATGATTTCCTGAATGACGCGGGTGTGGGCAATGACGATAACGATGGTGGTTCACGGGTCTCAATCTCCATGTCACAATCGCTACCAGTTAGAACGGAAGATGTCCCGGGTTCTCGACGTTCTAATGATGATTTCCTGAATGACGCGGGTGTGGGCAATGACGATAACGATGGTGGTTCACGGGTCTCAATCTCCATGTCACAATCGCTACCAGTTAGAACGGAAGATGTCCCGGGTTCTCGACGTTCTAATGATGATTTCCTGAATGACGCGGGTGTGGGCAATGACGATAACGATGGTGGTTCACGGGTCTCAATCTCCATGTCACAATCGCTAACAGTTAGAACGGAAGATGTCCCGGGTTCTCGACGTTCTAATGATGATTTCCTGAATGACGCGGGTGTGGGCAATGACGATAACGATGGTGGTTCACGGGTCTCAATCTCCATGTCACAATCGCTACCAGTTAGAACAGAAGATGTCCCGGGTTCTCGACGTTCTAATGATGATTTCCTGAATGACGCGGGTGTGGGCAATGACGATAACGATGGTGGTTCACTGGTCTCAATCTCCATGTCACAATCGCTACCAGTTAGAACGGAAGATGTCCCGGGTTCTCGACGTTCTAATGATGATTTCCTGAATGACGCGGGTGTGGGCAATGACGATAACGATGGTGGTTCACGGGTCTCAATCTCCATGTCACAATCGCTACCAGTTAGAACGGAAGATGTCCCGGGTTCTCGACGTTCTAATGATGATTTCCTGAATGGCGCGGGTGTGGGCAATGACGATAACGATGGTGGTTCACGGGTCTCAATCTCCATGTCACAATCGCTACCAGTTAGAACAGAAGATGTCCCGGGTTCTCGACGTTCTGATGATGATTTCCTGAATGACGCGGGTGTGGGCAATGACGATAACGATGGTGGTTCACGGGTCTCAATCTCCATGTCACAATCGCTAACAGTTAGAACGGAAGATGTCCCGGGTTCTCGACGTTCTAATGATGATTTCCTGAATGACGCGGGTGTGGGCAATGACGATAACGATGGTGGTTCACGGGTCTCAATCTCCATGTCACAATCGCTACCAGTTAGAACAGAAGATGTCCCGGGTTCTCGACGTTCTAATGATGATTTCCTGAATGACGCGGGTGTGGGCAATGACGATAACGATGGTGGTTCACTGGTCTCAATCTCCATGTCACAATCGCTACCAGTTAGAACGGAAGATGTCCCGGGTTCTCGACGTTCTAATGATGATTTCCTGAATAACGCGGGTGTGGGCAATGACGATAACGATGGTGGTTCACGGGTCTCAATCTCCATGTCACAATCGCTACCAGTTAGAACGGAAGATGTCCCGGGTTCTCGACGTTCTAATGATGATTTCCTGAATGACGCGGGTGTGGGCAATGACGATAACGATGGTGGTTCACGGGTCTCAATCTCCATGTCACAATCGCTACCAGTTAGAACAGAAGATGTCCCGGGTTCTCGACGTTCTGATGATGATTTCCTGAATGACGCGGGTGTGGGCAATGACGATAACGATGGTGGTTCACGGGTCTCAATCTCCATGTCACAATCGCTACCAGTTAGAACGGAAGATGTCCCGGGTTCTCGACGTTCTAATGATGATTTCCTGAATGGCGCGGGTGTGGGCAATGACGATAACGATGGTGGTTCACGGGTCTCAATCTCCATGTCACAATCGCTACCAGTTAGAACGGAAGATGTCCCGGGTTCTCGACGTTCTAATGATGATTTCCTGAATGACGCGGGTGTGGGCAATGACGATAACGATGGTGGTTCACGGGTCTCAATCTCCATGTCACAATCGCTACCAGTTAGAACGGAAGATGTCCCGGGTTCTCGACGTTCTAATGATGATTTCCTGAATGACGCGGGTGTGGGCAATGAGGATAACGATGGTGGTTCACGGGTCTCAATCTCCATGTCACAATCGCTACCAGTTAGAACAGAAGATGTCCCGGGTTCTCGACGTTCTAATGATGATTTCCTGAATGACGCGGGTGTGGGCAATGACGATAACGATGGTGGTTCACGGGTCTCAATCTCCATGTCACAATCGCTACCAGTTAGAACGGAAGATGTCCCGGGTTCTCGACGTTCTGATGATGATTTCCTGAATGACGCGGGTGTGGGCAATGACGATAACGATGGTGGTTCACGGGTCTCAATCTCCATGTCACAATCGCTACCAGTTAGAACGGAAGATGTCCCGGGTTCTCGACGTTCTAATGATGATTTCCTGAATGACGCGGGTGTGGGCAATGACGATAACGATGGTGGTTCACGGGTCTCAATCTCCATGTCACAATCGCTAACAGTTAGAACGGAAGATGTCCCGGGTTCTCGACGTTCTAATGATGATTTCCTGAATGACGCGGGTGTGGGCAATGACGATAACGATGGTGGTTCACGGGTCTCAATCTCCATGTCACAATCGCTACCAGTTAGAACGGAAGATGTCCCGGGTTCTCGACGTTCTAATGATGATTTCCTGAATGACGCGGGTGTGGGCAATGACGATAACGATGGTGGTTCACGGGTCTCAATCTCCATGTCACAATCGCTACCAGTTAGAACGGAAGATGTCCCGGGTTCTCGACGTTCTAATGATGATTTCCTGAATGACGCGGGTGTGGGCAATGACGATAACGATGGTGGTTCACGGGTCTCAATCTCCATGTCACAATCGCTACCAGTTAGAACGGAAGATGTCCCGGGTTCTCGACGTTCTAATGATGATTTCCTGAATGACGCGGGTGTGGGCAATGACGATAACGATGGTGGTTCACGGGTCTCAATCTCCATGTCACAATCGCTACCAGTTAGAACGGAAGATGTCCCGGGTTCTCGACGTTCTAATGATGATTTCCTGAATGACGCGGGTGTGGGCAATGACGATAACGATGGTGGTTCACGGGTCTCAATCTCCATGTCACAATCGCTACCAGTTAGAACAGAAGATGTCCCGGGTTCTCGACGTTCTAATGATGATTTCCTGAATGACGCGGGTGTGGGCAATGACGATAACGATGGTGGTTCACGGGTCTCAATCTCCATGTCACAATCGCTACCAGTTAGAACGGAAGATGTCCCGGGTTCTCGACGTTCTAATGATGATTTCCTGAATGACGCGGGTGTGGGCAATGACGATAACGATGGTGGTTCACGGGTCTCAATCTCCATGTCACAATCGCTACCAGTTAGAACGGAAGATGTCCCGGGTTCTCGACGTTCTAATGATGATTTCCTGAATGACGCGGGTGTGGGCAATGACGATAACGATGGTGGTTCACGGGTCTCAATCTCCATGTCACAATCGCTACCAGTTAGAACGGAAGATGTCCCGGGTTCTCGACGTTCTAATGATGATTTCCTGAATGACGCGGGTGTGGGCAATGACGATAACGATGGTGGTTCACGGGTCTCAATCTCCATGTCACAATCGCTACCAGTTAGAACGGAAGATGTCCCGGGTTCTCGACGTTCTAATGATGATTTCCTGAATGACGCGGGTGTGGGCAATGACGATAACGATGGTGGTTCACGGGTCTCAATCTCCATGTCACAATCGCTACCAGTTAGAACGGAAGATGTCCCGGGTTCTCGACGTTCTAATGATGATTTCCTGAATGACGCGGGTGTGGGCAATGACGATAACGATGGTGGTTCACGGGTCTCAATCTCCATGTCACAATCGCTACCAGTTAGAACGGAAGATGTCCCGGGTTCTCGACGTTCTAATGATGATTTCCTGAATGACGCGGGTGTGGGCAATGACGATAACGATGGTGGTTCACGGGTCTCAATCTCCATGTCACAATCGCTACCAGTTAGAACGGAAGATGTCCCGGGTTCTCGACGTTCTGATGATGATTTCCTGAATGACGCGGGTGTGGGCAATGACGATAACGATGGTGGTTCACGGGTCTCAATCTCCATGTCACAATCGCTACCAGTTAGAACGGAAGATGTCCCGGGTTCTCGACGTTCTAATGATGATTTCCTGAATGACGCGGGTGTGGGCAATGACGATAACGATGGTGGTTCACGGGTCTCAATCTCCATGTCACAATCGCTACCAGTTAGAACGGAAGATGTCCCGGGTTCTCGACGTTCTGATGATGATTTCCTGAATGACGCGGGTGTGGGCAATGACGATAACGATGGTGGTTCACGGGTCTCAATCTCCATGTCACAATCGCTACCAGTTAGAACGGAAGATGTCCCGGGTTCTCGACGTTCTAATGATGATTTCCTGAATGACGCGGGTGTGGGCAATGACGATAACGATGGTGGTTCACGGGTCTCAATCTCCATGTCACAATCGCTACCAGTTAGAACGGAAGATGTCCCGGGTTCTCGACGTTCTGATGATGATTTCCTGAATGACGCGGGTGTGGGCAATGACGATAACGATGGTGGTTCACGGGTCTCAATCTCCATGTCACAATCGCTACCAGTTAGAACGGAAGATGTCCCGGGTTCTCGACGTTCTAATGATGATTTCCTGAATGACGCGGGTGTGGGCAATGACGATAACGATGGTGGTTCACGGGTCTCAATCTCCATGTCACAATCGCTAACAGTTAGAACGGAAGATGTCCCGGGTTCTCGACGTTCTGATGATGATTTCCTGAATGACGCGGGTGTGGGCAATGACGATAACGATGGTGGTTCACGGGTCTCAATCTCCATGTCACAATCGCTACCAGTTAGAACGGAAGATGTCCCGGGTTCTCGACGTTCTAATGATGATTTCCTGAATGACGCGGGTGTGGGCAATGACGATAACGATGGTGGTTCACGGGTCTCAATCTCCATGTGACAACTGCTAACAGTTAGAACGGAAGATGTCCCGGGTTCTCGACGTTCTAATGATGATTTCCTGAATGACGCGGGTGTGGGCAATGACGATAACGATGGTGGTTCACGGGTCTCAATCTCCATGTCACAATCGCTACCAGTTAGAACGGAAGATGTCCCGGGTTCTCGACGTTCTAATGATGATTTCCTGAATGACGCGGGTGTGGGCAATGACGATAACGATGGTGGTTCACGGGTCTCAATCTCCATGTCACAATCGCTACCAGTTAGAACGGAAGATGTCCCGGGTTCTCGACGTTCTAATGATGATTTCCTGAATGATGCGGGTGTGGGCAATGACGATAACGATGGTGGTTCACGGGTCTCAATCTCCATGTCACAATCGCTACCAGTTAGAACGGAAGATGTCCCGGGTTCTCGACGTTCTGATGATGATTTCCTGAATGACGCGGGTGTGGGCAATGACGATAACGATGGTGGTTCACGGGTCTCAATCTCCATGTCACAATCGCTACCAGTTAGAACAGAAGATGTCCCGGGTTCTCGACGTTCTGGTGATGATTTCCTGAATGACGCGGGTGTGGGCAATGACGATAACGATGGTGGTTCACGGGTCTCAATCTCCATGTCACAATCGCTACCAGTTAGAACGGAAGATGTCCCGGGTTCTCGACGTTCTGATGATGATTTCCTGAATGACGCGGGTGTGGGCAATGACGATAACGATGGTGGTTCACGGGTCTCAATCTCCATGTCACAATCGCTACCAGTTAGAACGGAAGATGTCCCGGGTTCTCGACGTTCTAATGATGATTTCCTGAATGACGCGGGTGTGGGCAATGACGATAACGATGGTGGTTCACGGGTCTCAATCTCCATGTCACAATCGCTACCAGTTAGAACGGAAGATGTCCCGGGTTCTCGACGTTCTAATGATGATTTCCTGAATGACGCGGGTGTGGGCAATGACGATAACGATGGTGGTTCACGGGTCTCAATCTCCATGTCACAATCGCTACCAGTTAGAACGGAAGATGTCCCGGGTTCTCGACGTTCTAATGATGAATTCCTGAATGACGCGGGTGTGGGCAATGACGATAACGATGGTGGTTCACGGGTCTCAATCTCCATGTCACAATCGCTACCAGTTAGAACGGAAGATGTCCCGGGTTCTCGACGTTCTAATGATGATTTCCTGAATGACGCGGGTGTGGGCAATGACGATAACGATGGTGGTTCACGGGTCTCAATCTCCATGTCACAAACGCTACCAGTTAGAACGGAAGATGTCCCGGGTTCTCGACGTTCTAATGATGATTTCCTGAATGACGCGGGTGTGGGCAATGACGATAACGATGGTGGTTCACGGGTCTCAATCTCCATGTCACAATCGCTACCAGTTAGAACGGAAGATGTCCCGGGTTCTCGACGTTCTAATGATGATTTCCTGAATGACGCGGGTGTGGGCAATGACGATAACGATGGTGGTTCACGGGTCTCAATCTCCATGTCACAATCGCTACCAGTTAGAACGGAAGATGTCCCGGGTTCTCGACGTTCTAATGATGATTTCCTGAATGACGCGGGTGTGGGCAATGACGATAACGATGGTGGTTCACGGGTCTCAATCTCCATGTCACAATCGCTACCAGTTAGAACGGAAGATGTCCCGGGTTCTCGACGTTCTAATGATGATTTCCTGAATGACGCGGGTGTGGGCAATGACGATAACGATGGTGGTTCACGGGTCTCAATCTCCATGTCACAATCGCTACCAGTTAGAACGGAAGATGTCCCGGGTTCTCGACGTTCTAATGATGATTTCCTGAATGACGCGGGTGTGGGCAATGACGATAACGATGGTGGTTCACGGGTCTCAATCTCCATGTCACAATCGCTACCAGTTAGAACGGAAGATGTCCCGGGTTCTCGACGTTCTAATGATGATTTCCTGAATGACGCGGGTGTGGGCAATGACGATAACGATGGTGGTTCACGGGTCTCAATCTCCATGTCACAATCGCTACCAGTTAGAACGGAAGATGTCCCGGGTTCTCGACGTTCTAATGATGATTTCCTGAATGACGCGGGTGTGGGCAATGACGATAACGATGGTGGTTCACGGGTCTCAATCTCCATGTCACAATCGCTACCAGTTAGAACGGAAGATGTCCCGGGTTCTCGACGTTCTAATAATGATTTCCTGAACGACGCGGGTGTGGGCAATGACGATAACGATGGTGGTTCACGGGTCTCAATCTCCATGTCACAATCGCTACCAGTTAGAACGGAAGATGTCCCGGGTTCTCGACGTTCTGATGATGATTTCCTGAATGACGCGGGTGTGGGCAATGACGATAACGATGGTGGTTCACGGGTCTCAATCTCCATGTCACAATCGCTACCAGTTAGAACGGAAGATGTCCCGGGTTCTCGACGTTCTAATGATGATTTCCTGAATGACGCGGGTGTGGGCAATGACGATAACGATGGTGGTTCACGGGTCTCAATCTCCATGTCACAATCGCTACCAGTTAGAACAGAAGATGTCCCGGGTTCTCGACGTTCTAATGATGATTTCCTGAATGACGCGGGTGTGGGCAATGACGATAACGATGGTGGTTCACGGGTCTCAATCTCCATGTCACAATCGCTACCAGTTAGAACAGAAGATGTCCCGGGTTCTAGACGTTCTAATGATGATTTCCTGAATGACGCGGGTGTGGGCAATGACGATAACGATGGTGGTTCACGGGTCTCAATCTCCATGTCACAATCGCTACCAGTTAGAACGGAAGATGTCCCGGGTTCTCGACGTTCTAATGATGATTTCCTGAATGGCGCGGGTGTGGGCAATGACGATAACGATGGTGGTTCACGGGTCTCAATCTCCATGTCACAATCGCTACCAGTTAGAACGGAAGATGTCCCGGGTTCTCGACGTTCTAATGATGATTTCCTGAATGACGCGGGTGTGGGCAATGACGATAACGATGGTGGTTCACGGGTCTCAATCTCCATGTCACAATCGCTACCAGTTAGAACGGAAGATGTCCCGGGTTCTCGACGTTCTAATGATGATTTCCTGAATGACGCGGGTGTGGGCAATGACGATAACGATGGTGGTTCACGGGTCTCAATCTCCATGTCACAATCGCTACCAGTTAGAACGGAAGATGTCCCGGGTTCTCGACGTTCTAATGATGATTTCCTGAATGACGCGGGTGTGGGCAATGACGATAACGATGGTGGTTCACGGGTCTCAATCTCCATGTCACAATCGCTACCAGTTAGAACGGAAGATGTCCCGGGTTCTCGACGTTCTAATGATGATTTCCTGAATGACGCGGGTGTGGGCAATGACGATAACGATGGTGGTTCACTGGTCTCAATCTCCATGTCACAATCGCTACCAGTTAGAACGGAAGATGTCCCGGGTTCTCGACGTTCTAATGATGATTTCCTGAATGACGCGGGTGTGGGCAATGACGATAACGATGGTGGTTCACGGGTCTCAATCTCCATGTCACAATCGCTACCAGTTAGAACGGAAGATGTCCCGGGTTCTCGACGTTCTAATGATGATTTCCTGAATGACGCGGGTGTGGGCAATGACGATAACGATGGTGGTTCACGGGTCTCAATCTCCATGTCACAATCGCTACCAGTTAGAACGGAAGATGTCCCGGGTTCTCGACGTTCTAATGATGATTTCCTGAATGACGCGGGTGTGGGCAATGACGATAACGATGGTGGTTCACGGGTCTCAATCTCCATGTCACAATCGCTACCAGTTAGAACGGAAGATGTCCCGGGTTCTCGACGTTCTAATGATGATTTCCTGAATGACGCGGGTGTGGGCAATGACGATAACGATGGTGGTTCACGGGTCTCAATCTCCATGTCACAATCGCTACCAGTTAGAACGGAAGATGTCCCGGGTTCTCGACGTTCTAATGATGATTTCCTGAATGACGCGGGTGTGGGCAATGACGATAACGATGGTGGTTCACGGGTCTCAATCTCCATGTCACAATCGCTACCAGTTAGAACGGAAGATGTCCCGGGTTCTCGACGTTCTAATGATGATTTCCTGAATGACGCGGGTGTGGGCAATGACGATAACGATGGTGGTTCACGGGTCTCAATCTCCATGTCACAATCGCTACCAGTTAGAACGGAAGATGTCCCGGGTTCTCGACGTTCTAATGATGATTTCCTGAATGACGCGGGTGTGGGCAATGACGATAACGATGGTGGTTCACGGGTCTCAATCTCCATGTCACAATCGCTACCAGTTAGAACGGAAGATGTCCCGGGTTCTCGACGTTCTGATGATGATTTCCTGAATGACGCGGGTGTGGGCAATGACGATAACGATGGTGGTTCACGGGTCTCAATCTCCATGTCACAATCGCTACCAGTTAGAACGGAAGATGTCCCGGGTTCTCGACGTTCTAATGATGATTTCCTGAATGACGCGGGTGTGGGCAATGACGATAACGATGGTGGTTCACGGGTCTCAATCTCCATGTCACAATCGCTACCAGTTAGAACGGAAGATGTCCCGGGTTCTCGACGTTCTGATGATGATTTCCTGAATGACGCGGGTGTGGGCAATGACGATAACGATGGTGGTTCACGGGTCTCAATCTCCATGTCACAATCGCTACCAGTTAGAACGGAAGATGTCCCGGGTTCTCGACGTTCTAATGATGATTTCCTGAATGACGCGGGTGTGGGCAATGACGATAACGATGGTGGTTCACGGGTCTCAATCTCCATGTCACAATCGCTACCAGTTAGAACGGAAGATGTCCCGGGTTCTCGACGTTCTGATGATGATTTCCTGAATGACGCGGGTGTGGGCAATGACGATAACGATGGTGGTTCACGGGTCTCAATCTCCATGTCACAATCGCTACCAGTTAGAACGGAAGATGTCCCGGGTTCTCGACGTTCTAATGATGATTTCCTGAATGACGCGGGTGTGGGCAATGACGATAACGATGGTGGTTCACGGGTCTCAATCTCCATGTCACAATCGCTAACAGTTAGAACGGAAGATGTCCCGGGTTCTCGACGTTCTGATGATGATTTCCTGAATGACGCGGGTGTGGGCAATGACGATAACGATGGTGGTTCACGGGTCTCAATCTCCATGTCACAATCGCTACCAGTTAGAACGGAAGATGTCCCGGGTTCTCGACGTTCTAATGATGATTTCCTGAATGACGCGGGTGTGGGCAATGACGATAACGATGGTGGTTCACGGGTCTCAATCTCCATGTGACAACTGCTAACAGTTAGAACGGAAGATGTCCCGGGTTCTCGACGTTCTAATGATGATTTCCTGAATGACGCGGGTGTGGGCAATGACGATAACGATGGTGGTTCACGGGTCTCAATCTCCATGTCACAATCGCTACCAGTTAGAACGGAAGATGTCCCGGGTTCTCGACGTTCTAATGATGATTTCCTGAATGACGCGGGTGTGGGCAATGACGATAACGATGGTGGTTCACGGGTCTCAATCTCCATGTCACAATCGCTACCAGTTAGAACGGAAGATGTCCCGGGTTCTCGACGTTCTAATGATGATTTCCTGAATGATGCGGGTGTGGGCAATGACGATAACGATGGTGGTTCACGGGTCTCAATCTCCATGTCACAATCGCTACCAGTTAGAACGGAAGATGTCCCGGGTTCTCGACGTTCTGATGATGATTTCCTGAATGACGCGGGTGTGGGCAATGACGATAACGATGGTGGTTCACGGGTCTCAATCTCCATGTCACAATCGCTACCAGTTAGAACAGAAGATGTCCCGGGTTCTCGACGTTCTGGTGATGATTTCCTGAATGACGCGGGTGTGGGCAATGACGATAACGATGGTGGTTCACGGGTCTCAATCTCCATGTCACAATCGCTACCAGTTAGAACGGAAGATGTCCCGGGTTCTCGACGTTCTGATGATGATTTCCTGAATGACGCGGGTGTGGGCAATGACGATAACGATGGTGGTTCACGGGTCTCAATCTCCATGTCACAATCGCTACCAGTTAGAACGGAAGATGTCCCGGGTTCTCGACGTTCTAATGATGATTTCCTGAATGACGCGGGTGTGGGCAATGACGATAACGATGGTGGTTCACGGGTCTCAATCTCCATGTCACAATCGCTACCAGTTAGAACGGAAGATGTCCCGGGTTCTCGACGTTCTAATGATGATTTCCTGAATGACGCGGGTGTGGGCAATGACGATAACGATGGTGGTTCACGGGTCTCAATCTCCATGTCACAATCGCTACCAGTTAGAACGGAAGATGTCCCGGGTTCTCGACGTTCTAATGATGAATTCCTGAATGACGCGGGTGTGGGCAATGACGATAACGATGGTGGTTCACGGGTCTCAATCTCCATGTCACAATCGCTACCAGTTAGAACGGAAGATGTCCCGGGTTCTCGACGTTCTAATGATGATTTCCTGAATGACGCGGGTGTGGGCAATGACGATAACGATGGTGGTTCACGGGTCTCAATCTCCATGTCACAAACGCTACCAGTTAGAACGGAAGATGTCCCGGGTTCTCGACGTTCTAATGATGATTTCCTGAATGACGCGGGTGTGGGCAATGACGATAACGATGGTGGTTCACGGGTCTCAATCTCCATGTCACAATCGCTACCAGTTAGAACGGAAGATGTCCCGGGTTCTCGACGTTCTAATGATGATTTCCTGAATGACGCGGGTGTGGGCAATGACGATAACGATGGTGGTTCACGGGTCTCAATCTCCATGTCACAATCGCTACCAGTTAGAACGGAAGATGTCCCGGGTTCTCGACGTTCTAATGATGATTTCCTGAATGACGCGGGTGTGGGCAATGACGATAACGATGGTGGTTCACGGGTCTCAATCTCCATGTCACAATCGCTACCAGTTAGAACGGAAGATGTCCCGGGTTCTCGACGTTCTAATGATGATTTCCTGAATGACGCGGGTGTGGGCAATGACGATAACGATGGTGGTTCACGGGTCTCAATCTCCATGTCACAATCGCTACCAGTTAGAACGGAAGATGTCCCGGGTTCTCGACGTTCTAATGATGATTTCCTGAATGACGCGGGTGTGGGCAATGACGATAACGATGGTGGTTCACGGGTCTCAATCTCCATGTCACAATCGCTACCAGTTAGAACGGAAGATGTCCCGGGTTCTCGACGTTCTAATGATGATTTCCTGAATGACGCGGGTGTGGGCAATGACGATAACGATGGTGGTTCACGGGTCTCAATCTCCATGTCACAATCGCTACCAGTTAGAACGGAAGATGTCCCGGGTTCTCGACGTTCTAATGATGATTTCCTGAATGACGCGGGTGTGGGCAATGACGATAACGATGGTGGTTCACGGGTCTCAATCTCCATGTCACAATCGCTACCAGTTAGAACGGAAGATGTCCCGGGTTCTCGACGTTCTAATGATGATTTCCTGAATGACGCGGGTGTGGGCAATGACGATAACGATGGTGGTTCACGGGTCTCAATCTCCATGTCACAATCGCTACCAGTTAGAACGGAAGATGTCCCGGGTTCTCGACGTTCTAATGATGATTTCCTGAATGACGCGGGTGTGGGCAATGACGATAACGATGGTGGTTCACGGGTCTCAATCTCCATGTCACAATCGCTACCAGTTAGAACGGAAGATGTCCCGGGTTCTCGACGTTCTAATGATGATTTCCTGAATGACGCGGGTGTGGGCAATGACGATAACGATGGTGGTTCACGGGTCTCAATCTCCATGTCACAATCGCTACCAGTTAGAACGGAAGATGTCCCGGGTTCTCGACGTTCTGATGATGATTTCCTGAATGACGCGGGTGTGGGCAATGACGATAACGATGGTGGTTCACGGGTCTCAATCTCCATGTCACAATCGCTACCAGTTAGAACGGAAGATGTCCCGGGTTCTCGACGTTCTAATGATGATTTCCTGAATGACGCGGGTGTGGGCAATGACGATAACGATGGTGGTTCACGGGTCTCAATCTCCATGTCACAATCGCTACCAGTTAGAACGGAAGATGTCCCGGGTTCTCGACGTTCTAATGATGATTTCCTGAATGACGCGGGTGTGGGCAATGACGATAACGATGGTGGTTCACGGGTCTCAATCTCCATGTCACAATCGCTACCAGTTAGAACGGAAGATGTCCCGGGTTCTCGACGTTCTAATGATGATTTCCTGAATGACGCGGGTGTGGGCAATGACGATAACGATGGTGGTTCACGGGTCTCAATCTCCATGTCACAATCGCTACCAGTTAGAACAGAAGATGTCCCGGGTTCTCGACGTTCTAATGATGATTTCCTGAATGACGCGGGTGTGGGCAATGACGATAACGATGGTGGTTCACGGGTCTCAATCTCCATGTCACAATCGCTACCAGTTAGAACGGAAGATGTCCCGGGTTCTCGACGTTCTAATGATGATTTCCTGAATGACGCGGGTGTGGGCAATGACGATAACGATGGTGGTTCACGGGTCTCAATCTCCATGTCACAATCGCTACCAGTTAGAACGGAAGATGTCCCGGGTTCTCGACGTTCTAATGATGATTTCCTGAATGACGCGGGTGTGGGCAATGACGATAACGATGGTGGTTCACGGGTCTCAATCTCCATGTCACAATCGCTACCAGTTAGAACGGAAGATGTCCCGGGTTCTCGACGTTCTAATGATGATTTCCTGAATGACGCGGGTGTGGGCAATGACGATAACGATGGTGGTTCACGGGTCTCAATCTCCATGTCACAATCGCTACCAGTTAGAACGGAAGATGTCCCGGGTTCTCGACGTTCTAATGATGATTTCCTGAATGACGCGGGTGTGGGCAATGACGATAACGATGGTGGTTCACGGGTCTCAATCTCCATGTCACAATCGCTACCAGTTAGAACGGAAGATGTCCCGGGTTCTCGACGTTCTGATGATGATTTCCTGAATGACGCGGGTGTGGGCAATGACGATAACGATGGTGGTTCACGGGTCTCAATCTCCATGTCACAATCGCTACCAGTTAGAACGGAAGATGTCCCGGGTTCTCGACGTTCTAATGATGATTTCCTGAATGGCGCGGGTGTGGGCAATGACGATAACGATGGTGGTTCACGGGTCTCAATCTCCATGTCACAATCGCTACCAGTTAGAACGGAAGATGTCCCGGGTTCTCGACGTTCTAATGATGATTTCCTGAATGACGCGGGTGTGGGCAATGACGATAACGATGGTGGTTCACGGGTCTCAATCTCCATGTCACAATCGCTACCAGTTAGAACGGAAGATGTCCCGGGTTCTCGACGTTCTAATGATGATTTCCTGAATGGCGCGGGTGTGGGCAATGACGATAACGATGGTGGTTCACGGGTCTCAATCTCCATGTCACAATCGCTACCAGTTAGAACGGAAGATGTCCCGGGTTCTCGACGTTCTAATGATGATTTCCTGAATGACGCGGGTGTGGGCAATGACGATAACGATGGTGGTTCACGGGTCTCAATCTCCATGTCACAATCGCTACCAGTTAGAACGGAAGATGTCCCGGGTTCTCGACGTTCTAATGATGATTTCCTGAATGGCGCGGGTGTGGGCAATGACGATAACGATGGTGGTTCACGGGTCTCAATCTCCATGTCACAATCGCTACCAGTTAGAACGGAAGATGTCCCGGGTTCTCGACGTTCTAATGATGATTTCCTGAATGACGCGGGTGTGGGCAATGACGATAACGATGGTGGTTCACGGGTCTCAATCTCCATGTCACAATCGCTACCAGTTAGAACGGAAGATGTCCCGGGTTCTCGACGTTCTAATGATGATTTCCTGAATGACGCGGGTATGTTTAGTGCCGTTTAGTGTATGGGAGTTGGAGAACGCGATAACGTGCGCAAGAGACACAGCACCGGGGATTGATGGAATACACAATCAGTTCTTGAAACACCTGCCAGTTGCCGCTTTGAATGACCTTCTAAACCTGTTCAACCATATCTATTCATCCGATACTTTCCCTGATTCTTGGAGACAAGCTATCCAGGTACCGATCTTGAAACCATCTAAGGATAAGCATTCACCATCAAGCTATAGACCTATATCACTGACCAGCTGTCTGTGTAAAGTGATGGAAAGGATGTTGAACAACCGCCTCGTTTGGTGGTTGGAACGAAAAAACCTCCTTTGCACAGTACAGTCTGGATTCAGAAAAAATAGAAATACTTTGGATCATCTCATTCGTATGGAAAGCTTCATACAAGAAGCTTTTCTTACGAAGCAGGAAGTGATAGCTGTATTTTTCGACCTCGAGAAGGCATTCGATACTACCTGGCGCTTCAACATATTGAAAACCTTGTCACAATGGGGTTTCAGAGGCCATCTTCCTAATTTTGTCTGTAATTTCATGACCAACCGACGTTTCAAGGTACGAGTTGGTAATGTGTTGTCGGATGATTTCATCCAAGAGAACGGTGTACCACAGGGTTCTGTCCTCAGTGTTACTTTGTTCGCCATCGCTATAAATGGTATTGTTCGAAGCGTTCCATCTTCTATCACTTCTTCCTTATTTGTCGACGACTTGGCTATATTCAGTAAGTCAGCGAGAAGTACAACGGCCTCTCGCCCAATCCAACTTGCAATTAGGAAACTGGAAGCATGGGAAGATGAAACTGGGTTCAGGTTTTCTACATCAAAATCAACGTGCATGCGTTTCTCTCGTCTGAGAGGCCTGCACCCTGACCCAGATATATATCTCCGTAGAGAACTTCTCCCATTCGCAGAATCGACAAAGTTCCTAGGGCTGACGTTTGACGTGAAGTTGAACTGGAAATCTCACATTTCGCAACTCAGACTCAAGTGCTTCAAATCACTTAACCTTCTCCGTTATCTTAGTGGTACCAAATGGGGAGCGGATCGCACCACGATGCTGCGGCTTTACCGAGCATTAATACGTTCCAAATTGGATTATGGTAGTGTTGTGTACGACTCGGCACGAGAGAGCTACGTGAAGCCACTCAATACAGTTCACAACACGGGCATCCGACTGGCCATAGGAGCACTCCGTACCAGTCGGGTGGAGAGCCTGTATTGCGAGGCTGGCGAGCCCTCGTTGAAGAGTCGACGTGCATATCTACTTTGCTCATACGCTTCGAAATTATTCTGCAGTAAGCATCATCCCACCTACCAATCAGTTATAAATCCTAGATTTCATGCTCTCTATGAATCGAAACCATCTGCCACCATACCAACTGGAATTCGTTTGAATCATATTTTGGTCGAAGAGTCATTTGTATACCCTCGAGTCTATCAAATCCAATTCAGTGATACCGCCCCTTGGTTGGCTCCACGTCCGGAGTGCTTGATGAACTTGTCATCAAGTACGAAGGCAAGCACGAGTGCAGAAGAGTATAAGCAAAAATACCTAGAGCTCTGCACACACTACCCCGGACATATTAGATACTACACGGACGGATCGAAACTGAACGGCAAAGTTGGCTGCGCATTCGATAGCGAATCCTCCACTGTTAGTTTTAGATTAGGTTCGATGAGTAGCGTTTATACAGCCGAGTTGTTTGCAATTGTCACCTCTCTACAGCACATTCAACAACGATCTGAGAAGTGCTTCCTGATCTGTTCCGATTCTTTGAGTGCACTCCAAGCTCTTACTCAGATCTTTCCAACTCACCATCTGGTCCAGAAAGTGCAGACACTCCTGACCGCCCTTGCCTCGCAGGATGTCAGTGTAGTGTTCTGCTGGGTACCTGGACACGTGGGGATTGGTGGTAATGAGTTGGCGGACACGGCTGCCAAAGAAGCGACGGAGAAAGAAGATATTGATAACCCGAGAGTGCCTTTCAATGATTTCAAGGCGTATTTCAAACTACTTTTCAAATCTCGTTTCCAAAAAGAGTGGGACAGGGAGACCAACAACAAGCTGAAAGAAATAAAGCCTACTGTTAGTGCTTGGGAATCTTCAATCCGAGGTTCACGGAGGGAGGAAGTAGTTCTCACTCGTCTGCGAGTGGGACACACACTTTTAACCCATTCCTATCTCTTCACCCCCGATAAAATCGTCCCTAGATGTGAGATTTGTAACGAGATTTTAACTGTTCGACACATTTTACTCGAGTGTCAGAAATATACTGCTCTGAGGAGACAGCTTCGTATGGAAGACACAATGCCGAAGATTTTAGGGAATAATTCAAAATCGATAGATACCATATTCAGCTTTCTAAGATTATCGAACCTATTGGATCTCATTTGACATGCTCGTGGATCTGCATCGTTGTTTGCGTGAGACGATGAAGTCGTCGTGTTACCAGTATCATTTTTCAAACTGCCCCAATTAGGACATATACATGTCTGATCAAGATGACGTTTTTTGTGCAATCATCTTCTTCCAGTATACTACTTTTTGACATTTGATACTTATTCTTGATGTCGATCTCTTGGGGTAGACATCAGGAATATTTTAAACCTAACCATATTTCAACATATATTCATTATGGTTTGTCGTTCCTCCACTCTTATTTGAGTGCGAGTTTGAACTGAGAACAAGTAGTAAAACGTTCTCATCCTAGTCCCATGGGTGTGACCCTTTACAGCACACACATGTTCGGTTTTAACAAATTAGTGTATAACGTCTTTAGACACTTTAGACATAGTTTAGTCTTAGTTTAATATATATTGAGGTTCTCTCATCTAAATTTCACTTCCACATTTATATCCTCTAAATTTCACTTCCACATTTATATCACACTTTTCACCTTTTGTTGCAACTTATTTTGACAGGCGCTAAATGACCTCGCTGTCGATGCGCCTCAAAACCCTAATATTCATTCATTCATTCATAAAGGAAACTATTAAGCACATTTTGAGAGATTTTTCGCATCAATCGGATGAGAAATAACGAAGAAAACGCATTTATAAAGCATTTTCCCATCAATTTAGGCTATTACGGGAACCAATTAAATCTATAGCAACAAGTGTCACCAATTAATTCAAAACGATTGAAATGAATGAAGAGAAAGGCCGTGACATAACTGATTCTCGTAAGGTTTTTGAACGTTTGGAGTGATCCAAGGTCTGTAGATGTAGATTGGGTTGACAAATTATTTTTCATTCTAGATTTCTATACCCCTAAGCTCGTCTAACAACGCGCATCCCGCGTTTTCCTAGTATATTTATAAAATATCACTATGAATATATAGGTAGTTTGCACGTGACGTCACATCCACAGCTGGTCTGACAGGCGGCCATTACGAGGTCAAATGTTTGACAGCTGTCAAAGTGGCTAATGTACTACGGTATTATGGACGTTACTGGTTTCTGTTTTCGATTTTATCAATTTGTAGAGCTCACTATAACTTGTTAACATAATTGATTTCGATTTATAATACAACATAGTTGATTAATTAACAAAAGTGCGGCTGATTTCGTGGAATAACACAATATTAACAAGCAATTTGCGCTAAATGACCTCGCTGTCGATGCGCCTTAAGACCCTAATATTCATTCACAAGCAATTGATAGTGACGTAAATACGCGTACAAGCCTCGCACATCCACAGATTCCCATTCTTTCATTATGGTAAACTGTGCTATTATCGGTTGTACTCAAAGGACTGGCAAATATAAAATCATGGAATGTACATTTTTCTGCATTCCTACGATAATAACAAACCAGTGTGATAAAACTCTGAAGCTGTCAACTGCTAGACGTGGGCTTTGGCTTTCCAGAATTAGCAGGGATGATCTGAAAACTCGACCAAACCTTGCACACACAAAAGTTTGCAATTTACACTTTCATCAAGGTAAGAATGATTATAATGAAAATTAGTTTACAGTAGACTACCGTATACATTGTGTTCTAAGTCATCTGGGCCTATTGTAGGCCCTACTTTTCCAATGAATTGGGATTGTTTTGATAGATTAAAATCAATACATAATTTCAAGTGACATTTGGTTATGCTCTAGCTACAAATTCATTGGCCTAGGCTTCGAATGTGGAAGATGATATATATTTAAATATATAACTAATGTATCTCATCGTATTCAAATCCTAGGCCAGCATATAAAGTTGGGTTAAGAACCGATTTTTATTATTTTGTGAGTAAATTCCATTGTAAATAACCTAGGCCTATGGGGCTGAACCTAGCATTTGTGACACACAGCCTTTGATTTTATATACTTATGTTACGACTACAAATAACATACGTTCATTTCTCTAGGGAAGCCGTCGTCTCTTTTTGTATGTAATTTCTAATTTTGTATGTATTTTTTGTGTGTCAAGTGATGTAGTCAGGGGCGGTAGAGCTGGGGAATCAGTGGGTTGATTGACCCCCCACTAATCATGTGATAGGCCTAACCATAATAAAAAACTATATAACAAACATGACAACTTTATCAATATTGACCCCTCAATAATCTTAGGGCCACTGCCTATGAATGTAGTACAGTGGAACCACTTTTATACATTGTTCAAGGGACCAGACTAAAAAATGTAATAATGTGAAAAACTTGATAATTAAATTATCTAACACATAGAGCATATGGGTTAGATCGAAAAATAGAACTTATAAATATAATAAAATGTATGAACGAGAAACTTATAACAGAGGTTCTACTGTACTAGCTTCCAATACCATTAGATCCACCTTCGTGCATCGTTAAACCCAATAAAAATGAAAGTAGTAGTATGAAAGTAATATGAAAATATTTTCCATGAATTCCATGTATTGAAATAACTATCGCCGGTTCACTTATGAGTTTTTATTTGATATACTGTCAAATATTTACCACAATGCCTTATGAAATTAATGATTGAAATTAATGCCTACACAAAATGCTTTCTTATTAAGCGAGATCGAACCTTCTCTCCCGCAACTAAAATTGGATTTCTGCGTGCATTCCGACGCACAACTTGTGGGTCATCCTCCTCCTCTTCACTTTCCTCGCTACTTGACTCGCTGTCATCTTCTTCCGAATCTTGCTCGTACTGCAACGATGCATTGACACATTTGTTGTGTAGTACTACACATGCATTTATTATGCATGTAGCCATCTCTGGGTGGTAGTGCAATACTCGATGCTTCATTGTGCAACGCAAACGAGACTTTAAGAGTCCGTTGCATCTCTCAACAGTGCACCGAACCACCATCTGACGATTACTATATAGCTCCTCCGGTGATCCGGGTTGAGCGTGGTTATCAGGGATCATCATCCAAGGTTCTAGGCAGTATCCTCCGTCGCCAAGAAGATAACGGTCATTCCTGTTGTTTGCCTCGTATTTGGCAACTAAGGCAGGCCTGAGATTGCATGCACTCCAAATGAATTTATCGCTAGTGCTTCCTGGGTATAAAGCATTAATATGCATTACTCGCATATCGGCGTCACAAACTAGTTGAACGTTGATAGAGTGGAATCCCTTTCTATTCATATAATTAACCTCTGGGTAAATAGGGTCTTCTGTCGGCGGTGCAATGATTGAGACATGGGTACAATCGATTACTCCCAGCACACCTAAATGTGTATAAACATTCAACAATGATTTATGTAGCAAGGATTCAGTTTTACTTACTGTAAAATGGTGATAATTGTTTTGCTTGAAGCTAGTAAATAGATTTAGATAGATAATGAATTGAAATCAAGTCGAGTATAATAGATTATGGGATTTATGGCCTTTAGAAGAGAGACTGGATCAAACTATTTTAATAACCATATAATAATGTATAAACCTATATAATCTAACTAGTCAAACGCGAAATATGCGTTGTAAGATGAGCAAGATATCTGAATAAGGTATGAGAGTCCTCAATAGTAGTTCTACCCTTGCTACTTTATCGACTTTGGTATTCTACACACCTTGATATCTGAATAAGCTATGAAAGTCGTTAAAGAAGTTATACTCTTGCCACTTCATTGACTCTGGTGTTCCACACACCTTGACGCATATAAAAAATACTTCATTGTTGGTCAACTCTTGAATCTAGAAAGCAGTGAATCTCGACAACTTAATTCTGTCATAATTCTTATGATATATTTTATGAATATTATCAGTCATTTTATTTTTTTTCTCCAAAACGATTGATCAGAATTGCTTAAAAAATCGTAATAATGTGTAAAATCCATGTATACACATTTCGAGAAAATTTCATCCCATTTGGAGAGATTTTATTTTTCAAAATATTCCGCCCAGCCAAATCTTATGGGGTTTTTAGAAACTTTGAGATGATGATTCTCAAAATCGGTCCGACCGATTCATCCCAAAAACTATACAGTTCTAAGTTGGATGAGTTCGCGTGTCCAAAAAAAGTTTCATGTTGATCAGTCAACCCTTGCGACCTGTGGAGTGCTTACAAAAAAAAAAAAAAAAAAAAACACACACAGACAAAGCCCTATAAGAGTGGGATGGAGACTTCGCTACGCTCATCAACAAAATTGCAGCGATATCGTGTATTTATTGGAGTTTCCACAGTTTTTCAGTTATTGGACAATACATTTTCTCCATTCGTGGCTACAAGTATATATTCCTCTGTCATATTGTATTTCGTCTCTTCTAGAGAATGAGAACGAGGTTGTTACATAATGTTCATATACTGTGGCCTAGGTATCCCAGATATGCAAACATTTTGATGTTTTTCTTCAATTTGAGAGTATATTTGTGCAAACGAGAACATGCCATGAATTTGAATAAACTAGTCAAACGCGAAATATGCGTTGTAAGATGAGCGAGATATCCTAATGAGGTATAAAAGTCGTTGAAGTAGTTCTACCCTTGCTACTTTATCGACTCTGGTATTCTACACACCTTGATATCTGAATAAGCTATAAAAGTCGTTAAAGTAGTTCTAATCTTGAAACCTTATTGACTCTGGTAATCTACACACCTTGACGCATATAAAAAATACTTCATTGTTGGTCAACTCTTGAATCTAGAAAGCAGTGAATCTCAACAACTTAATTCTGTAACAATTTGTATGATATATTTGATGAATATTATCAGTTATTTTTATTTTTTTCTTCAAAACGACTGATCAGAATTGCTTAAAAAATCGTAATAATGTGTAAAATCCATGTTTACACATTTAGAGGAAATTTCATCCTATTTGGAGAGGTTTCATTTTCCAACATTTTCTGCCCAGCCAAATCTTATGGGGTTTTTAGAAACTTTGAGATGATTTTTCTCAAAATCGGTCTGACCGATTCATTCCAAAAACTATACAGTTCTAAGTTGGATGAGTTTGCGTGTACAAAAAAAGTTTCATGTTGATCAGTCAACCCTTGCGATCTGTGGAGTGCTTACAAACAAAAAAAAAAACAAACAAAAAAAAAAAAAAAAAAACACACAGACAAAGCCCTATAAGAGTGGGATGGAGACTTCGCTACGCTCATCAATTATTCTGTTATTAACCTGGAAAATCGAACCGATTGTAGAACTTGCGTGTGATTTCCGCTTGTTCATTCTCATTGACAGGGAACCTTATGTAAGTAGGCATTAATTGGTTCAATGCATGGGTTACTTCTTTGATGGCTCGACTGACGGATTTCTGACCCAGCGATATGTAAATATCATTGCCGATCGTATCTTGGTAACCACCGATGGCATAAAAGCGGAGTGCAGCAAGAACCTGCATGATAATAAACAACAATGAAATTGTCATTATTCAATCAATGTTGAATTTAGGCACAAAATCTTAATTATGTTTCTGGGCTCCAGACCATCTTGAGTTTCTAGCCTTGGGTTCATAATCATTGATCTGATCAATGTTTCAACCTTAGAGTCAAGTATTAGAATTTCCATATTGTAATCTATTGATTACTTTATAATTATTCTATTAATTACAGCCTAATATGTGACTTCAAACTCTACATAGCCCTAGGCTGAGCCATAAACAATATGAAACATTTCTAGTAGGCCTAGGCCTACACTGAATTGTATCAAATTCGAAGTTGTGAGCAAAATAATGATAGTAAGCCTACAAATAAACATAATTACCTTTGTTTTAACATCAATTGCAGAAGTTCGAGTTTGGGGAGGAATAAACACCCTTAATTCTTCAATTAATTCGCTAACCATTTGCTTATTTAACCTAAAATTTTTCATGAATTTTACATCAGATAATGTAATAAAAGGATCTTCCCTATTATGAAAACGAGGATAAATATTATTAGCTGCTAATTCTGCCAGCTCCAAGTCAGCAATAGCGTTTATATGGACGATGTCATCCATCACTACCGATAATAAAAATAATATATACTTGGAAAAAACGATTGCTTGGTATAAATACAACTTCAAAGTTGGCGGACTATTCAAACCACCTTTTTGAAAACGCCCAAAAGCTGAAATCACGACGAAAAAGCTCGTGATTTCATCCGCTAGAAAAAGGTGACTTCAATCCCCTAGTGGTTTGTGTTTTTGAATTCAAGACTGGCTTACGCGCCATTTTCGGCGGTTTCGATTTGAAACCACTAGCGACTTGAAATCGCTAGGATTCAAGACTTGGCCTCCTGTTGCGTTTGTTGTGATTGTTGTAGGCCTACATCGGGAAGTGAAGCGGTCGAATTTTTTTCACCTTTACCCTTGCATGATGCACATCTCCGTATCTTGCGGTTCTTTTCCGACATCTGTCTATATGTTTTCTCTGATAGAGTAGTGCACTCATAATGGCAAGCATTGTCACAACCGAAGCACTTAATACAGCGACCGTCCTCTAGGTAACTTGAGATTACAACGATCACATTCCATTCCAGCTTGCCAGTGATTTACACACGCGACGCGAGAACAAACTAAACACGTCCACTTCCTCCGCTGTCCAGACAACTAATTGTTTCATCATTTTATTCGTTGTAGTTTGTTATCTTGATTCAGATAAATAATGTGGATAAAATCGTACTACAACAAACAACACTGCACAAAATGTTTGGGATATAACATATTATGAGAATGATTCAATTGTTGAAGTTACGCAAAAAGCTGAAATTTTAGTTCCTTACTTACACTGTATTCCCAATCAATAATTGACATATTTGATGAGGTACGAGACGGGGAGAGTGGGAGAGGATTAAATGTAATCGAAGTGGCAACTCGTCGGAAGGAGGTTTACATTGGTTTCAGCAATAGCAAATACCCTACTACTACTATGAATACAGTGAGGCTGAGCGCATGTTGCCTGCTGCTCGAAGCATGTTGTACCTAGCCCTAGCACAAAGCAGGCGTGCCTTATGCCCACATGAGATGCCATGCACCGATTGTCCGATGAATGAATGAATATTATGGTTTCACGACGCGTCAACGACGAGGTTATTTTGCGCCGGTTGGATTTGTTCCACATGAGAACACAATAAATCTAGTTACATAAAAATAAGACAACATATTAAAACACAGGCCGGGACCTGTCGTAAACACAACCATGAATCACGAATACACAAATATAACACAAATATGAACCTAGTGACAGTGAAACAAAGTATGAGAACATAGGGTCCGGTGTAAAAAGCCGGAACCTGTCGTCAGTACAACTATGAATCTAGTAACAGTAAAACAGCTTATTAAAACACAGGGTCCGGTGTAAAAGGCCGGAACCTGTCCTGCAACAGTCACTATATAACTAATAACATGTGTGTATGGTGTAAATGGCCAAACACACACGCTCAATACTTTATGGCAGATAAAACAACTAACAAGTCTACAGGTAAAAGCTGATACTTATTAACACTTATTCCTATCAGTTGTAGATAACATGTCAAAATAGAGTGGTATCAGTTTAAAAGTAACATTGGACAAAATCACAACATATTAAAAACACCAGTTTCTTTTAAAAACATCAACAGGCGATCGACAGCCCTGTGGTCGTCACCCAGGATCTGTGACAGTTCCTCCGGCATGCGATGGCGCCGGCGCAGATCCCTGTACCTGTCACATTCTGCCAGGAGGTGACGAACAGTGAGCTGTTCGATACACTCCACGCACTCTGGAGGTTCCTCACCTCGGAGCAGGAATCCGTGCGTCAACAGGCTGTGTCCTATTCGCACTCTAGTAACAACGACCTCTTCCCGTCTCAAACTTCGAGACGAAGAGTTCCATGGTTCAATTGACGTTTTGATCGATTTCAATTTATTATTGGACACTCTGTTCCATGAGTCTTGCCACGAGATCTTCAGCTGTCTCTTAAATGCATTCTTGAGGTCTGTATTTGGGACCAACTGATAATCAACTTTGATCTGAAGGGCAGCTTCCTTTGCTGCCTGGTCTGCCTTTTCGTTACCAACAATTCCAGCATGACCAGGAATCCAGCAGAAAGCTACCTCAGAACCACAAGCATCAATATCAAGCAAGAGATTCTGAATGTTTTGAATCAAATACTCATTTGAAAATAAACAAGAAATCGATTGAATGGAGCTCAAAGAGTCGGAGCAAATTGAATACTTTCTACTGCGGTATCGTTTGACGAATGAGAGTGCTTGGTGTATCGCGTATAGCTCAGCAGTATACACACTGCAGAGTGGGCTTAGTTTAAAACCAAATGTTCTGTCACCAACAGTCAAGGCACATCCAACTGACGTGTTAAGTTTGGATCCGTCAGTGTAAATGAACTGGTGATCCTTATATAAGTCACACAGTTGATGAAAATATTGTTGGTAGATCGAATTTGCGGTAGTCGCCTTTGTGTGCTGTGCCAGTTCTGTTAGACACACGGGTTTGGAAATAGTCCACGGTGCAATTGAACTGAACCCTACAATTTGAACTCGAGGAAGCTGGAAATCGAGTGATACCAATAATTCTGACGACCGTATTCCAAGGGGTCTCGTTGCCTTTGTTCTGGTATCGTAGATGTGTTTCAGGTTGGGAGCAAAAAGTTTCTTGTATGTAGGATGATTTGGCATGCTATACACATTGGACAGATAGCTACATATCAGATAGTCCCTCCTATTATGTAATGGTGCTTCACCCGATTCGCAGTATAGACTGACAACAGGACTCGTGCGAAATGCACCTGTTGCCAATCTTATTCCAGCATTGTGCACTGTATCGATTGTTTTCATGTAGAACTCCCTGGCCGACGCATAAATAATACAACCATAATCCAACCTGGATCGAATGAGGGCTCTATACAATCGTAGCATA
This sequence comes from Brachyptera risi, assembly GCA_964007535.1. Classification (NCBI taxonomy): domain Eukaryota; kingdom Metazoa; phylum Arthropoda; class Insecta; order Plecoptera; family Taeniopterygidae; genus Brachyptera; species Brachyptera risi. Next base: position 65,910 of record OZ023333.1, read on the forward strand.
ACTACCCTATCTGAACCCCAAGAAGTACCACTCAGTATTTTCAACAGATTAATTGATTTCATACATTTCACTTTGAGCTGTTGTAGATTTGGTTTCCATGTCAACTTCTGATCGAATGTCATCCCTAAAAACTTGACTGATTCGGAAACAGCGAGGTCTAATCCCGCCAGCTTCAATGTAGGTTGCGGTTGTAGGCCTCGAAGACGATTAAAATCCACACATGTGGTTTTACACGCAGAAAATTTAAAACCTGTCTCATCGGCCCAATTTTCTAAACGAGTTATTGTGAGCTGGAGTTGACGCTCTGCTGTTCTGAGATTGGCTGATTTGTAGAAAATCGCCAGATCATCTACAAAGAGTGAGCAGGTAACCGGTTGCTTGATACAGGACACAATACTGTTAATGGCTATCAAAAATAGGGTGCAACTAAGAACTGAGCCTTGCGGTACTCCATTTTCTTGGTTAAAAGAGAGCGAAAAAGTGTTCCCTAGACGCACACGGAACGTTCTTTCTGACATAAAATGTTGGATGAAAATAGGGAGATGCCCTTCAAAACCCCATTGCTGAAGACGTTTCAGTATACCATATCTCCATATTGTGTCGAAAGCTCTCTCTAAATCGAAACCTCAAGATCCGAACACCTTGACGTGGTGTGGGGGCTTGCGTGGGCCCGTGATCCCCAGAGCTATCGTCGGAAGCAATTTATTTGCTCCCAGCAGGGTCACCCATGGCGATAAGGTCTGGGCTGAGGGTCCAGACTAAGTTCGGACCGTCGGTCGAGTGGGTGTCCATTTCGGTGACCAGAGCGGTCATAAGGAGTTCTCGTGCAATCATTCATCATTATCACCCTCTTCCATGATCTTTGCTACTCTGTGTTCTCTCTTTCCTGGACTTGTCTTCATTCTTATCTTCGTGCCGACTCCTCGTGACCACTCACACCCACGACAATATTGACGATCTCGCTGTGAACAAGGATATGAACCCAAGCCAATGGTGTAATTAATCGTGCTGAAGGGCTGAATGACTACGGGATAAAGTAGTTCCAAACGATAAACTCTGGACACATGGTGAACTTCAGTTTTACTCTAGCCTTACTCCCACAAGCGGGGCTCTGTGGGAGCGGACATTTATTTCCCTAGCTACTCGTGGGTCCGAATATGAATACACTTAATTTCCCCTCAATTCCCCCCCCCCCAAAAAAAAAATTCGATCTCTTAGAGATTATAAATGTACGAAAGAACAATTTCTTCAGAATCTAGAATCAAGCAAACCAGCTAGTCCTAGATTTTTGCAAATAGAACGTTCCGATGGTAAAACCTTTCATGACGTGTCACCTTTTGCTATCGAGAAAGCTATTCGAGGTCTTGCTGGTACTGTTCGCAAAGTCACGAAAGTTAGGAATAGAACTCTCCTGCTTGTAGAAACGGACGGCGATATTCAATCACAACTGCTTTTGAAGACCACCAGCTTTGCAAATTTATTCCCCATCCTAGTCAGTCCTCATCCCTTCCTTAATTCTTCTAAGGGAGTGATTACTTGCAATGACCTTTTATGCTGTGACGTTGAAGAGATTAAATCTGAACTCGCTGGTCAAAATGTTACGGATGTTTACCGTATTACCCGACGAGTTGATGGAAAGGATGTACCCACAGCCACACTTATTTTGACTTTTTCTACCGGTACCGTTCCAACAAAATTGATAGCTGGCTACAACAGTATACTTGTTAGACCGTACATTCCAAATCCAACTCGATGTTTCATCTGTCAACGCTTTGGACATGGCCAAGCTTTCTGCAAATCTAAACCTATCTGCCCGAACTGCGGCCTTGAGAAGCACGACGAAACGCCTTGCGTGTCCGGCCCTCGTTGCATCAATTGCAACGGTGGACATTCGGCGTCTTCAAAGGCCTGCAGTAAGTGGTTAGAAGAGAGGAAGATCAGTGAGTTCAAAACTGTCGATAAAATGACTTATCAAGATGCTCGACAGAAATATAGAAATCTCTTTCCTATCTCTGCCCTTCCATCTTCTTTTGCCAAAGCCGCAGCTAATAAAACAACGTCCCAGGAATCGCAAGAAATACTCACTTTGAAGGCTGAAAACAAGAAACTGATCGAACAGCAGAAGAGAATGGAAGAGTTAGTATCGTCACAAAACCTCAAAATTGACAAGTTACAGAACGAGGTACATGATCTGGTAAAACTATTGAAAGGTAAATTCACTCCGGAAGCTGAGGCTGAAACCGTAGAGGAAATAATGGTGACAGGAAGTGAGGATGAAGATGAATCTCCTGTGTCGGGCGTTTCATCCGACATCACTGAGCGACCGGCGTCGGGTGCTGTGCCCGACACCCGGGGATTCACACCCCCCAAACAAAAACGAAGGAACAGAGGAAGTACCCAAGGAGCAAGAAAGGATGTAGCCGCAGAGCTCGGCATTCCCGCAAAATCCTCTGAGGGGAAATCCTTTTATCTAAAAAGAACTTGAAATCTGTAGTAACCTAAGCTGGTCTTAGGTAACTCTATCTACAGTAAAAGTGAACAATAACATCATCTACACAAAATGGCTCTAATACGATGGAACTGCAATGGTTTCAACAGGCACAGAGAAGAAATCAAGCTATTGACATCAAACATTAAACCGATATGTTTCTTTCTTCAAGAAACGCACTTCAAACCTTGTGACTCTCAATTGATACGTAATTATAGTTTCTATCGTTTCGATGACTTGACAGGTAACAGAGCCCATGGGGGAGTAGCCACAGCTGTCCACGACAGCTGTCACGTAAGTCCACTGCCGCTAACAACACCACTACAGGCAGTGGCAGTCAGAATTGCTCTTCCTCAGCCTGTTACCTTCTGTAATATTTACTTACCTGAATGGGCTCCAGTTACTAGAATAAATCTGGATAACCTTATGTCACAGCTCCCACGTCCCTATGTTATTCTAGGTGACCTAAATGCCCACAATAACTTGTGGGGTGACACAATGGTGGATAGTAACGGCAGAGGACGCCTTTTTGAGCAATTTTTCAACGACAACGACTTGATTATTCTCAACAATGGAGAGAAAACAACGTTTAATGCTTCCAACGGTATGTTTTCAGCGATCGATCTTTGTGTCTGCACCCCATCTGTCGCACCTCTTTTCAATTTCTCCGTTCACTCAGATCTGTGTGGTAGCGACCACTACCCACTCATCTTGAGAGTAGATTCTCATCAACGGCCCTTGCGGTGTGCGCAGTGGAACTTGCGCCGCGCGAACTGGAGCCTTTTCACAAAGTGTGTTGATTTGAAGAACTCGAATAACATACATGATACTGATAGTAGGACTGAGCATGTGACAGAGGTGATTATTGCCGCCGCGAAAGACAGCATTCCTCTTACGTCGACCAACCAACGCCACATACCTGTTCCCTGGTGGAACGAGGAATGTAAGCTGGCGATCCGTAAGAGGAAACAAGCCCTTCGAATTTTCCGGAAATACCCAACCAATATCAACCTTATGGCATTCCGGAAACTCCGAGCAAGGGCTCGTTTCATCATTAAGACTTCGAAAAAAGCCTCATGGAATTCTTACATCTCATCCATTAATGCTCACACACCCCTCACCAAGGTGTGGAATAGAGTGAGGAAGATAGACGGCAAATTTAAATCATCTTGTATATCTGGGTTGAACAAGGATGGTAGTCTAATTACCGAGCCACAGGAAATAGCTAATGTTATCGGGTCCTATTTCTCGGACGTCTCTAGCTCTCACCACCACTCGGCATCGTTCCAAATACACAAACGTGCTGCAGAATGTAGAAGATGAGATTTCTCTTCTGCGAACAACGAGGTGTATAACGTGCCGTTTAGTGTATGGGAGTTGGAGAACGCGATAACGTGCGCAAGAGACACAGCACCAGGGATTGATGGAATACACAATCAGTTCTTGGAACACCTGCCACTTGCCGCTTCAAATGACCTTCTTAACATGTTCAACCATATCTATTCAACCGATACTTTCCCTGATTCCTGGAGACAAGCTATCCAGGTACCGATCTTGAAACCATCCAAGGATAAGCATCCACCATCAAGCTATAGACCTATATCTCTGACCAGCTGTCTGTGTAAAGTGATGGAAAGGATGTTGAACACGTGGTGTGGGGGCTTGCGTGGCCCCGTGATCCCCAGAGCTATCGTCGGAAGCAATTTATTTGCTTCCAGCAGGGTCACCCATGGCGATAAGGTCTGGGGTGAGGGTCCAGACCAAGTTCGGACCGTCGGTCGAGTGGGTTCCATTTCGGTGACCGGAGTGTATAGAGGTAGTGCTGAGCGTTGCGTTGTCTTCTCAATTCTCTCCTTATCTGTCGATCTCTTTTCTTCTTCTCTTCTTTCCTTTCTTTTATTTTATCTTATCTTCTCTTACTCTCCTTCTTCTTGCCGGCTCCCTCCATATGCTCGAATCGCCCACATTTGTTGACGACAATTGCAATGTACACGGTCATGAACCTAAGCCTATGGTGGGAACAATCGTGCTAATGGCTGAATGACTACGGGTTAATGTAGTATTGAACGATGAACTCTGGATACCTGGTGACCTCCAGTTTCAATTTTACCTTACTTTCATATGCGGGGCTCTGTGCGAGTGAACCTTTATTTCCCTAGCTACTCGTGGGACCAACTATGAATAAAAACCCAAACCCAAAACTCTCCCCTCCCCTCATTCACAGAAACAAAAAACGGCCGGCCGCTCTAATGGATAGTTTGCTCTCCATTGAAGACCTGGTGCCACCTACTAAAGAACCGCGCTTTCTCACCATCAATATCACAACATCTAACAAATCTTTCAAAGATGTCTCTCTCTTTGACCAACATAGAGGAATAAACCGCCTGGTAGGCGAGGTTAAATCCTCCAAGTCCCTGAGAGATGGCACTCTTCTGGTTGAAACCAAGAATGCTGAACAGTCTCACATCCTTCTGAAATCTAAGCTATTTCTCACTTACCTCATTGATGTTTCCGCTCATAAAGCCCTGAATACTTCTAAAGGGATAATCTTCTGTCACGATCTCATTAACCTTGAACTGGATGTACTTAAGGAGGAGTTCAAGTCACAAGATGTCTTAGATGTATACCGCATAAATAAGCGACAAAACGGTAAACTTGTGCCAACACCATTGCTTATTCTGACTTTCAACTCTCCGATATTGCCCAAGAAGGTGTTCGCGGGATATATGTGCCTGACAGTGCGTCCGCACATACCCAACCCTCTGCGGTGCTTCAAGTGCCAGAGGTTTGGGCATCCCAGCGATACCTGCAGGGATAAAGAAACCTGTGGGAATTGCGGTGCTAGCCGTCACGAACCGCAAGAGTGCACGAATGCTAGCCATTGCGTGAACTGTGACGGTGACCACCCGGTGTGGTCCCGGGAATGTCCGATATACACGAAAGAGAAGAAAATCATGGAGATAAAAACATTAGAGAATATTTCGATTAATGAAGCAAGGAAACGCTACCTTACACAGAACCCGTTACCATCAATAAGTAAATCCTTCTCGCAAGCTGTAACAGCCCAGAGCACTTCTGCAACACCATCTGCAGAAGTTGCCAAGCTTAAGAGCATAATACAAGAACAAGCTCTGCAGTTGTCAACGCAAACTCCTAACAACTCCACAGTTGAATCATCTCTCAATGAGATGAAACAACTGATGAAAGTTCAGGCGGAGGAGATGTCTTTATTGAAAAAGCAACTTATTGAACAAACTGAGGAGATGAGGAAACAAGCGAAGCAGTACACAGACACCATAAAATCACAGGCAAAACAGATTGTTGACTTGAAACAGCTTATTGCGAAGCAGTTGAATACCCCTGCGACGCAATCAACACCTACGAAACCTCCAACTATCGCTAAATTACCTGATAAACATATTCGTCTTTCCAGGACGAAGACCACTGAGAAAACAGAAGATATAGATATACCAATTCAACGTGCATTCTCTCCATCTCCATCCCGAGTAGATGAGAGCATGGAAGTAGATCGACAGAGAGTTCACGCTTTAAAGTCACGCGTGAACGAGTTCCGTAAAGAACAAAAACATACGTGACAAGTTTAGCTAATTCAATTCGTTCTTGCGCACTTATACACATTGTATTAGAGTATCATCTTCACAATATGGCTCTAATACAATGGAACTGCAATGGTTTCAACAGACACAAAGAAGAAATCAAGCTCTTAACATCGAACCTCAAACCGATATGTTTCTTTCTTCAAGAAACGCACTTCAAACCTTGTGACTCTCCATTGATGCGTAATTATAGTTTCTATCGTTTCGATGACTTGACAGGTAACAGAGCCCATGGGGGAGTAGCCACAGCTGTCCATGACAGCTGTCACGCAAGTCCACTGCCGCTTACAACACCACTACAAGCAGTGGCAGTTAGAGTTGCTCTCCCTCAGCCTGTTACCTTCTGCAACATTTACTTACCCGAATGGGCTCCAGTTACGAGAATAAATCTGGATAACCTTGTGTCACAGCTCCCACGTCCCTATGTTCTTCTAGGCGACCTAAATGCCCACAATAACTTGTGGGGTGACACAATGGTGGATAGTAACCGCAGAGGACGTCTTTTCGAACAATTCTTCAATGACAACGACTTAATTATTCTCAACAATGGAGAGAAAACAAGGTTTAATGCTTTCAACGGTGAGTTTTCAGCGATCGATCTTTGTGTCTGCACCCCATCTGTCGCACCTCTTTTCAATTTCTCCGTTCATTCAGATCTGTGTGGTAGCGATCACTACCCACTTATCTTGAGAGTAGATTCTCATCAACGGCCCTTGCGGTGTGCGCAGTGGAACTTGCGCCGCGCGAACTGGAGCCTTTTTACAAAGCATGTTGATTTGAAGAACTCTAATAACATACATGAGACTGATAGAAGGACTGAGCATGTAACAGAGGTGATCATTGCCGCAGCAGAAGAGAGCATTCCTCTCACGTCGACCAACCAACGCCACATACCCGTTCCCTGGTGGAACGAGGAATGTAAAGTAGCGATCCGTAAGAGAAAACGTGCCCTTAGAATTTTCCGGAAATACCCAACCAACATCAACCTTATGGCATTCCGGAAACTCCGAGCAAGGGCCCGTTATATAATCAAGACGTCAAAAAAAGCATCATGGAATTCTTACATTTCATCCATTAATGTTCACACACCTCTCACCAAGGTGTGGAATAGAGTTAGGAAGATAGACGGCAAATTTAAAACATCCTGTATATCTGGGTTGAACACAGATGGTGGTATAATTACCGAGCCCCAAGAAATAGCTAATGCTATTGGGTCCTATTTCTCGGACGTCTCTAGCTCTCACCACTACTCGGCATCGTTCCAAATACACAAACGTGCTGCAGAATATAGAAGATTAGATTTCTCTTCTGCGAACAACGAGGTGTATAACGTGCCGTTTAGTGTATGGGAGTTGGAGAGCGCGTTAACGTGCGCAAGAGACACAGCACCGGGGATCGATGGAATACACAATCAGTTCTTGAAACACCTGCCAGCTGCCGCTTTAAATGACCTTCTCAGCCTGTTCAACCATATCTATTCAACCGATACTTTCCCTGATTCTTGGAGACAAGCTATCCAGGTACCGATCTTGAAACCATCTAAGGATAAGCATTCACCATCAAGCTATATACCTATATCACTGACCAGCTGTCTGTGTAAAGTGATGGAAAGGATGTTGAACAACCGCCTCGTTTGGTGGTTGGAACGGAAAAACCTCCTTTGCACAGTACAGTCTGGATTCAGAAAAAATAGAAATACCTTAGATCATCTTATTCGTATGGAAAGCTTCATACAAGAAGCTTTCCTCACGAAGCAGGAAGTGATAGCTGTATTTTTCGACCTTGAGAAAGCATTCGATACTACCTGGCGCTTCAACATATTGAAAACCTTGTCACAATGGGGTTTCAGAGGCCATCTTCCTAATTTTGTCTGTAATTTCATGACCAACCGACGTTTCAAGGTACGAGTTGGTAATGTGTTGTCGGATGATTTCATCCAAGAGAACGGTGTACCACAGGGTTCTGTCCTCAGTGTTACTTTGTTCGCCATCGCTATAAATGGTATTGTTCGAAGCGTTCCATCTTCTATCACTTCTTCCTTATTTGTCGACGACTTGGCTATATTCAGTAAGTCAGCGAGAAGTGCAACGGCCTCTCGCCAAATCCAACTTGCAATTAGGAAACTGGAAGCATGGGAAGATGAAACTGGGTTCAGGTTTTCTACATCAAAATCAACGTGCATGCGTTTCTCTCGTCTGAGAGGCCTGCACCCTGACCCAGATATATATCTTCGTAGAGAACTCCTTCCATTCGCAGAATCGACCAAGTTCCTTGGGCTGACGTTTGACGTGAAGTTGAACTGGAAATCTCACATTTCGCAACTCAAAATCAAGTGCTTCAAGTCACTCAACCTTCTCCGTTATCTTAGTGGTACCAAATGGGGAGCGGATCGCACTACGATGCTGCGGCTTTACCGAGCATTAATACGTTCCAAATTGGATTATGGTAGTGTTGTGTACGACTCGGCACGAGAGAGCTACGTGAAGCCACTCAATACAGTTCACAACACGGGCATCCGACTGGCCATAGGAGCACTCCGTACCAGTCGGGTGGAGAGCCTGTATTGCGAGGCTGGCGAGCCCTCGTTGAAGAGTCGACGTGCATATCTACTTTGCTCATACGCTTCGAAATTATTCTGCAGTAAGCATAATCCCACCTACCAATCAGTTATCAATCCTAGATTTCATGCTCTCTATGAATCGAAACCATCTGCCACCATACCAACTGGAATTCGTTTGAATCATATTTTGGTCGAAGAGTCATTTGTATACCCTCGAGTCTATCAAATCCAATTCAGTGATACCGCCCCTTGGTTGGCTCCACGTCCGGAGTGCTTGATGAACTTGTCATCAAGTACGAAGGCAAGCACGAGTGCAGAAGAGTATAAGCAAAAATACCTAGAGCTCTGCACACTCTACCCCGGACATATTAGATACTACACGGACGGATCGAAACTGAACGGCAAAGTTGGCTGCGCATTCGTCAGCGAATCCTCCACTGTTAGTTTTAGATTAGGTTCGATGAGTAGCGTTTATACAGCCGAGTTGTTTGCAATTGTCACCTCTCTACAGCACATTCAACAACGGCCTGAAAAGTGCTTCCTGATCTGTTCCGATTCTTTGAGTGCACTCCAAGCCATGACTCAGATCTTCCCAACTCACCATCTAGTCCAGAAAGTACAGACACTCCTGACCGACCTTGCCTCGCAGGATGTCAGTGTAGTGTTCTGCTGGGTACCTGGACACGTGGGGATTGTTGGTAATGAGTCAGCGGACAGGGCTGCCAAAGAAGCGACGGAGAAAGAAGATATTGATAACCCGAGAGTACCTTTCAATGATTTCAAGGCGTATTTCAAACTACTTTTCAAATCTCGTTTCCAAAAAGAGTGGGACAGGGAGACCAACAACAAGCTGAAAGAGATTAAGCCAACTGTTAGTGCTTGGGAATCTTCAATCCGAGGTTCACGGAGGGAGGAAGTAGTTCTCACTCGTCTGCGAGTGGGACACACACTCTTAACCCATTCCTATCTCTTCACCCCCAATAAAATCGTTCCTAGATGTGAGATTTGTAACGAGATTTTAACTGTTCGACACATATTACTCGAGTGTCAGAAATATACTGCTCTGAGGAGACAGCTTCGTATGGAAGACACAATGTCAAAGATTTTAGGGAATAATTCAAAATCGATAGATACCATATTCAGCTTTCTAAGATTATCGAAGCTATTGGATCTCATTTGACATGCTCGTGAATTTGCGTTAGACGATAAAGTCGTCTTGTTACCAGTATCATTTTTCAAACTGCCCGAATCAGGACATTTCCATGTCCGTTCAAGATGACGTTGTTTGTACAATCATCTTTCACCAATGTACTGCTTTTTGACATTTGATACTTATTCTTGATGCCGATCTCTTGGGATAGACATCAGGAATATTTTAAATCAAACCATATTCCACCGTATATATATTATGGTTTGTCGTTCCTCCACTCCTATTTGAGGGGGAGTTTGAACTGAGAACAACGTTCTCATCCTAGTCCCATGGGTGTGACCCTTTACAGCACACACATGTTCGGTTTTAACAAATTAGTGTATAACGTCTTTAGACACTTTAGACATAGTTTAGTCTTAGTTTAATATATATTGAGGTTCTCTCATCTAAATTTCACTTCCACAATTATATCACACTTTTCACCTTTTGTTGCAAATTATTTTGACAGGCGCTAAATGACCTCGCTGTCGATGCGCCTCAAAACCCTAATATTCATTCATTCACGAAAAAACCTCCTTTGCACAGTACAGTCTGGATTCAGAAAAAATAGAAATACTTTGGATCATCTAATTCGTATGGAAAGCTTCATACAGGAAGCTTTTCTTACGAAGCAGGAAGTGATAGCTGTATTTTTCGACCTTGAGAAAGCATTCGATACTACCTGGCGCTTCAACATATTGAACACCTCATCACAATGGGGTTTCAGAGGCCATCTTCCTATTTTGTCTGTAATTTCATGACCAACCGACGTTTCAAGGTACGAGTTGGTAATGTGTTGTCGGATGATTTCATCCAAGAGAACGGTGTACCACAGGGTTCTGTCCTCAGTGTTACTCTGTTCGCCATCGCAATAAATGGTATAATTCGAAGCGTTCCATCTTCAATCACTTCTTCCTTATTTGTCGACGACTTGGCTATATTCAGTAAGTCAGCGAGAAGTGCAACGGCCTCTCGCCAAATCCAACTTGCAATTAGGAAACTGGAAGCATGGGAAGATGAAACTGGGTTCAGATTTTCTACATCAAAATCAACGTGCATGCGTTTCTCTCGTCTGAGAGGCCTGCACCCTGACCCAGATATATATCTTCGTAGAAAACTCCTTCCATTCGCAGAATCGACCAAGTTCCTTGGGCTGACGTTTGACGTGAAGTTGAACTGGAAATCTCACATTTCGCAACTCAGACTCAAGTGCTTCAAATCTCTTAACCTTCTCCGTTATCTTAGTGGTACCAAATGGGGAGCGGATCGCACCACAATGCTGCGGCTTTACCGAGCATTAATACGTTCCAAATTGGATTATGGTAGTGTTGTGTACGACTCGGCACGAGAGAGCTACGTGAAGCCACTCAATACAGTTCACAACACGGGCATCCGACTGGCCATAGGAGCACTCCGTACCAGTCGGGTGGAGAGCTTGTATTGTGAGGCTGGTGAGCCCTCGTTGAAGAGTCGACGTGCATATCTCCTTTGCTCATACGCTTCGAAGTCATTCTGCAGTAAGCATCATCCCACCTACCAATCAGTTATCAATCCTAGATTTCATGCTCTCTATGAATCGAAACCATTCGCCACCATACCAACTGGAATTCGTTTGAATCATATTTTGGTCGAAGAGTCATTTGTATACCCTCGAGTCTATCCAATTCAATTTAGTGATACCGCCCCTTGGTTGGCTCCACGTCCGGAGTGCTTGATGAACTTGTCATCAAGTACGAAGGCAAGCACGAGTGCGGAAGAGTATAAGCAAAAATACCTAGAGCTCTGCACACACTACCCCGGACATATTAAATACTACACGGACGGATCAAAACTGAACGGCAAAGTTGGCTGCGCATTCGTTAGCGATGCTCCACTGTTAGTATCAGATTAGGTTCGATGTGTAGCGTATATACAGCCGAGTTGTTTGCAATTGTCACCTCTCTACAGCACATTCAACAACGGCCTGAGAAGAGCTTCCTGATCTGTTCCGATTCTTTGAGTGCACTCCAAGCCATGACTCAGATCTTCCCAACTCACCATCTAGTCCAGAAAATACAGACACTCCTGACCGCCCTTGCCTCGCAGGATGTCAGTAAAGTGTTCTGCTGGGTACCTGAACACGTGGGGATTGGTGGTAATGAGTTGGCGGACACGGCTGCCAAAGAAGCGACGGAGAAAGAAGATATTGATAACCCGAGAGTACCTTTCAATAATTTCAAGGCATATTTCGAACTACTTTTCGAATCTCGTTTCCAAAAAGAGTGGGACAGGGAGACCAACAACAAGCTGAAAGAGATTAAGCCAACTGTTAGTGCTTGGGAATCTTCAATCCGAGGTTCACGGAGGGAGGAAGTAGTTCTCACTCGTCTGCGAGTGGGACACACACTTTTAACCCATTCCTATCTCTTCACCCCCGATAAAATCGTCCCTAGATGTGAGATTTGTAACGAGATTTCAACTGTTCGACACATATTACTCGAGTGTCAGAAATATACTGCTCTGAGGAGACAGCTTCGTATGGAAGACACAATGTCAAAGATTTAAGGGAATAATTCAAAATCGATAGATACCATATTCAGCTTTCTAAGATTATCGAAGCTATTGGATCTCATTTGACATGCTCGTGGATCTGCGTTAGACGATAAAGTCGTCTTGTTACCAGTATCATTTTTCAAACTGCCCGAATCAGGACATTTCCATGTCCGTTCAAGATGACGTTGTTTGTGCAATCATCTTTCACCAATGTACTGCTTTTTGACATTTGATACTTATTCTTGATGCCGATCTCTTGGGATAGACATCAGGAGTATTTTAAATCAAACCATATTCCACCATATATCTATTATGGTTTGTCGTTCCTCCACTCCTATTTGAGGGGGAGTTTGAACTGAGAACAAGTAATAAAACCTTCTCATCCTAGTCCCATGGGTGTGACCCTTTACAGCACACACATGTTCGGTTTTAACAAATTAGTGTATAACGTCTTTAGACACTGTAGACATAGTTTAGTCTTAGTTTAATGTATTTAGGTGTTCTCATCAAAATTTCACTTCCACCTTTATATCACACTTTTCACCTTTTGTTGCAACATATTTCGACAGGCGCTAAATGACCTCGCTGTTGGTGCGCCTTAAAACTCTTATATTCATTCATTCATTCATTCATTCATGCGATAACGTGCGCAAGAGACACAGCACCAGGGATTGATGGAATACACAATCAGTTCTTGGAACACCTGCCACTTGCCGCTTTAAATGACCTTCTCAACATGTTCAACCATATCTATTCAACCGATACTATCCCTGATTCCTGGAGGCAAGCTATCCAGGTACCGATCTTGAAACCATCCAAGGATGAGCATTCACGATCAAGCTATAGACCTATATCTCTGACCAGCTGTCTGTGTAAATTGATGGAAAGGATGTTGAACAACCGCCTCGTCTGGTGGTTGGAACGAAAAAACCTCCTTTGCACAGTACAGTCTGGATTCAGAAAAAATAGAAATACTTTGGATCATCTAATTCGTATGGAAAGCTTCATACAGGAAGTGATAGCTGTATTTTTCGACCTTGAGAAAGCATTCGATACTACCTGGCGCTTCAACATATTAAAAACCTTGTCACAATGGGGTTTCAGAGGCCATCTTCCTAATTTTGTCTGTAATTTCATGACCAACCGACGTTTCAAGGTACGAGTTGGTAATGTGTTGTCGGATGAGTTCATCCAAGAGAACGGTGTACCACAGGGTTCTGTCCTCAGTGTTACTTTGTTCGCCATCGCAATAAATGGTATAATTCGAAGCGTTCCATCTTCAATCACTTCTTCCTTATTTGTCGACGACTTGGCTATATTCAGTAAGTCAGCGAGAAGTGCAACGGCCTCTCCCCAAATCCAACTTGCAATTAGGAAACTGGAAGCATGGGAAGATGAAACTGGGTTCAGATTTTCTACATCAAAATCAACGTGCATGCGTTTCTCTCGTCTGAGAGGCCTGCACCCTGACCCAGATATATATCTTCGTAGAGAACTCCTTCCATTCGCAGAATCGACCAAGTTCCTTGGGCTGACGTTTGACGTGAAGTTGAACTGGAAATCTCACATTTCGCAACTCAGACTCGAGTGCTTCAAATCTCTTAACCTTCTCCGTTATCTTAGTGGTACCAAATGGAAAGCGGATCGCACCACGATGCTGCGCCTTTACCGAGCATTAATACGTTCCAAATTGGATTATGGTAGTATTGTGTACGACTCGGCACGAGAGAGCTACGTGAAGCCACTCAATACAGTTCACAACACGGGCATCCGACTAGCCATACGAGCACTCCGTACCAGTCGGGTGGAGAGCTTGTATTGTGAGGCTGGTGAGCCCTCGTTGAAGAGTCGACGTGCATATCTCCTTTGCTCATACGCTTCGAAGTTATTCTGCAGTAAGCATCATCCCACCTACCAATCAGTTATCAATCCTAGATTTCATGCTCTCTATGAATCGAAACCATTCGCCACCATACCAACTGGAATTCGTTTGAATCATATTTTGGTCGAAGAGTCATTTGTATACCCTCGAGTCTATCCAATTCAATTTAGTGATACCGCCCCTTGGTTGGCTCCACGTCCGGAGTGCTTGATGAACTTGTCATCAAGTACGAAGGCAAGCACGAGTGCGGAAGAGTATAAGCAAAAATACCTAGAGCTCTGCACACACTACCCCGGACATATTAAATACTACACGGACGGATCAAAACTGAACGGCAAAGTTGGCTGCGCATTCGTTAGCGATGCTCCACTGTTAGTATCAGATTAGGTTCGATGTGTAGCGTATATACAGCCGAGTTGTTTGCAATTGTCACCTCTCTACAGCACATTCAAGAACGGCCTGAGAAGAGCTTCCTGATCTGTTCCGATTCTTTGAGTGCACTCCAAGCCATGACTCAGATCTTCCCAACTCACCATCTAGTCCAGAAAATACAGACACTCCTGACCGCCCTTGCCTCGCAGGATGTCAGTAAAGTGTTCTGCTGGGTACCTGGACACGTGGGGATTGGTGGTAATGAGTTGGCGGACACGGCTGCCAAAGAAGCGACGGAGAAAGAAGATATTGATAACCCGAGAGTACCTTTCAATGATTTCAAGGCATATTTCGAACTACTTTTCGAATCTCGTTTCCAAAAAGAGTGGGACAGGGAGACCAACAACAAGCTGAAAGAGATTAAGCCAACTGTTAGTGCTTGGGAATCTTCAATCCGAGGTTCACGGAGGGAGGAAGTAGTTCTCACTCGTCTGCGAGTGGGACACACACTTTTAACCCATTCCTATCTCTTCACCCCCGATAAAATCGTCCCTAGATGTGAGATTTGTAACGAGATTTCAACTGTTCGACACATATTACTCGAGTGTCAGAAATATACTGCTCTGAGGAGACAGCTTCGTATGGAAGACACAATGTCAAAGATTTAAGGGAATAATTCAAAATCGATAGATACCATATTCAGCTTTCTAAGATTATCGAAGCTATTGGATCTCATTTGACATGCTCGTGGATCTGCGTTAGACGATAAAGTCGTCTTGTTACCAGTATCATTTTTCAAACTGCCCGAATCAGGACATTTCCATGTCCGTTCAAGATGACGTTGTTTGTGCAATCATCTTTCACCAATGTACTGCTTTTTGACATTTGATACTTATTCTTGATGCCGATCTCTTGGGATAGACATCAGGAGTATTTTAAATCAAACCATATTCCACCATATATCTATTATGGTTTGTCGTTCCTCCACTCCTATTTGAGGGGGAGTTTGAACTGAGAACAAGTAATAAAACCTTCTCATCCTAGTCCCATGGGTGTGACCCTTTACAGCACACACATGTTCGGTTTTAACAAATTAGTGTATAACGTCTTTAGACACTGTAGACATAGTTTAGTCTTAGTTTAATGTATTTAGGTGTTCTCATCAAAATTTCACTTCCACCTTTATATCACACTTTTCACCTTTTGTTGCAACATATTTCGACAGGCGCTAAATGACCTCGCTGTTGGTGCGCCTTAAAACTCTTATATTCATTCATTCATTCATTCATTCATGCGATAACGTGCGCAAGAGACACAGCACCAGGGATTGATGGAATACACAATCAGTTCTTGGAACACCTGCCACTTGCCGCTTTAAATGACCTTCTCAACATGTTCAACCATATCTATTCAACCGATACTATCCCTGATTCCTGGAGACAAGCTATCCAGGTACCGATCTTGAAACCATCCAAGGATGAGCATTCACGATCAAGCTATAGACCTATATCTCTGACCAGCTGTCTGTGTAAATTGATGGAAAGGATGTTGAACAACCGCCTCGTCTGGTGGTTGGAACGAAAAAACCTCCTTTGCACAGTACAGTCTGGATTCAGAAAAAATAGAAATACTTTGGATCATCTAATTCGTATGGAAAGCTTCATACAGGAAGTGATAGCTGTATTTTTCGACCTTGAGAAAGCATTCGATACTACCTGGCGCTTCAACATATTAAAAACCTTGTCACAATGGGGTTTCAGAGGCCATCTTCCTAATTTTGTCTGTAATTTCATGACCAACCGACGTTTCAAGGTACGAGTTGGTAATGTGTTGTCGGATGAGTTCATCCAAGAGAACGGTGTACCACAGGGTTCTGTCCTCAGTGTTACTTTGTTCGCCATCGCAATAAATGGTATAATTCGAAGCGTTCCATCTTCAATCACTTCTTCCTTATTTGTCGACGACTTGGCTATATTCAGTAAGTCAGCGAGAAGTGCAACGGCCTCTCCCCAAATCCAACTTGCAATTAGGAAACTGGAAGCATGGGAAGATGAAACTGGGTTCAGATTTTCTACATCAAAATCAACGTGCATGCGTTTCTCTCGTCTGAGAGGCCTGCACCCTGACCCAGATATATATCTTCGTAGAGAACTCCTTCCATTCGCAGAATCGACCAAGTTCCTTGGGCTGACGTTTGACGTGAAGTTGAACTGGAAATCTCACATTTCGCAACTCAGACTCGAGTGCTTCAAATCTCTTAACCTTCTCCGTTATCTTAGTGGTACCAAATGGAAAGCGGATCGCACCACGATGCTGCGCCTTTACCGAGCATTAATACGTTCCAAATTGGATTATGGTAGTATTGTGTACGACTCGGCACGAGAGAGCTACGTGAAGCCACTCAATACAGTTCACAACACGGGCATCCGACTAGCCATACGAGCACTCCGTACCAGTCGGGTGGAGAGCTTGTATTGTGAGGCTGGTGAGCCCTCGTTGAAGAGTCGACGTGCATATCTCCTTTGCTCATACGCTTCGAAGTTATTCTGCAGTAAGCATCATCCCACCTACCAATCAGTTATCAATCCTAGATTTCATGCTCTCTATGAATCGAAACCATTCGCCACCATACCAACTGGAATTCGTTTGAATCATATTTTGGTCGAAGAGTCATTTGTATACCCTCGAGTCTATCCAATTCAATTTAGTGATACCGCCCCTTGGTTGGCTCCACGTCCGGAGTGCTTGATGAACTTGTCATCAAGTACGAAGGCAAGCACGAGTGCGGAAGAGTATAAGCAAAAATACCTAGAGCTCTGCACACACTACCCCGGACATATTAAATACTACACGGACGGATCAAAACTGAACGGCAAAGTTGGCTGCGCATTCGTTAGCGATGCTCCACTGTTAGTATCAGATTAGGTTCGATGTGTAGCGTATATACAGCCGAGTTGTTTGCAATTGTCACCTCTCTACAGCACATTCAAGAACGGCCTGAGAAGAGCTTCCTGATCTGTTCCGATTCTTTGAGTGCACTCCAAGCCATGACTCAGATCTTCCCAACTCACCATCTAGTCCAGAAAATACAGACACTCCTGACCGCCCTTGCCTCGCAGGATGTCAGTAAAGTGTTCTGCTGGGTACCTGGACACGTGGGGATTGGTGGTAATGAGTTGGCGGACACGGCTGCCAAAGAAGCGACGGAGAAAGAAGATATTGATAACCCGAGAGTACCTTTCAATGATTTCAAGGCATATTTCGAACTACTTTTCGAATCTCGTTTCCAAAAAGAGTGGGACAGGGAGACCAACAACAAGCTGAAAGAGATTAAGCCAACTGTTAGTGCTTGGGAATCTTCAATCCGAGGTTCACGGAGGGAGGAAGTAGTTCTCACTCGTCTGCGAGTGGGACACACACTTTTAACCCATTCCTATCTCTTCACCCCCGATAAAATCGTCCCTAGATGTGAGATTTGTAACGAGATTTCAACTGTTCGACACATATTACTCGAGTGTCAGAAATATACTGCTCTGAGGAGACAGCTTCGTATGGAAGACACAATGTCAAAGATTTAAGGGAATAATTCAAAATCGATAGATACCATATTCAGCTTTCTAAGATTATCGAAGCTATTGGATCTCATTTGACATGCTCGTGGATCTGCGTTAGACGATAAAGTCGTCTTGTTACCAGTATCATTTTTCAAACTGCCCGAATCAGGACATTTCCATGTCCGTTCAAGATGACGTTGTTTGTGCAATCATCTTTCACCAATGTACTGCTTTTTGACATTTGATACTTATTCTTGATGCCGATCTCTTGGGATAGACATCAGGAGTATTTTAAATCAAACCATATTCCACCATATATCTATTATGGTTTGTCGTTCCTCCACTCCTATTTGAGGGGGAGTTTGAACTGAGAACAAGTAATAAAACCTTCTCATCCTAGTCCCATGGGTGTGACCCTTTACAGCACACACATGTTCGGTTTTAACAAATTAGTGTATAACGTCTTTAGACACTGTAGACATAGTTTAGTCTTAGTTTAATGTATTTAGGTGTTCTCATCAAAATTTCACTTCCACCTTTATATCACACTTTTCACCTTTTGTTGCAACATATTTCGACAGGCGCTAAATGACCTCGCTGTTGGTGCGCCTTAAAACTCTTATATTCATTCATTCATTCATTCATTCATGCGATAACGTGCGCAAGAGACACAGCACCAGGGATTGATGGAATACACAATCAGTTCTTGGAACACCTGCCACTTGCCGCTTTAAATGACCTTCTCAACATGTTCAACCATATCTATTCAACCGATACTATCCCTGATTCCTGGAGACAAGCTATCCAGGTACCGATCTTGAAACCATCCAAGGATGAGCATTCACGATCAAGCTATAGACCTATATCTCTGACCAGCTGTCTGTGTAAATTGATGGAAAGGATGTTGAACAACCGCCTCGTCTGGTGGTTGGAACGAAAAAACCTCCTTTGCACAGTACAGTCTGGATTCAGAAAAAATAGAAATACTTTGGATCATCTAATTCGTATGGAAAGCTTCATACAGGAAGCTTTTCTTACGAAGCAGGAAGTGATAGCTGTATTTTTCGACCTTGAGAAAGCATTCGATACTACCTGGCGCTTCAACATATTAAAAACCTTGTCACAATGGAGTTTCAGAGGCCATCTTCCTAATTTTGTCTGTAATTTCATGACCAACCGACGTTTCAAGGTACGAGTTGGTAATGTGTTGTCGGATGAGTTCATCCAAGAGAACGGTGTACCACAGGGTTCTGTCCTCAGTGTTACTTTGTTCGCCATCGCAATAAATGGTATAATTCGAAGCGTTCCATCTTCAATCACTTCTTCCTTATTTGTCGACGACTTGGCTATATTCAGTAAGTCAGCGAGAAGTGCAACGGCCTCTCCCCAAATCCAACTTGCAATTAGGAAACTGGAAGCATGGGAAGATGAAACTGGGTTCAGATTTTCTACATCAAAATCAACGTGCATGCGTTTCTCTCGTCTGAGAGGCCTGCACCCTGACCCAGATATATATCTTCGTAGAGAACTCCTTCCATTCGCAGGATCGACCAAGTTCCTTGGGCTGACGTTTGACGTGAAGTTGAACTGGAAATCTCACATTTCGCAACTCAGACTCGAGTGCTTCAAATCTCTTAACCTTCTCCGTTATCTTAGTGGTACCAAATGGAAAGCGGATCGCACCACGATGCTGCGCCTTTACCGAGCATTAATACGTTCCAAATTGGATTATGGTAGTATTGTGTACGACTCGGCACGAGAGAGCTACGTGAAGCCACTCAATACAGTTCACAACACGGGCATCCGACTAGCCATACGAGCACTCCGTACCAGTCGGGTGGAGAGCTTGTATTGTGAGGCTGGTGAGCCCTCGTTGAAGAGTCGACGTGCATATCTCCTTTGCTCATACGCTTCGAAGTTATTCTGCAGTAAGCATCATCCCACCTACCAATCAGTTATCAATCCTAGATTTCATGCTCTCTATGAATCGAAACCATTCGCCACCATACCAACTGGAATTCGTTTGAATCATATTTTGGTCGAAAAGTCATTTGTATACCCTCGAGTCTATCCAATTCAATTTAGTGATACCGCTCCTTGGTTGGCTCCACGTCCGGAGTGCTTGATGAACTTGTCATCAAGTACGAAGGCAAGCACGAGTGCGGAAGAGTATTAGCAAAAATACCTAGAGCTCTGCACACACTACCCCGGACATATTAAATACTACACGGACGGATCAAAACTGAACGGCAAAGTTGGCTGCGCATTCGTTAGCGATGCTCCACTGTTAGTATCAGATTAGGTTCGATGAGTAGCGTATATACAGCCGAGTTGTTTGCAATTGTCACCTATCTACAGCACATTCAACAACGGCCTGAGAAGTGCTTCCTGATCTGTCCCGATTCTTTGAGTGCACTCCAAGCCATGACTCAGATCTTCCCAACTCACCATCTAGTCCAGGAAGTACAGACACTCCTGACCGCCCTTGCCTCGCAGGATGTCAGTGTAGTGTTCTGCTGGGTACCTGGACACGTGGGGATTGGTGGTAATGAGTCAGCGGACAGGGCTGCCAAAGAAGCGACGGAGAAAGAAGATATTGATAACCCGAGAGTACCTTTCAATGATTTCAAGGCATATTTCAAACTACTTTTCAAATCTCGTTTCCAAAAAGAGTGGGACAGGGAGACCAACAACAAACTGAAGAGATAAGGCCAACTGTTAGTGCTTGGGAATCTTCAATCCGAGGTTCACGGAGGGAGGAAGTAGTTCTCACGCGTCTGCGAGTGGGACACACACTTTCAACCCATTCCTATCTCTTCACCCCCGATAAAATCGTCCCTAGATGTGAAATTTGTAACGAGATTTTAACTGTTCGACACATATTACTCGAGTGTCAGAAATATACTGCTCTGAGGAGACAGCTTCGTATGGAAGACAAAATGCCAAAGATTTTGGGGAATAATTCAAAATCGAAAGATACCATATTCATCTTGCTAAGATTATCGAAGCTATTGGATCTCATTTGACATGCTCGTGGATCTGCGTCGTTGTTTGCGTGAGACGATGAAGTCGTCGTGTTACCAGTATCATTTTTCAAACTGCCCCAATCAGGACATATACATGTCTGATCAAGATGACGTTGTTTGTGCAATCATCTTCTTCCAGTATACTACTTTTTGACATTTGATACTCATTCTTGATGTCGATCTCTTGGGATAGACATCAGGAATATTCCAAACCTAACCATATTTCAACATATATTCATTATGGTTTGTCGTTCGTCCACTCTTATTTGAGTGCGAGTTTGAACTGAGAACAAGTAACAAAACGTTCTCATCCTAGTCCCATGGGTGTGACTCTTTACAGCACACACATGTTCGGTTTTAACAAATTAGTGTATAACGTCTTTAGACACTTTAGACATAGTTTAGTCTTAGTCTTAGTTTAATGTATTAAGGTGTTGTCATCTAAATTTCACTTCCACCTTTATATCACACTTTTCACCTTTTGTCGCAACTTATTTCGACAGGCGCTAAATGACCTCGCTGTCGATGCGCCTTAAAACCCTAATATTCATTCATTCATTCATTCTAGCCATTGCGTGAACTGTGACGGTGACCACCCGGTGTGGTCCCGGTTATGTCCACTTTACAAAAAGGAATCAAAAATCATGGAAATGAAAACTTTGGAGAATATTTCGATGAATGAGGCAAGAAAACGCTACTCTGAAATCAACCCGCACCATGTAATCTCTAAATCTTTCTCTCAAGCTCTGGCTCAGAGCACTTCCTCAACACCATCTGAGGAAGTTGCCAAGCTCAAGAGCATAATGAAAGAACAGTCTTTGCAGTTGTCGAAGCACACTTTCCCTAACACATCAGTTGAATCATCCCTCAACGAGATGAAACAAATGATGATGGCGCAGGCAGAAGAGATGTCTTCACTGAGAAAGCAACTCATGGAACAAGCGGAAGAAATGAAAAAGCAGGCAAAACGGTATACAAGTACTATAGCAGCACAGGCCAAAGAAATTGAGGACATGAAACAGCTAATTGCGAAGCAGTCGACAACTCCTGCGACGCAACCATTACTCTCACATTCTAAAAGTTATATTACCAAACTTCGTCGTCTATCAATAGCGAAGAAGACCACAGACACACCAACGAATGTGGAAAATGCAAATCAGCGTGCATCCTCTGTATCTCCATCTCGAGCGGATGAGAGAATGGACGTTGATTGGCAGAAGGATTCCGCTCAGAAGTCACGTGTGAACGAGTTTCGCAAGGATACAAAACCTAATAAGTGATACATATATTTATTGTCAATTCTTTTTTTTTGCGCACGTCTAGACGTTGTTGCAAAGAATCATCATCACAGCATGGCTCTAATACAATGGAACTGCATAGTTTTCAACAGACACAAAGAAGAAATCAAGCTCTTAACATCAAACTTCAAACCGATATTTTTCTTTTTTCAAGAAACGCACTTCAAACCTTGTGACTCTCCATTGATGCGTAATTATAGTTTTTATCGTTTCGATAACTTGACAGGTAACAGAGCCCATGGGGGAGTAGCCACAGCTGTCCATGACAGCTGTCACGTGAGTCCACTGCCGCCAACAACACCAATACAGGCAGTGGCAGTTAGAGTTGCTCTCCCTCAGCCTGTTACCTTCTGTAACATCTACTTTCCCGAATGGGCTCCAGTTACTAGAATGAATCTGGATAACCTTGTGTCACAGCTCCCACGTCCCTACGTTCTTCTTAGTGACCTAAATGCCCACAATAACTTGTGGGGTGTCACAATGGTGGATAGTAACCGTAGAGGGCGTCATTTCGAACAATTCTTCAATGACGACGACTTGATTATTCTCAACAATGGAGAGAAAACAAGGTTTAATGCTTTCAACGGTGAGTTTTCAGCGATCGATCTTTGTGTCTGCACCCCATCTGTCGCGCCTCTTTTCAATTTCTCCGTCCACTCAGATCTGTGTGGTAGCGATCACTACCCACTCATCTTGAGAGTAGATTCCCATCAACGGCCCTTGCGGTGTGCGCAGTGGAACTTGCGCCGCGCGAACTGGAGTCTTTACACTAACCATGTTGATTTGAAGCACTCTAATAACATACATGAGACTGATAGTAGGACTGAGCATGTGACAGAGGTGATCATTGCCGCAGCAAAAGAGAGCATTCCTCTTACGTCGACCAACCAACGCCACATACCCGTTCCCTGGTGGAACGAGGAATGTAAAGCAGCGATCCGTAAGAGAAAACGTGCCCTTCGAATTTTCCGGAAATACCCAACCAATATCAACCTTATGGCATTCCGGAAACTCCGAGCAAGGGCTCGTTATATAATCAAAACGTCGAAAAAAGCATCATGGAATTCTTACATTTCATCCATTAATGTTCACACACCCCTCACCAAGGTGTGGAATAGAGTGAGGAAGATAGACGGCAAATTCAAAACATCTTGTATATCTGGGTTGAACACAGATGGTGGTCTGATTACCGAGCCCCAGGGAATAGCTAATGCTATTGGGTCCTATTTCTCGGACGTCTCTAGCTCTCACCACTATTCGGCATCGTTCCAAATACACAAACGTGCTGCAGAATGTAGAAGATTAGATTTCTCTTCTGCGAACAACGAGGTGTATAACGTGCCGTTTAGTGTATGGGAGTTGGAGAACGCGATAACGTGCGCAAGAGACACAGCACCAGGGATTGATGGAATACACAATCAGTTCTTGAAACACCTGCCACTTGCCGCTTTGAATGACCTTCTCAACCTGTTCAACCATATCTATTCAACCGATACTTTCCCTGATTCTTGGAGACAAGCTATCCAGGTACCGATCTTGAAACCAGCCAAGGATAAGCATTCACCATCAAGCTATAGACCTATATCTCTGACCAGCTTTCTGTGTAAAGTGATGGAAAGTATGTTGAACAACCGCCTCGTTTGGTGGTTGCAACGCAGAAACCTCCTTTGCACAGTACAGTCTGGATTTAGAAAAAATAGAAATACCTTGGATCATCTTATTCGTATGGAAAGCTTCATACAAGAAGCTTTTCTTACGAAGCAGGAAGTGATATCTGTATTTTTCGACCTTGAGAAGGCATTCGATACTACCTGGCGCTTCAACATATTGAACACCTCATCACAATGGGGTTTCAGAGGCCATCTTCCTATTTTGTCTGTAATTTCATGACCAACCGACGTTTCAAGGTACGAGTTGGTAATGTGTTGTCGGATGATTTCATCCAAGAGAACGGTGTACCACAGGGTTCTGTCCTCAGTGGTACTTTGTTCGCCATCGCAATAAATGGTATAATTCGAAGCGTTCCATCTTCAATCACTTGTTCTTTATTTGTCGACGACTTGGCTATATTCAGTAAGTCAGCGAGAAGAACTACGGCCTCTCGCCAAATCCAACTCGCAATTAGGAAACTAGAAGCATGGGAAGATGAAACTGGGTTCAGGGTTTCTACATCAAAATCAACGTGCATGCGTTTCTCTCGTCTGAGAGGCCTGCACCCTGACCCAGATATATATCTTCGTAGAGAACTCCTTCCATTCGCAGAATCGACAAAGTTCCTAGGGCTGACGTTTGACGTGAAGTTGAACTGGAAATCTCACATCTCGCAACTCAAAATCAAGTGCTTCAAGTCACTCAACCTAATCCGTTATCTTAGTGGTACCAAATGGGGAGCGGATCGCACTACGATGCTGCGGCTTTACCGAGCATTAATACGTTCCAAATTGGATTATGGTAGTGTTGTGTACGACTCGGCACGAGAGAGCTACGTGAAGCCACTCAATACAGTTCATAACACAGGCATCCGACTGGCCATAGGAGCACTCCGTACCAGTCGGGTGGAGAGCTTGTATTGTGAGGCTGGTGAGCCCTCGTTGAAGAGTCGACGAGCATATCCACTTTGCTCATACGCTTCAAAGTTATTTTGCTGTAAGCGTCATCCTACCTACCAATCAGTTATCTATCTTAGATTTCATGCTCTCTATGAATCGAAACCATTCGCCACCATTCCAACTGGAATTCGTTTGAATCATATTTTGGCCGAGGAGTCATTTGTTTACCCTCAAGTCTATCCAATTCAATCCAGTGATACCGCTCCTTGGTTAGCTCCACGTCCGGAGTGCTTGATGAACTTGTCATCCATCACGAAGGCAAGCACGAGTGCGGAAGAGTATAAGCAAAAATATCTAGAGCTCTGCACACACTACTCCGGACATGTAAAATACTACACGGACGGATCAAAACTGAACGGAAGAGTTGGCTGCGCATTCGTTTGCGAATCCGCCACTGTCAGCATCAGATTAGGTTCGATGAGTAGCGTATATACAGCCGAGTTGTTTGCAATTGTCACCTCACTCCAGCACATTCAACAACGATCTGAGAAGAGCTTCCTGATCTGTTCCGATTCTTTGAGTGCACTCCAAGCCATGACTCAGATCTTCCCAACTCACCATCTGGTCCAGAAAGTGCAGACACTCCTGACCGACCTTGCCTCGCAGGATGTCAGTGTAGTGTTCTGCTGGGTACCTGGACACGTGGGGATTGGTGATAATGAGTTAGCGGACACTGCTGCCAAAGAGGCGACGGAGAAAGAAGATATTGATAACCCGAGAGTGCCTTTCAATGATTTCAATGCGTATTTCAAACTACTTTTCAAATCTCGTTTTCAAAAAGGATGGGACAGGGAGACCAACAACAGGCTGAAAGAAATAAAGCCCACTGTTAGTGCTTGGGAATCTTCAATCCGAGGTTCACGGAGGGAGGAAGTGGTTCTCACTCGTCTGCGAGTGGGACACACACTTTTAACCCATTCCTATCTTTTCACCCCCGAAAAAATCGTTCCCAGATGTGAAATTTGTAACGAGATTCTAACTGTTAGACACATATTGCTCGAGTGTCGGAAATATACCGCTCTGCGGAGACAGATTCGTATGGAAGACACAATGTCAAAGATTTTAGGGAATAATTCAAAATCGATAGATACCATATTCAGCTTTCTAAGATTATCGAAGCTTTTGGATTGCATTTGACATGCTCGTGGATCTGCGTTAGACGATAAAGTCGTCTTATTACCAGTATCATTTCTCCATCTGCCCGAATTAGGACATTTCCATGTCCGTTCAAGATGACGTGGTTTGTACAGTCATCTTTTACCAGTGTTCTGCTTTTGACATTTGATACTTATTCTTGATGCCGATCTTTTGGGATAGACATCAGGAATATTTTAAATCAAACCATATCCCACCATATATCTGTTATGGTTTGTCGTTCCTCCACTCCTATTTGAGGAGGAGTTTGAACTGAGAACAAGTAATAACACGTTCTCATACTAGTCCCATGGGTGTGACCCTTTACAGCACACACATGTTCGGTTTTAACAAATTAGTTTATAACGTCTTTAGACACTTTAGACATAGTTTAGTCTTAGTCTTAGTTTAATGTATTAAGGTGTTCTTATCTAAATTTCACTTCCACCTCTATATCACACGTTTCACCTTTTGTTGCAACTTATTTCGACAGGCGCTAAATGACCTCGCTGTCGATGCGCCTTAAAACTCTAATATTCATTTATTCATTCTTTCGTGGTGGTCTCTTTACTGCAGTGTTCCTTCTTTAAATTCCTCTGGAATGTCAAACCAACTAAATACTAATGTCCTGTTAACATTATGACAGCCAAAAGACTGGACAATGCAGCCTTACCTACTTGATACCCACCAGTTTCTAAGCATGGTTCCATACTTGCACAAGTGACATTTACACGTTCGAAGCGAGAGATCAAACTAGTTGTGCAAGGCAGAGGCGATAATCCTGTGAAGCGATCGCCATGCAACGGGATGCGGGATGGGGGCACCGGTTAAAAAAAATCTGATAATGTAAATTCCTTGATGACAAATGTAACTTATTCATATAATTGTCATTTAACTTCTATCATACTAGAGAATTCAGTTGGTTTTACATGTGCTTTTTTTAGTGGCTCTGGAAACCCGCAATAGACTTTTAAAATCACGTTATAATTTGAATAATTATCAATTTATTTGATAAATCAAAAGTTAAAAATACAAGTGTTTTTTTGATGATCTGATTAATGTGAAACCTTTGCATAATGTTCGCACTTCGAGAAAATCCGAGAGTAATGATACAAAACTCGCATTCCTAGACCAGCCCAAACCTTAATGACCCCATTTTGCCCCCCCTACCCTCCCTTATAGCCCCGATCCTCTCGACAAGGCTTGCTAGAGCTTGGAATCCTTGTGTTCGCACTCAGCGCAATATAATTAAAGAATAGACCTATGAATTGAAAATGGAGAAAAAAATGTAATATCACATTTTTTTCTATATAATTATCAATCAATCTGCCATAATGATACACTGGTCACAATATGATGAAAGAAAGCGTATTTATATGTTGATTCAAGCACAAGAATAGTACACATTATGCAAAGGGTTCACATTAATCAGATCATCAAATAATAACTTGTATTTTTAACTTTCATTTTATCAAATAAATTGATAATTAATCAAATTATGACGTGATTTTAAAAATCTATTGCAGGTTTCCAGAGTCATTAAAAAAGCACATGTAAAACCAACTGAATTCTCTAGAACGTAATATATTTCACTCCCTAGATTTCTTCTACGTGATCGAGCAGATCGATTCTAATGGTGGGGCCAACTCAGATGCTGTTCCATCATATTGGATGGGTGAGGGTAATGTATCCCGGACACACCGGGAATGAGTTGAAAACAGCCAAGGAGAATAGAATTGACCCAGAGGCTAACTGGGAGCGTTACATCACTGATACATTCCCATTCGGAGCCATCAATAACTCTTCTGAACAGAAATGTAAGAAGCAAGGCTAGGATGTTTGAAACATTCCACTTGAAAAAATAAAAAGCACTATAATATTCAGAAAACAGATAAGCCTACACATTTATTTATGGGATCTGTTTGTTTCATTTTTTTCATTCTTTCATACCGCTTTCTTCATTTTACGCATGTAAGTGACACAAAATGCAAGTGTCATCAAGATCAGAATGAGATGGGAACACTTTGAATATGAATGGTAACAATAATTTCAAAGAATGTTTTTAAAAACCTAAACGATTCTCAGCGAAGATGCATTCTGATTTTGCATTCTGAAATTTTGATATTTTGATACTAAAATCATATTTTTGTCAAAATAATTGTTCACATTCTGTCGAATATGCGTACATCGACTACCTTTTCATATGTGAACGAAAAGTAGCCAGTTCCGAAACCTATGGCCACGAGCAGTTATTTATGTATCACATTGTTTGTGAAAGAAAAATATGCACGTAATGCAAAAAAGCCAACTTGAAAAAATAAAAACAAATATTTTTTCAACGTGGAATGAGATGAATTTCCACCTTAAGCCCATCCAATTAGGCAATCGAACAAATTATCTCACCAATATTATTTATCGGTATGCCCAGTTATCCTAGTGATGATAATTTTCACTTCACAATTCCATATTATTTTCTCATGTACATTTTATTTGATGATGAATGATCAATAATGTACTGAATTATTTTCAGACAACTATATTGATGCCTTTGAAAAAGCGAAGAGGTTCGCAGAGACCTCAAACTTCGACGACTCATCTGCAGATGAAGAAACTGGGAGCAAGAGAAAACGGATGAGGCACGGCCGTACTGAAACAGCCAACCCTAATTTCCACTCCTGATCAACAACATCTTATCATCCCCTTCTCTTGATCTCACACTTTCCCCCACAGAATCACCCGAACGCATCCAGTCGATACTGCCTTTGGAAGATATACCTCCACGCTATTCAGATGGTAAGACGGATCTGAAACTTCACTTCTCAATCAATTTTTCATTTATGATATCATAATCCAGTTATTGGGTAGAAAAAAAAGACGTAGCCTCACGAAGTAACTGATTTTCTCCAACATGCGATATTGATCAATGTTTTTGGCATGAACTTGGCTATTTTTCTGCATCAAATTTAATATGTGGCTCAGTTGTTGTTATGCTTTCGCTTCTTTCTGGAACATTCTATACAAAATTGATTGTTAATTAACTAGTGATAATAATCAATCAGCATTTTTGATAAATCGATTGAGGTATTCTGGGGAGTTGACTTTTCAAACACAAAGACATACTTCAATTTGTTTTTTTTTGTCAATAAATAGGCTACAGCATTTTGAAAAGTAGTTTCCCAATTCTGTTTCGACAGATCATGAAATATTTATCAGCAAATATTGTTCTTTGGTATTGCAATTGAATCTGAGGTATTTGGGCACCAGTTAGGAACTACCAGAAACTGCACAATTAAAACATGGAAAATATTCTGCAATTTGATTTTTCGTACTTCATTGTGGATCGAACAGCTTGTGCACACGATAGTAGATACTACCCAAGTGAACACTTGTTTGATGTTCATGTTTAAATTGTGTTGTAGGCGATATTAGTTTGTCTAATTTTTCCGAGAATTAATGTATTATATTCTATTTCATTTTAGCATTCATGACAACTGTCTTCAGAGAGGTCGAGATTGTGAAGACCGAGGTAAAACAATTGAAGAGACAGAACAAGGTGCTTCAAGCCATAGTAGAGGAGAACAATGAACTCATCAAAAGCCTAGTGGAGTGTTTTAGAACTCACCCTACGTTTGAAAATAATGCCCCGGCATTTGTTTTTTATCTGCCGATCAAAACAATGGATCAACTAGAGGAGATCGAGCGGCAGATTGAAGATGCTGCCGACATGAAGCGATTGGTGAGTCAAATTAAACTGAAATTCCTTGTTCAAGTTTGTATTATTTGTGGTGGCTGAGAGACTGCCCTTGCTTCATAATCCATGATGGCCTTCACATCATATAGAATCATACATTGCCCTGAATTGTACATACTTTTCCATAATATCCAAGTTTGTGATCTGAATTAAATAATATATCAATTTCAATTCAACATGTTTTTTTATTCTTCTTCTTCTTCTTATTATCACACTACAAATATAAAATAGAATTACAACACATGGGGATAATAACAAAATGAATATACATATGGAGTAGGCCTACCAGTAATATAACAAAAATAAAGAAAAACTGCCATGAATGCGAAATAAGTTGATGAGATAATAAGAAGCCCGCATAAGTCCAAATTCTTGTGTGCGGGCGACATAGCTTATGATTATATGACAGAAGTTGGCAATGAAGCAAATAATGAAATTAGTTGAGATAAATGCAAGATCTATTCCATTTTAGGAAGAAAACAAAACAATATTGAAAAATCTGAAAGAAATATGTGCAGCTATAGCTCAAAAATACGCTTGATTGAAAAAAAAAAGTTATAATAATGATAACAAAATTGAATTCAAATGAATTATTCTTATATTCAAGTTTATGTTCCAGGCATTTCACCAGAGATGCATTCACGAACAACTCGATGAATCACTTGAATTGAAACGAAGCTGCAGCAGACTCAGAACCGGTGTCTGAGGGAAGAACACCGGTAGCAGTAGATATTCCCGAGTTTGTGTTAATTACTGTTTCTCTGCCAGGAACCAATTATTCCAGTGAAGAGTCGGACTGAGTTGGTTCTCCAAAATGTACCTTCGAGTCAACACCTGTGCTGCTTAAACCAGAATTTGCATCATTAGGCATTGCATCTGATGATTTGTGTATGCAAAAAGGCTCACAGAAGCGACAGTTGGATAGTCATAATGAAGTCGAGCTGGTAAATGCAAGTACACCAAAACGTGCATGTTTCTTTTCAGGAGTGCTCAGCCCTCATGAGACGAGACCAAAACAACACCACCACATCAGGCACTCAGTCTCCCCGTTACAAAATGCCATATCCTCGAAAGTTACGTAACAAAATTGCCAAACACAAATTAAAAGGAGCTATTTTGCAGGCTATCGATGCTACGAGAGTGAGTCAACCAAGTCCGAAGAAGAGAAAGATGCATGCCGAGTTTTTTAAAGCCAAGAAACCAGAAACCAAGAACTAGATACCATCAGAACACAAGGATGAATAATATTGAACATAATATAATGTTAGCCTCATATTTATTATTCTTGCTCAAACTAGGTGTCGTCGGAACAGTAGTCTACACGCATGTGACTGCGGTGCCGCCTTCAAGGTCAGATCCAAATTATGGCGAGCATAATTCTGTTGACCGGAGAGTCGTCCACACAATTAGCGTGCATCTAGCTTGTGTGCGACGCAGATATGCGGATTCTGCATGTTAATTCTCTACATCACGAGAGCACGAGCGACACAATCATTGGGAGTAATTGTGATGTACGAAGGGTACTTGAAGCTAAATATGATGCCAATAATCGAATGGGGAGCTACTTGCTAGGTGATAGTGGCTATAATTCAGAGCCATGGCCGCACGATGCACCATAGAGCGGTGCAGCGGTCTTCCGAAGGCTTCACTTCGCTGCTGCCGGAACGATAGAGTGCTTCATTATCATCCCGAAGTGGCGTCGCAAATAGTACATGCATGTTGAGTGCTGCGCAACATCTGTGTGAAAGCTGGAAGCTTGATTCGGACGAAGAGGCTGATGAAGGCATTTTACCCTCGGACAACGAGGAACAGGTAGCTGGTAGACGACACGATTGCAATATTCAATAACGGTCGACTTGGGCCCGGATTCACCAACTGTTAACTGGAGTTTAAACCCGGTTTAAATTTTTAATCCAGGTTTATATTTAGGAAGCCGTTTCATGGAGCCTAAACTGGGATTAGATTCGACCTAAACTCAGTTTATTCTATTTTAATACGAGTTTTAAACCTGGTTCATCATTAAACCAAGTTCAAACTGAAGTTGATGAGACCCGGCCTTACCCGGCGCAACCCAATTATGGTTGCGAGAGATTCATTAGTTCGCAACCATTTTGCATAATTTTTTATCCATGTGAATCATTTGTTTAATTCAATTTTTTGTCCAAATAATTGTACTAATGTAATAGAAATTAATAATTCCCATGCATATCAGCTTATATATTAAAATTAACTCCACTTCATGATGAATTGTTATAATAATACTTGTATCCGAGTGTATAACGTCTTTGGTAATAGTTTAGTCTCAGTATCACATATTGAGGTGTTCCCATCTAAATTTCACTCGCACCTTCATATAACACTCCTCACCTTCTCGTTCAGCAAATCATTTTGGCAGGCGCTAAATGACCTCGCTGTCGATGCGCCTTAAAACCCTAATATTCATTCATTCCGAGAAAGATGTAATACGCCACTGGTTTACGAATGGTTAATGCATTCTTACTTCATGAATATTATTCTACTTGATCTTTTATAATTTATGATACATTAGAATTATTATTTATTCATCATTGATTTCAAAATATATACACACGACCTGAATGAAACCTGAGATACATACATTTCACATTTCTGACAAAGTTACATTCACCATTCAGCTGCAATTAGGCCATTCGCTTGAAGGAATCTAATAATACGACAGCTAACATCTACAGCTGCCGCATGTCTTTTCGCAGCCTCTGGGGCCCTATTCTCAACTGCTACAGCAGCTGTACGTAGCAGTATTTTGTTCTTCTTAACTCGTAGCTTCTTGACATCCTCGACAAAAAGCTACTTGTTGTAGCCTCGGTTTGTTGCAAGCGAACTGTACGGTTACGCTGTCCTGTGGAATACAATGCATATTCTAACTGACATGTTGGAATGAAATTCACGTTTTGATTGATTTCTATTTTGCCTTCTATCAACTGCTTGTTGATCTCTCAAGTGATATACCAACTTATAATATGTAAATCTTCTATAAACTGAAACTGGAAGCCTGTACTTTCAGCATCTGGAGTTTTCCAGTGTACGTAATGTATTGTATTGTAAGTCTTTATTTCGTCGATAGTTGTATCATGTAATAAAATGAAACATAATATAGTAATATAGTACAATGATTGCTCAAAGTAGGAGGGGGGAGGGGGGGGGCACTATTAAAAGTGGTCTTCCACCCAAACCTTTGATTGATGATAGAACGATAATAATATATATATATATGTATATTAATGATGAGGATACGAATAATCAGTGGCAATAGGAATACTACAGGCTGCTGTGGAGGATGGAGCAGAGGTTTTGGACCCCTATAAGCTGTTGCTCCTGAATAACAACATTTGGTTGTCGAGTTCGAGTGTGCGAGTTGATACAAAATATTGTAAGTATACAACTAAATAGTTTGAATGCTTGATGTTGAAAAAAATACAGTACAAATTTGTTCAGTTAATTGAATTAATGCACAGTTGATCTTTGCATAGAGGAACCAATCTACAACAATGTTTGAATCTTTATTACACGTCACATAGGTGTCAAAGTGCTGCGAACTGCATGGAACCAGCAAAAACCCTCAAATACACTTCTGTGTTTCTCAGAATGGATCCAACCCACGTGTTTCTTTCTTGTTTATTGAAAATCTGAGCAAAATAATGGAACCAAACGACTTTGTTCCTTTCTGCGAAACGGACAAAATGTTGTATCGGAATGTATTCAATATTCCAAATTTTTCGCCCAGAATATATCATTATGAACTGTTGTTTCGATGAGTGAACTGAAGGTCTACAGCCTACAGGCTTCCATATAGAGGACATGGGGATGGAAATGAGTTTTAAATAATTCCGGAATACATGACAGCACACCACATTAATTGATTCACAAGCTAGAAATTAATTGCCGGACCAAGCAACGATGAAACTATGCAACCTCCATTTCTGTGAGTGGGCCCAAGAGTTCACAAATACTCGATTACGGGTTAGAAAATATAGTATCATGATATCATCAATGATGAACCAGAGTTCAGGTTCGAAGAATTTGACCTGTGAAGATATAGCAATATTCTACAGCCACAAGAATCTTTGAGTTTGATCTTGAATGGCTTCCTTTTCATATGGCTACATGTAGCTTGTTGCAAGTCTCCATCTACGTTTTCTTCATTCTCCGTAACAATATTTACTGATCTCTTAGGGCCTTTATTCCTCATAGCCGCCCATGAACTAGTGTTAATGTACCATAATGTAAAAACATCTCAATACCATGGTTCCACCTACGAGCTGTGGGGGCTTCCGTGGCTTCATGATTTCCAGACCTGTCACCGGAAGTAATTCATTTGCTCCCAAAGGATCACTTTGGGCGACAAAGTCTGGAGTGAGGGTCAATCCAAACAATGCTCGTCCCGGCCGGGTGGAAGCCTTCTGGTGACCGGAGTATATGGTGGGAGGAGTACTTAACCTTGCGTTTCTATTTCATCATCTCTTGATTTTATCTCTATGCTTACGCATCCCATATTTCGCTATCGTAATCACCAATATTCCTGCCGATTCATAACAATCGAACCACTTCTAGTGTTGGGCCTATGGGCATTCACTATCGAGCAAGCTGGTTTTAGTAACCCTCAATTCTGTGGGGCCCAACCCAATCCCATCACTGACCCCAATCAATAGATGATCCACTCATTTAGTAATCTAAAGAATTACACATACAACACCCAGAGAGAGGTGGATGCTACATGATTCCTTGTACAGAGCGACATGTCATTGCTTCGAAGACTTTATGTGTACTGGGTTTTGTGAATATAAAAACAAGGAAGTAACATGAAAATCGAACTATGAAAATGTTCGATTTGTATGAATTTTTCTGATATATGGAGTAAACAGATGCGACTCCGCTGACTGCCGTGATAGCTCCACCAGCCAACGTAAGAGTCGTTCAACAAGAATGTGGAAGGAAGCGTAGTCGTAACCATGAGTCCAGTAAACGCTCTGTTGCCAGAACATTACGAAATAAAGGCCAAGCTTATGTTGGTCACATAGGTCTCGCTATAGAAGCTCGCGTCATGAAGGAAATGGAGAACCACAGTTGCGTGTGTAGATGCCAAGATAGTTCTACTATTGATGACAGGCAACATATTATTGATGAATATTGGTCACTTGGTGATTGGAATCTTCAGACATCTTTCATTTGTGGCTTTGTGCGAGAAAAGATGCCAAGTAGACCACGCAATAACGCACGAATACCTAAGACGTGTTCAAAAGTGATAACGCTAAAGAATCATCGAGATCGCAAAGACTTTTTCCCGAAGACTCTAGACATATCAAACACAAGATTTACTTAAGCCACTGACTAATCAAGTGACACATTGGTGGCCCCAATTGATACGAGGGAAAATAAATAACCACCCAATGAAACATCACAAGTTGAAATGGACTTTTTGAAAGAACATATCCGAAGTTTCTCAAAGTATAAGAGCCACTATTGCCGTGCTCAGAACCCTAACAGAAGATGCCTTGTTTCTTATTTGTATCAAACTAAAATGTATGAGGAAAAATAGGCCATATGTATGAGGCCATATGAGGAAAAATGCTCCGAGTTAGGTCGGAAGATACTATCAAAAGAGTTATATTGCCAAACGTTTAACCACTCTTTAAACTTGAGCTTTCATCCTCCACACAATTCTGGCCAATCGACATTTGGTAGCTCCTAGTAGCAAGAAATTATAGAGCAGCCATAACCTATAATTCAGAAGTGATGCGGCTTTACCGAGCATCAATACGTTCCGAATTGGATTATGGTAGTGTTGTGTACGACTCGGCACGAGAGAGCTACGTGAAGCCACTCAATACAGTTCACAACATAGGCATCCGACTGGCCATAGGAGCACTCCGTAGCAGTCGGGTGGAGAGCTTGTATTGTGAGGCTGGTGAGCCCTCGTTGAAGAGTCGACGTGCATATCTTCTTTGCTCATACGCTTCAGAGTTATTCTGCTGTAGGCGTAATCCTACCTACCAATCAGTTATCAATCCTAGATTTCATGCTTTCTATGAATCGTAACCATTCGCCACCATACCAACTGGGATTCGTTTGAATCATATTTTAGTCGAGGAGTCATTTGTTTACCCTCGAGTTTATCCAATTCAATCTAGTAATACCGCCCCTTGGTTGGCTCCACGTCCGGAGTGCTTGATGAACTGGTCATCCATCACGAAGGCAACCACGAGTGCAGAAGAGTATAAGCAAAAATATGTAGAGCTCTGCACACACTACTCCGGACATGTAAAATACTACACGGACGGATCAAAACTGAGCGGAAAAGTTGGCTGCGCTTTCGTTTGCGAATCCGCCACTGTTAGTATCAGATTAGGTTCGATGAGTAGCGTATTTACAGTCGAGTTGATTTCAATTGTCTCTCTCTACAGCACATTCAACAACATTCTGAGAAGAGCTTCCTGATCTGTTCTGATTCTTTTAGTGTACACCAAGCCATGACTCAGATCTTTCCAACTCACCATCTAGTCCAGAAAGTACAGACACTCCTGACCACCCTTGCCTCGCAGGATGTCAGTGTAGTGTTCTGCTGGGTACCTGGACACGTGGGTATTGGTGGTAATGAGTTAGCGGACACTGCTGCCAAAGAGGCGACAGAGAAAGAAGATATTGATAACCCGAGAGTGCCTTGAAATCGTTGAAAGGCACTCTCGGGTTATCAATATCTTGATTATCTTTTGATTTGTTGTATTTCAAACAACTTTTCAAATCTCGTTTCCAAAAAGAATGGGACAGGGAGACCAACAACAAGCTGAAAGAAATAAAGCCTACTGTTAGTGCTTGGGAATCTTCAATCCGAGGTTCACGGAGGAAGGAAGTGGTTCTCACTCGTCTGCGAGTGGGACACACACTTTTTACCCATTCCTATCTTTTCACTCCCGAAAAAATCGTCCCCAGATGTATAATTTGTAACGAGATTTGAACTGCTAGACACATATTGCTCGAGTGTCGGAAATATACCGCTCTGCGGAGACAGATTCGTATGGAAGACACAATATCACATATTTTAGGAAATAATTCAAAATCGATAGATACCATATTCATCTTTTTAAGATTATCGAACCTATTGGATCTCACTTGACATGCTCGTGCATCTGCGCCGTTGTATGCGTGTGACGACAAAGTTGTCGTGACAACAGTATCATTTTTCAAACTTCCGCGATGAGGCTACTTATGTCTGATTAAGATGACGTTAGCTATTTAATCATCTTTTTCGGTATTTTGATATTTGATACTTATTCTTGATGTCGATCTCTTGGGATAGACATCAGGAATATTCTAAATCAAACCATATTCCAACATATATCGATTATGGTTTGTTGTTCCTCCACTCCTATTTGAGCGCGAGTTTGAACTGAGAACAAGTGGTAAAACGTTCTCATCCTAGTCCCATGGGTGTGACCCTTTACAGCACACACATGTTCGGTTTTAACAAATTAGTGTATAACGTCTTTAGTAATAGTTTAGTCTTAGTTCCACATATTGAGGTGTGCACATCTAAATTTCACTTGCACCTTCATATAACACTACTTACCTTTCGGTTCAGCAACTTATCTTGACGGTTGCTAAATGACCTCGCTGTCGATGCGCCTTAAAACCCTAATATTCATTCATTCATTCAGAAGTGATATTATTCAAGGCCTAGGCCCTATTCCTACGAACACTTTCGAGATTCAAGTCACGTATGTAATGTGCACTACAACATGCCAATATTTCTGAATTAATGGCAAGATGTGAGCCAGCATCCAATTAAAATACAAGATACTCACTCTAACCTCAAATTACTGTCAAATCGGATCGCCACGAGCGACGAACAAGCAATCCCGGTCGCAGTGTTTCCACTAAATCAATGAGAATATTCCCTGTAAAGCGAAAAAGCGACATGAACCTTATTTCGTCCAGCTGCATTCCATATATTCTGTTGTTATAAACCCTAAGTCTTCTATTCCGTCTTATTTCTTC
Source organism: Brachyptera risi (assembly GCA_964007535.1). Taxonomy (NCBI): domain Eukaryota; kingdom Metazoa; phylum Arthropoda; class Insecta; order Plecoptera; family Taeniopterygidae; genus Brachyptera; species Brachyptera risi. The sequence goes on from OZ023333.1 coordinate 103,953, forward strand.
AATCTCTATAGCCCGCACTAATAAAACACCAATTGCGTCCATTCTGAAATTCCATCAGCTGCTGGCTCGGACTGGACGTGACGTCACTTGTACTAACATTCATGCGTGAATCAGGAAGTGAATGTGAGTGTTCATGTTCACGTCGAATCGTGTCGAGGCTGGGAAATCTGATATTCACGTGAATAAATCTCGACTTTCACGCGTGAATGTCGTCAAGGCAAAGCCCCCAGAACTGTGAACTATAATTGACCTAATTTTTTTTTGTGCTCCTGCGCAATCTATTGGTTGAATATTTGTACTTCTTCGATATGACGTCAACTTTCGATTCATTCCATAATACATTTTTTGTATACTTCCGTGATCCTTTTCCTGTGGTGTCTCGAAAAAATCCATGGTACATAATTTCAAATGTAGAATCTGGAATCACTATTGTATTTTGGTATCTAAGATTGGTTGTATAGAAGTGGGGTGGGAAGAAATGAATGATGGAGGCGGAAAACGTTGGACCCGAGATGATGCATGGAGGTTTCACTGTAATAGTCTTTGTGTAATAGTTTCATCATGAGTGGTTTCATTTTGAAGTATAATATTGTTCAAATTTGAGTCATTCAAATAATTTCAACAAGTACTGTCCTATGTTAATGAAAGAGGAATGTATTTAATTTGAGATGAAAATCCGAATTATGAAAGAATGATGCTATTGCTGATTATGGACACTACTGAAGTGGGCGGAAATAGTTGACCAGGGCTTGTTGAACGCCACCGTTGCCACCGTTGACGGGATCGCCAGGTATCTGATTACCCTGGATATTGACAACGGCCACGTCCGGATTGAGAGGGGAGCTCCCTCTGTCATTGATCCATTCATATCAATAGCCATGTTGTGAAGAACTGCGCATGCCTCAATGAGATTCCGGACAGTAGGAACCGCTAGCCGCAAACCCAGAGACAACACTGGCAGTCCATACGATCTCTCGACTGTCCCTCGGGTGCGGATCTAGGATTCATTGGGAAGATGGCGTTCTGGCAGGGTGAGGTTGCGGAGAAGAATTATAAGGTACGGCTGTACTGCATAGCCGGAATCACCGAGGATGATTCCATTTCAAGATTCTTCGTCTTCTAAACGGGCATGTAGTCGGGGCTGCATAACAATGTTCTGATCGTGTGTTGTACCAGCCCAGCGCGCTACGATGTCTTGGATCCCCATCTTGTGGTCACAAACCGTTAGGACATTCAACGAAAACCAACCTTTTCTATTTCTGAAGTCTTCTAAATAATCACCGCCTACAAGGAAAGGTTTGAAGGAGAAGGTAATTGCATGCTTGCTGATGATTAATATAGGAATAGGCCTGGATGATGTTGGGAAAGTAGGGAAAATTGCAAACCTGGGGAATTGATTCGGATATGTGTGCAGTCGATTGCACATATCACCCGTGGGAACCTGGCCATCCGGTAAAATCCCCCTGGACCTCATGTTTTCCTGTAGCAGTTGCAGGGAAGCAGACAATCTGGGGACTCAGCCTGGCTATTTCAGCCGATACTCTCCTCACAGCAACTGATGCAGTGCCGACGGAACGCCAGCAAAATCTCCTGCACTGATAAGCATGCTGCCCATTACGTGAAACCGCAGCGCCAGTAGCAACTGGTTCATTGGAGATACGGAATGACTCCTATAATTTAAATACATTGGGGGCTGAAGAACCATATTTAAATTGGTAATATGTATGTGACGGGCCTAGATGGGATACATTTTCTGAATGGGCCTGAAACAACTGACTGCGTAACCTAAACTGTCAGGGAATCAAACAAATCTCACAGGATAATAGGTCAGACCTAGGTCACCTCGTCATCAAGAGCCCAATGAGAAATGGTAGTGCCTCTAGGTAGTGGCCAGGCTAGGGCCACATGGGTTGTAAAGTGAATTTTGCACGGGCCCATGTTCTGAGAGGTATGGACAGCAATTGACTAAGCTTACCTAGACCATTGGGATTGACCATTTGATTTTTGATACATATTGATGTAACACTACAATCTCAAAGCCTAGGCCTGGATTGACGGGCAAATTTTCATATAAAAGTAGGCCCTGGGTGGGTTACAGGCTGGGAATAGGCAGACATACAGACTGCGCTTGCAGACTAGTGACAGTTGCGGCCGTAATATAGAGACTAACCTCTCGTCCATATATTCTAGGCTAGGCTCTATGAGCGCCAGCAAACCTAACACCGTGGGTCTTATGAGCCGCAACCTCATGAAAAGATTGACATCACTCTAATCTTGAACATGGTCCGCTCTTTGCTCGAAAACTCGAGCTCTCCTCCCTCTACCAGCTACTAACATGAAAAATTCACCCTCGGAATCGGAATTTCCTGGTTCGTAGGCGGCCATTTTTTTCTCAATCGGGTCTCTTAGGTGTTGGTAGCTGCTCAAACGGCCCATCAACTCAAGAGCCAATTAGAAGTACCTGAAGATCCGGTGAGCGCTATTGGAGTGTCATAACAACCGTTCAGGCTTATCGGACCATCAACTTAGTAGTCAGTGAGTAAAGAGCATCTTAACCTCTCATTCATCTTCATAATAACGGCCCTCACTGCACTTGTCCACAATACTTATGTTTCTCTCTCAACTCTATTCTAACAGCAAAAGCTGTGACGCAACTTGACTTGACTCGCCATCTCTGTACCACTCAAGAACTTCACTTCAATTGAGCGTCCTGTTGCACCAACAATGTCGACCGGACTGCATCCCATCCAAGGAACATTGGGACTCACAATTATACCCAGTTTAGTGACAAGATTGTTCGTTTGCCTTCCATAGGCAGCAATGGCAATAGGTTCATTGACTAAACCATAAGGCGTATGGCTATTGCCCTTGAAAGAGCTGAATAGCATACCTCTCAGTTCACTCTCCCAATCCCTCTCGACCTTGCACGGTTTACCATCTGTGAACAACTCGTAGCAACGGCTCCCGGTGATCCACATCTCACGGAAGGAACAACTTGGCCCGTTGTGTTCAGGCACATATCGACTGCCTCACTAGCGGTTACGACAACTCGGTTTGAATAGGAGTTGGCTTCGACTGGTGAGAGGCTGGCCACCTGGATGCTAATGTTGCATCGTTTCACTCCCAGACAATATGCAGCTTGAAGCGAAGTCTTCTTCCGACAGTGTTGGGCTATTCATTGGCAGTAGGACCACTGCTGCTAGGTCGATGTCCTCATCAATGCTTGTAGCGGCTGTGTAGCTCGGCGCTTTGACAAATGATGGCAATGGCCGAGTTTGGTGCACCTATAAAGTCATTGAAAATGGAAATCCTCAGAGACTTTACCACTAGAGAATGAATGATGGCAAACAAGTCTCAAATCTGTCACTGAACTTTCGAATGTTTGGGGGAACCAATGGAAACCTGACGGCACAATTTGTTCCACTAAACAGTGTCAATTCGAACCCTCCTTCCAGTGATGTATTGCGCAGCAAATCAAGCATTTCACGAGTTTTCCTCCGAGGATGGTATCTTCCACTGTGGGGCATTGTTATTTTTCTGTGGCAGAAATTTCTCGGTTCTGTGTCGTTCCCCCTTCGTCGTCTGCCAAGTCGTCCGGCTGCCTCTACGCTGCTCGGTATACTTGTTGTGCATTGATCATTCCAGCAGCTTATCAGTGTTGCTGTTCGATGTCATAAAGTGACAACTTTCATTGATGATCGATTATTTTACGACCAAAATATATTCAATCGAGATTTGAACAATCAAAGTTGAAATGAAGCAAGAGGAATATTTAGTTTTTCACCTTTGTTATCACTTCTTGAGATGTAACAAAACTTGTGTGTACTTTCGATCACACACATGAGTGTAGCATATATATATATATATATATATATATATATATATATATATATATATATATATATATATATATATATATATATATATATATATATATATATATATATATATATATATATATATATATATATATAACAAATCATGTTGGGTTCTTGACCCTTCACTATAGTGAAGGGTCAAGAACCCAACATGATTTGTTATATTTTCTACATGCACTCACGTGTAAAAAATATGATAAGATGAGTGCCAAAAAATGAAAAAATAGTGGCCGTGTATACATGGCCACTATTTTTGTGGAGTGTTTCATGACATCCTGCGAGGCAAGGGCGGTCAGGAGTGTCCGCACTTCTTGGACTTACAATAATTTATAATTTATTTACTTGAAATTGAGATAGGGGGCTAATTTTTTTCATTAAATTCCTGGATCACAAGAGCATGATAGTATGAAGAATGATTGCAATCTGTGTGATGGTGATTTTCCATTCACCATCTTAAATCAGTTTTGCTCACAGAGTACAAGAAAAAAATACCAAACATGTGAAAATTCGAATAAAATACTTTTAGTAGTCACAGAACTGAAATCCTTCAAACTTTCACTTCATGATGTCTTACTAATGAATTAAGACTGAAATTAGCATTCTAGTGTTGAAGGAGACTGATTTTTCTTGTTACTAGTTTTGTCTTTTTTCAACAATCAACATAGTGATGATAATATATTCTTTTCAATAATGCAACAATGTTGAGAAAAAAAACCCACATCTTACAGAATCAAGACTAACTCGGAATCAGAAGAGAAAGTGTAAAAATATCAAAATTGTAGATTTTTCAGTGCAAGGTATACAAGTACTTCAATGAGCATATTTATAACTGTATAAAAGATCTCGTTGTCCATGTACTTTATTACTATTTCAGAATATCCTTCCAATAGCTATAACTCACCGGAAAACCTGTTTCTTGTACCCCATTCGGGTCACCCGTGTGTAGAGAGTATCCAATGAGTATTTATCCTGTTCTGAAAAGGTGTTGGTGCGTTCTTTTCTGTCAATGGGCCACTCCCCGTTTCACCAACGTTGGTCTTCTCAAGGGCTCCATGAGCTCGTCGCATGTCGCGCGTGAATGTTGTTCATCATTCTATTGAAACACCAGATTATTCTGTAAGTAATGGCCTATAGTGTTGATTTTCACAATTATGATGTTGAATAGGCCCCTACAATGTTTCATAATCAAAAAGTTATATCATATGCCTAGATTACAGTCACTAATACTATCTAGAATATCTATAATATACAAACAAAATTGAGATGAGCTTGAGTATTGATTAATATTTCAATTATAATAGAATGCTAGGGGTATTCAAATGCTCCGTGCTTGATTGAATGTATATGAATTGATTTCATAAAGACTCTTGGTGCTCCGAACAGCCTAGGCCTATTGAAATATTCTACGAATCAACTAGATCTGTTCACTGTGATGCCTTACTGGGGCAAAGATCCACAAGGACTAACCGTTGATGAAAGTGCATTCTACCATTCATTTGGAATGATTAATAAATGGAAGACTAGGCTATATTGTAGTCTTGGATAATGGAAATGTTCTAAATGAATTATATTAAAGTATGCTGAGGACTAATGAAACATTTCACACAAATAGTAGCCGTGTAGTGGAGGGTGAACCTGACATAATTTGTTGATAATAATTAAATCAAATTAGAAAATTATTATATACTTACACACTTCCATTGTTGTAACAACTTGTGTGCCCACACATTCTTTCAATAGTAGAACCATCTCTTTATGAAATTCTGTTTCCTGTTCATTCGTGCGTGAAATTATTGTCCAACCTATTGTTGTCAACTCCGGGTTCTGCTCGGAGTGTTGAACCATCAGTTCTTGTTGTTCTCCACTTACGTGTGTCATTTTTGTGTGTTCATATGATTAATAGTAAGTTGATAATGACAAAAGTACTTGATGTAGATATTATGATATGGTTGTGAAATACTTTCCTATTACAGGGGCCTAGCTTGAACTTTACGTTGGTCTCCATATGATCTAAAAGCTTGGACGAAAAGAATATATATTTCGAACGCGAGTTACAAAATTAAAACCACCCCCCCTAATTTAGGTTTCCCAACGACGTCGATGGACCATTGATGAGATCACCTGATTCGGGCGTCGCTAAGAAATTTGCTGACCCCCCTCAAAGGATCCA